>BPLQ01010785.1:602500-1003171 GCA_021605075.1 Caerostris darwini | reverse complement strand
TTTGCAAAGAACAGCAAACGGAATTTTGCAAAATAAATTTTAATTTCTGAAATCAATTTTTTAATTTTTGCAAAAAATTTTTTAAATTTTGCGAGCAGTTTTTTAAATTTTGCAAGCAATGTTTTAAATTTTCAAACAATTTTTTAAATTCTGCAAGTAATTTTTTTTTAAATTTGCTAACAATGTTTTAAATTTTCGCTTGTAAATTTTTTTTTTCAAATTTTGCAAGCAATTTTTTAATTTTTGCAAACAATTTTTCTAAATTTGGCAAACAATGTTTTAAATTTTCAAGCAATTTCTTAAATTTTTGCAAATTTTTTTAAATTTTGCAAACAATTTTTTGAATCTTGCAAACAATTTTTTAAATTTCGCAAAGAACTTTTTAATTTTTGGAAACAATTTTTTAAATTACGCAAATAAATTTTTAAATTTTGCAAAAAACTTTTTTAATTTTGCAAAGAATTTTTTTAAATTTTGCAAACAATGTTTTAAATTTTCAAGCAATTTTTTAAATTTTGTAAAGAACCTTTTAATTTTTGCACAAACATTTTTTTAAATTTTGCAAGAACTTTTTAAATTTCGGAAAAAAAACCTTTTAAATTTTGCAAACAATTTTTTAAATTATGCAAACATTTATATTGTTATATCTGTTACAAAAATAGCAAAAAGAGGGATTATTTTTTATATTATTTGAAATTCTAAATATCGTGTAATGAAACATCTATGTTTCTCTGGTAAATTTGATAAAAAAATTAATTTATTTTAATTAAATTTAATTTTAAAATTTAAATTTAGTTTTCTCTTAACAATCTGTCAAAGTAATCAATTTTAAATAATCTGTAAAATTTCTCAATATATGAAGATATTTCAACTTAAAAAATTCTTTTGACTGAAGATTGAAATCAAAATATTATATTAGAAACGAAAATAATTATTAGTTAATAAATTTTTTCAAATAAAACTGTAGTAAAATTGTTACATGTATATACAAAAAATTGTTTTCCTTTAATATTTAACTGTAAATCTTACAGAAATTCCATAGCAAAATACAATAGGACACAACTATATAGTAGTATATTTTAAAAATTTTAAATTATACATTAAAATATTTGACAATAAATTTTTTTCAATAAATTTTTTTAAATAAAAATCATAAAATTTGTTTAAAGAAAGAAATATTTTTAATTGAAATAACTAGAAACATTTTTGTATAAATAAACATTTTTGTATTTATTATAAAAAATATATTTTTTGTATTTTGTATAAACTAATTGTACATTTACAATTGCAGAATAAAACTGATTTACATTTTCTTCTAAAACATTTATATGCAAAGTAAAATTTATTTTAAAAACAATTTCCTTATTTTTTTTTAATTTTTTATTTTCTCAAACACAAAATATTAATGATTAAAAAAAACTTTTATTGCTGATTAAGGAAATATTTGTTATTATTTTATTTGTTTACACAACTTTTCTTGCTGTTTTTGAATACAGTTTTCTAATGAATTTTATTATTCTAAAAGTTCTTAAAGTTTCTTTCTTCTTTTTTAATTTAGTCAGTTTTGGGATTTAAAAAAACAGAATTATTTACATTTTTTATGCAAAATATTTTGAAATCTGAAAAGTTTTATATTATTTATTAATTTATCATTTTTAAAAATTTGTTTAATCAATTTGCTCTTTCTCCCAATTTTTGTTTTTCTTTAACGATCTGTCGATTGATATATAAAAAGATAGTCTGAATTTTATTGTTTAAAATAAAGCAATAAATAATCGATAGTAAACGATAGTAAATCACGATTTTAATCGATATGAAAATCGTGATTTATACGCAGTCTTCAATACCTTAAAAAAGAAATTGTGGCTGGAAGTTTGCGAAACTGAATTGCGTGACAAACATTATGCCACCTCATGTGCAATTAACAATGATTTCAAAATACTTTTTAGTATTGCAACTATTTAATCACCAAATTAAAATGTTTGCCAATGCATGGTTTTGGTTTGTCGCATTAAATGTCATCTTATGCACACAAGAGCTAAACAGACCGAGACCTACAGTTTAAAACGGATTCCGAACTACTCATAAACATCTATTCCACCTCCACTATTCGAACCTGAAGCCTGTGATACCAAAGGTCAGAGGGCTAGCCTCTTAGCCACCAGGCCGCCGCCATTGCACGGAGACCTCAGTTTTTTTCTTATGCACTTTAAAGGAATTTGATACACACACACCATAAAACTTTCGTTATAAAATCAACAATTTGTTTTAGAAATTTGAGAATTAGAAATTAATATTCGTATTATCAATAAAATGTCGAAATAAAAAATACACAGTTGTTGTTCTAATGCAACTGGCAATACAGAAATTAATCTTTATGCCACAGCCAAAGACTGCAGCACTGTTACTCATTTAGAACTACCCAGAGGGCAAGTGTAACTTCGAAGATATGCTACAGACGCGAGTAACACTACCCCCAAAAAAAGTAACACCTATTTTCATGAGAGGAGTAAGAACATAAAAGAAATCTTCAAACTTCACAAGTAGGAATTAGGTAGGCGGTAAATAGGGACCCCATAAAATCCCACATTGAAAATATGTAAACAAAAACCTCACGAAGTAGCACTACCTCGCATCTAATAACATTCATGGTGATGGGATGATATAATATCAGATGGGCCATCCGTCGGAATTTTTGTAATTTGCATGCTATATTGACAGCCATCTGTTGTTTTTTAAATTACATTTTTAATTAATTTTTATCCATAATATGAACCACTTCAACGTTTTTTTCATAGTAGAACACACAGAAATTCACTGCAGGAGATTTCGCACGTGCATTTATTGCATGTGCGAAATCTGCTAATAAGTCATTGGAAAAATAGAAAATCAGTTCATTGTACAGGGCAAATCTTGAAGCTCAATGTTTTTAACATGATGCGCTGGTTCAAGGAAACAAATAGAGTTGAAAACAAACAAAACTCAGGGCGTCCAAAGGCTTTTATTAAACCTGAAGAGAAGTGGATTGTGAGATAAGTTTACATTAATCCGAAAACTAGCGCAGTAAAATGGACTCTAAAATGCAAAAGTAGGTACCGAAAATCTGTAAACCCTGAAACTATCAGAAATGTTTTGAGAAAAGATAAGTATCATGGCAGAATACCCCGGAGAAAGCCCTATATTAGCAAAATAAAACGAAAAGATATATTGTCATTTGCTAAAATGTCCGTAAAACAGCCAACAGAATAGCAATTTTTGTGGATGAAAGAAAATATAACATCCTCGGATCGGATGGCAAACAAAAAGTTTGGCGCACACCAAATACAGTATTGCACATAAAAAATTTGAGTCCTACTATAAAATATGTAGGTGGCAGACAATAAGTCTGGGGTTGCATGACAAGTTCGGGTGTGGGGAACTTAAACTTTATAGATGGTACAATGAATAAATATGTCAAATTTGACATTCTCAAGCAAAATTTAAAGCAAAGTGAGAGTAACTTGGAAATCTCAAGGTAGTTTAAATTGCACCAGGAAAGCGACCCACAACATACTGCTAATATTTGCAAGTTATGTGTCATTTACCATTATCATGGTGTGTTTAAGACCCCTGTTCAGAGTCCAGACCTTAATCCCACCGAACATGTGGGCGATTATTTCTCCCTATCGCGCATGCTCATAGGAAACATAATTTCCTATGAGCATGCGCGCTAGGTAGAAAAAGCTAACGGACGTCCTACGGTAACTAACGTACGGTATGCAAAAACTCTCTATTAACTATCAAGTTCATATTTTTTTTAAATTTATTATACAGTGTCCCAAATCTTTTTTGAGCAAATTTTCTGATTTGATTTCTTTTACTTTAAATTGTAATCATAATTGCAATAATATATGAATTTTGTTTCAATTATTATGATTTGTATTTATCAAAATGTTATATACTTATTTTTTTGTTTCATTTGTGTTGTTGTTGTTGTTTCTTATCCCACTTGGTCGACCAAGCCCACGAGCCCATGCGTACTCATGATTGAAGGGGAAGGAAGCATCTTCTGTTGTGGTGGAGCCCCCGTAGGTAGAAGTGTGACTTTGGCTCCGTGACGCTCTTTACAATCATAGGAGACCGGAAACTACGGCTTAAAGTGGATTCCGAACCACTACAAACATCCATGGCACCATCGGGACTCGAACCCGAAACCTGTGGCACCGCGCGCTAGACACTCGGCCAATCAGGCCCCGTTTCATTTGTATAAAGTTATATGTTTTGTTAAAATCCTGGGAACTTGCATTGTGCCCCAATATTTTTTTGAGTGACTGTATATTTCGTGAGAAGTAAAAGTTCATTAAATTGGTATTCTATGTAACGAGTTGCACTGCTAAATTCTTTTGACTTATTACAATCTTAAAGATGTGCATTTTTAAATCTTAAAATATTTATTCTAAATTATCTGTTTAGTTACTTCTTTTCATAATCTATTCAATTCCATAAGTCACTCGAAATCCAGTTTTAAAAGAATTTTTTTGCGGGAAATTGTTAAATGTGTATTTTTTTTAGTTACTATAAAAGTCTCTCTCATGACTACTGTAAAGCACCTGGCGACCAATTGACTAGCCCTCTGGCCTTTGATACCACAGGCTTCGGGATAGCAACGATACAAGAAAAAAAAGTAATGTTTTTAACAATAACTCATTTCTAAATCAATGTATTTAAAACCTTTTCTTGCCTTGTATAGTTCAAAACACATATAGTTAAAATGTCCATAGATCCTGAAAATTATTATAACACCAATTGTCGATATCGTATGGACGGTGTAGCAAACAAAACAGAAACTCAACTGAAAGTTTCAAATGATCCTTAAATCCCAATGATGAAAGCTGCTGCATCTCGACTCCTAAATGACTCTGGAAACAAACTCAAAGCTGTTTTCGAAAGCTTAGTGATTGCCCAAAAATAAATGCGATTCAATAAGATTACTAACAGATGATGAAACTGCAAATGTGTTAGCTGATTATTATTTTTATGCGAGTTGCAAAATGTTGCGAAAACACGATGTCAGGTCCGAAACGATTACTTTGCCGATGAATTAAATTGTTTAAAAGTATGGTATGTAGAGGGGGGGCCTGAATGGCCGAGTGGTTAGCGCTCTGGCGCTCGGTACCACAGGTTTCGGTTTCGGGTGCCACGGACGTTTGTAGTGGTTCGGAATCCACTTTAAACTGTAGGTCCCGGTCTAATTGGATCGTAGAGCGTTGCGGGGGCATTGTGACTCCTCGTCCGTGGCTTATCTTCAAGTTACACGCACCCCCTGTGTAATACAAAGTGAGTACGTCTGTGCAGCGCTTGCCTTAAGGCATCCAAGACCAAGCTGTCTAAGCGTTTGCCAGCTGCATTAGAAAGAAAAAATTTTATGTAAAGGCAAAAGAGATTGCACGCAAATAGAGTTAGGTACAATAAAAAAAAAAATTCTAATGCAGCTGACACACACTTAGACAGTTGTCTTGGATGCCTTAAAGCAAGCGTTGCATCGACGTTATTCACTTTGCAGGAGGTGCGTGTAGCTTGAAGATAAGCTACGGACGCAGAGTAACACTACTACGGCAATGCTCTACGATCCTGTTTGACCGGCACCTACGGTTTAAAGTGGATTCCGAACCACAACAAATATCCATGCCACAGCCGGGACTCGAACCCGAAACCTGTGGTACCCAGCGCCAGACAGTCGGCCATTCATGCCTCACAAAAAAAATAGCTTCATAATTTTTTTTCGACCAATACTAGAATTTACGAGAATGACTCCAAAGAAAGAAAAAATCTGCAAAATGTATACATATATATATTGCAGATCTATACCACGCTGCAAAAGAATTCGAAAACTTATTGCAAAAGGCACAAAATAGTTTATGGGATACACTGTAACCCGTTTTTGTGCAGGAGATAGGGTCCTGCATAAAAAACAAGTAATATAAAAAAAAAAAAAATTTAAGTCAATGCCGGGGGCGCGTGTAACTTGCAGATAAGCCGCGGACGCGGAGTAACAATGCAACTACAAACATCCCTGGCACCGCCGGGACTCGAACCCGAAACCTGTGGCACCGAGCGCCAGCCACTCGGGCATTCAGGCCCCTTTTTATTATTATTACTACTATTATTTGTTATGAAATTCCTCTATTCATTACAACTGTCGACTTATTGACTCCTAAAAGCTAAAAAGCAACTTTCAGAATTTTTTCTAGTTTGCTTTATAGTAATATTTACAATATATTAGTACATTTCACATCACTTGATAATTAAGCTTAGCAATACGAAATGACATTTGTTATTATGGCAATTAATGACATTTATATATATATAAAATTTGTATTATTAAATGACATTTTTTTAAAATTATTTTACTGACTTTTATTAAAACAAGTCAATCAGGAAACAATTTGTTTTAAATGACTTACACGATTTTTGCCTTAACAAGACAGTTACAAATTTATGTCACTATTAGAAAGATCTAATATAGGATTAACAGTAAATTTCCTAGTATGTATCTAATGTGTATAAATCTATTCCTTAAATTCAAATAATATTTTAACATAAATGCAAATATTAAAAACTTGAAACAGAAGTGATTATTTTAAGTCTCAAATTAAAAAAAGAACCCTTAATCTTCAGAAGCAAGACCATGACAAAAGAAATGTGCTCAAACTGTTGATTGGCCAATTAAACATGGCTACTATCAAAATTTGTAATAAATTTAAATGACGAGACAGGATATTAACTTTAATATCGGAATTTAACCTCGATAAGAAATTTTATAAAAGTTTTTTAATGCTCCTTATCAGCAGTCTATAAAATTTTTTTCTAAAAAGTGAATTTGGTGGTTCATTTTCCTTTATTTTCATTGAACTCTCGAAATTGTAAAAAGGATGATTATTCCAAAAATATATACTTGACTTTTTTGTTAAATGAAATCAGTATCTGTCATGTTTATTCCATAATATTTAGTTGGAGTTCCTCAATCTAAATACCAGCGCATTTATAACATTTCTTAATAAAACCTTTCTCCAAAACGTATTAACTGTTAAAGATTGTGCAATGCTCATCTTTTTATTTTCAACGCATTTCGGAAACTTAAAAATTCAATCTTTTCTTACAAATATCAATTAAGATTTTGTCTGAATTTTTGAAAATGGACAAAAATTGAGACAAAATCTTAATTGATATGCATCAATATAAATGATGCATATGAAATCAATATAATACATATATAAACATGCGTCAATATGATTGATATAGATCAATTAATACAAGGACTTTGAAAAAGTCCTTGTTATTAATGGATCTTGTAGAGTGATGATAGAAATAAAAGTACTTATTATTTTCGAAAAGACAATTCAGTCGGTCTTCTAAGCTTTTAATTCTGACAATTCTAATTTTTGCCTTTTCAAACTTTCATTCATTAAAGAAGTGTGACCCAAACTGTGCATAAACAGGGTTACTATCAAAATTTGTAATAAATTGTCATTAAAATAATTTCAAAACATACTGAAGATATAGTACATTCTGCTAATCTAAATATAAATATTAAAATTACTGCTTATTATTAACCTTAAAATCACCCAATATGAAACTAAATTAAATAGATGAATATTAAAACGAACCTATTTTCAATTGACGCTAGTGACTTTCTTGGTTATTTACCCATAAAAATTGGATGATACATAAGGTGACATGTCCTTAAAATTTCATATCATTACTATATATATTATTTGTATTATAAATTCTAATACATAATCTGTCTAAAAGTTCAACCCTACTCAAATGTAGTCTTGTCTTAATATCTAATGAATGGATAATTCATTTGAGGAATTAACAAAGTTCTAAATTTTATGCATTAAATAGTATATTCTAAATTTTATGCAAGGTTTTAAATTTTATGTAATGCATAATTTTTTTTTTTTTTTTAATTTTATATATTTCCTGCACACAGAAATTAAACTGGAGTCATTGAGAAAAAAAAGTACTTTTTAATATAGGCTTTAATTATTAGCTTATTTAGACATTATTTTAACTTTTAAAATATTTAATATTCAAAGATAATTATTAACATCCTATTTCTTTCGCAACTTATTTATACTCGGGAGTTTCTCATTATTGTTTAATACCAATGTTACCAATAATGTAATAATACCTTATATAATGTAATGTATAATACAATAATTAATGTAATATATAAAATTATTATATACTATATTATTACTATATATTATTAATATAATAATTAATAATACCAATAATGCTACCAACTTGAACATTTTATTTAAAATGCTTTCTGAGAAACAAATAAAAAAAAAGGCAATAAATTGACGACGCATGACATTTAAACTGATTTTAGCAGCAAGGAATGAAAATCATTTTAATATTTGTTCAAATAAAAAGTTTATGCTTTCAATACGAAAAATTCTTATTTAAAAAAATACTGTTTAGTTATTAACTATTATTATAGGTTGTCATAAAAGTTTAAACGAATAAGAACTAGAACATTCAATAATTAAAAAAAAATTCATATTCCTTCCTAAAAAGTATGCGAAATGCAACTTAAATTTGGATGCTGAGATATTATGATTATGATATGATTTGCTGCTATTATGATTTACGATATTATGATATGATTTGCTGCTGAATTATTAACTCTTATTATTAGTTATAATAACAGTTTAAACGAATAACGTATGCAATTCCAGAACATTCAACGATAAATAAAAAATTCATATTCCCTCCTGAAAAATATGCGAAATCCAACATAAACTTAGGTGTACTAAGCTTAAATTTTGGTATTAAAGCTCAATTTGACTTTTCTTTCAATAAACATCTCATCACTCTCATCCCAATGGCGCGAACAGAGAGAGAGAAGCTGACAGTCCTGCCAGAGCGCCAATCAGCTGTTCGGAATTCCATTTCTCTCTCTAATCTTCGGGGGTGGATCTTCTATTTATATAACAAACATGAAAACTCTGCTTATTAGGGCCTCGCAATTTTACTCCACACCCTCTGGAGGCAGAAAATAAACATCGATCAACAACAACCAGCGGGGAAAAATGAGAGAGACAGAGAGAAAAACGCGAATTCTGCTAGTTTCGAAGCCGGCTTTAGGAAGGAAATGGTAGAGTGGGAATGACTCACCATCCTGATCCTGGTGGCTGATGACCATCCTGATGTCGGGGGAAGGATGCTGAGGATGAAGGGAAGAAGGATGCCCTGATGTGCACCGCATCGCCAGTGGCTTTGTTGCGACTCTTGTGGTAGCTGCCGTTCGGGCTGAGATATCGCCGCTGTGCACAGGGTTGCCGGAATCCGTGCAACAGCGCCCTTTTGGCGATTTGTGGGTAGTTGAATGGAAAGGTTAAGAAATCCGATGATTCTAGTGGTTGTGATGGGAAGATGATGAGGTGGTTGGTTTAAAGCAGGGATAGGAAAACTACGGCCCACGGGCCAACCCCGGTTCTTCGGAAGGTTATATCCGGCCCGCTGATATATATATATATATATATATATCCTATCAGTGCCCTTCGCCAAGAATTAGATATTTTTACCATGCCTTTAAACGTAAATTGTGAAGCAGTGAGGATAGATTTGCAGATTGAATTCATTGAGTTGCAATCTAACAATCCTCTGAAGCAGTTGCTTCTAAATATGTCAAATTTAGAGTTTTACAAATCATTATCGAAAGTAAGTTTCCCAAATTGAATATCTCACGCCCAGAACATCAGTGCTATGTTTGCTTCATCTTATATATGTGAACAAGTGTTTTCAACTGTGAATTTTAGAAAGGATTATTGCAGAAGTAGACTGACAGATGAGCATTTAGCCTCGTTCCTCAGAATCAGTACATCTCACTTCGAACCTCAATATAAGGAACTTTTAAAAATGTAATCGCAATTTCATTCATCCCATTAACATATTTAAATTGTAATACTTGTATATTGTTTTTAAAATTTTAGAAAAATTTATCTTGGCCCGCCAAACTTATTTTTTTTATCTATTTTTGGCCCGCTACCGAAAACGTTTGCCCATCCCTGGTTTAAAGAATCCGACCCTCTTCAAAGGCAAAATTGCTAAACGTTGTACTGAAACTTTTTTTGGCTTGACTTGATGATGGTTGATGTATTCCTTTTTTAGCTACTTAGCCCCTAGGGGCTCCATCTCCGATAGGACAGGGTAAATACAGTTGAAACAATGAAAACTTCCCAGAATATATTTTTAAATATATTACAAAATTTTAACTGACAATCATAAACAGATAAAAATAAAAATATGAATTAAACTAAATATAAATGATATTATATGAATAAAAAAAATATGAATTAAAAAAAAAATTTTTAAACTCCTGGATTGCGGTACTTTCATGATTAACAAGCGTGGCAAAAAATTTAACAGAGATGTATTTAAAAAAATCTTTTAAGGAAGGAATGTGAATAGCTTTATAGATATCAGAATTGCGCATAAACCATTTAGCAGAGGTAATTTGGCGGGGAGGGATATTTTGTAACTTTTCATGTGTTTTTAAATTAGATTTAGCTGCATAGGACCAGACCGGGCAAGTGAGAATTGAGAGAAATTGGCAATTGGAATTGGGCGAAGCATGGCTTGACTTGACCTTGAGATTTATGCTCGCGTTAGCTGCTTTATTTCAATTTATCCAACTACTCTTGAGAAGAGATCAGAAACAAATAATATTTTTAAAAAAATTTTAATCAATTCCTACTTTTTTTTCTCACTATATCACAGAAAGTCCTTTATAAATAATTTTCATTTATTTTTTTATGTTAGAAAAAATTCTCTCTCTCACTCGTTTATTCACATGCTTCATTTTCCATTTTGTTCCCTCCTTGACTCAGACTAGAACCCAGAATGAAAAAAGAATCTGAAAAAGACATTTTTTTTCCACACGCTTCGCCACTGACGGTATTTATTGCTAAATTTATATCCTGCTCAAAATCTTATAGAAGAGAATTTTTTTCTCCCGTATAAAACTACAATTAATTAATGGAATTTAATGAATGAATTAATATTTGTAAAACCCGTCTTAATATCACTTGTCATTCACTTCAAGTTTAAGAAAAATGTATTTGAACTGAAGTGGATGAATAAAAAGTATTTAATGAACGATTGAAAATTTTAACAAGATATATATAAGGAGAATGTGAGCTAATAGAAGGAATTGAATAAATATAGTTACTTTTTCTTTATCAGTTTTTCTCGTTCAAAGACAATTTTTAATATAAACAACTAAACGTCCTGGTTTATTATTATTATTATTCTAATAAAAAGTCACCAACTAGCGATAATACGCCAAAAATGTTTCCGACAAACTAGGAACGGTAATTTCATGGTTAGCTATTAAAAGCCTTAGCATCTAAGTGATTTTCAATGTTAAAAAAAATTCCATTGCAGTCTGTGAGACAAAGACTCTGTAAATAGTATTCTTTGGAGTATCCGACATAATTTGAAGGAGAAGAACTAATAGTTATATCCACTGATTGTGTATTGAGGATTAAACATAAGAAATTGCCTCTTGAAACCTTTTGAATTCCTATATATCTAAATAAGGTTTGAAAATTTTACAACACTTTTCAACGTCCTATTTATAAGAATTAGGATTTTCTACCCTTTTCGCTAAGTGTAAAAAAAAGAAGGGAAATCTTCAGTGTATTGACGAGAAAATGAGAGTTCGCCTTTTAAAATATATGCTCAAATTTTGAAGAAATGGCTAGGATACTTCAGGCTCATGTTTCTCATAAACACGAGAATAAATAAGCTTTCATTTTATTTATAGGGAGATATAGGGAGAGTATTAACTAATAGTAGGAATTGAAAAAATAATACAAAGAAAACGCAGATTTTCAGATAATCAGTGGACTTCAACTGATTCCAAAATTATCAATGAAGAAGGGCCGAAATGTGGTGTCGTGCAGAACTTCTGTCACTAAATAGTACAAAAAGGTTAGTACACACACATGCACACAACAAAAACTTCGTAATTTTTTAGTAAATTAATTAGTGATACAGTTTTGTAATAAAGTTCATCGCTCATATGAAATAACCAAGAATAGGATAGGACTTCATATCCAAAAGCCTGTTTTGGCTTTTCTCTTTGTACTTCATATTTAGTGCCTTGGAATAAAATGTTCCTCGGTTTCAGGTTTTTTCTCATCTTGAGCATAGCGGAGAAAATGTTAATCCAAATCTATGGAGTCTGACTTTAGAAGGATAGGTTTGGGTGCGAAATCCTGAAAAAATGTTTTGGCAGAAATTAGGTTAAACAACATTGGCAAACATGAACATTAAAATAAATACATGAATAGTCTTTATCAAAATGTGACAAAGAAAAAAAGTGTATTTTTTTACTTTACTTAAGCATTTCTTCTAAAAGTATATGTAAAACAGTCTACCTCTGTCGCGTAACAAGAATAGCAGATGAATTTAATGTGTCACATAATAATAATGGTAAAAGAAAATAAATATAGAACATAAAATATATAGAACGACACATTGATAAATATAGAACGCAATATAATATATATATATATATATATTACAGATTGCGCAACGCAATATTTATTATCAAAAAATTAGATTAGCTTAAGCAATAAATTAAAAATATTACTTCTAATTTTTATTTTGAGTATTGGGATAATTTCAGGATTTTTCAATCATTTCGTTGCTGCATTTTAAATTTGTAAGTAGGATCCCTTGTCTGCGAAGCTTTGCTTTCCTGTATGCGTGAGCTTAAAATGGATATGGATTTCCGCTTTTTATGGATTTTCCCTTTTTTCAAAATTCGGAATAACGTAGATTTTCGAACTTCAATGGTATAATCTTAGGATGCCTCTTCGTCTAAGAGGAATCTGTTTACGTTTTTCTCCATAATCTTGCCCACATTTTTTTTCAAAGATTCAACATTACCATAAGATTCCCCTTGACAATTATTCTCTGAAGCATGGTTCCAAATTCTTGATGGGGTCATTCTGTTGCACTTGAATTGTTTTGCAGCTAACGTAATTGCACTTTTCTGCAACTTTTCGTTTTGCTTTGGATGCATCAAGAACTGGACAATTCGATATTCGTCTGAAAACTCTCTTTTCTTTTTTCATCTTAATTTTACAATGGGTCGATATTCACCTGAAATAAAACAGCTGATTTCAGTCAGGGGATAAAATCAGAAAAATAGTTGTAATGCGCATTAATTGGATTAATTAAAAAATAGAAAGATGTGTCAAAACAAATGACGGATGTTATTAGACAATGATTTTTAATGAAAGCTTTGCAATTTTGTGCTACAGCATAACTTTCAGTTGCATTCGCTGATAATTCCCGTTTAAAATATTCTCGTGCTATTATTATTATGAGAACATCCCGTTGACTTATATAAATCTATCCATTTGGCATGCAATGGACTAAAATACAGTACAGTACACCTTAAAACTTGGTACAATATTTCAAATATAGAGTTTGTGTCATACCCATAAATCAGGAAGCCGTTATCAATTTTTGATAAAAAATTAAAAGGTTCGTATGTTATCACCCAATTGCTTATCTTTATTCCGTGTTTACTTAAGAGTGATGTTCAGGCCAAGTCTGAAGTGAAATAAAATTTGAAATAAACGAGTCTGAAGTGAAAAAAACAAATTTCTCTCCAAAACAATGGGATGTTCCATATTTTCGGGATTTGGATGTAAATCTGCATAATCTTCAATTTTAAAAAACTAGGTATTTTGTCATGAGAAGAAATCCTTTGCTACATTGTAACACATCCATTTGCTACATTGGTTACTTTGCTGCATTTCTGTTTGAAGTTATTATTCTATAAAATTAGTGATAAAATTATTGTGTAGTTTGGGCCACCGATTGTGTGGAAGAGTAAACATCCGGCTTAAAAGCGGAAACGGACGAGTTGGTTATTTGTTAAAGGAGTTAATCAGATATACGCCGGACAAAACAATTTTGAAAGAAAACAAAATTTTAATTTTATTGTGAATTTTTTTTTTATCTAAATGTTCTTAGTTAAAATTTTAAATTACATAATATTATTAAAAATTTAAATTATTTCGATTATTTAAAACTCTCTTTTTATACCTTCTCTCCCGCCCCCCTCCAATATTATGGCGTTCTCTTTGAATCCGTCCGACTTGGCTCTTGAGTGTATATTGACAAGTAGCCAAGTCGTTATGACCACCCCTACATTTTGCAATGAACTCGCCTGGATGACGTGGAAGGCACGTGATCAGGTGGAAGTGGTATTTAACTAGTATAAGTGGTGCTATTAATCCATGGCAAGGCGGGTTGAAGCTGTGTTGCGCGCCAAAGGTTGGACAACTCTTTGACAGGGGTCATAATGTTTTGGCTCTTGAGTGTATACTACGGCAGAAAACTTAAGGGCTAAGCCGTCTCTAAGGTTTCATGCATGTCATATGCAGGTTGGAATGTCACATGCAGAGTGGAGAAAGGCATACCCTCTCTCAAGGATCTCCAAACTACAGCTTTCGGGCCAACACCCGCCGTGAGCATCATCAGTCCGGCCGGCACAGTTTATTTTGATTGCATAGAGACATTTAAGATACAAGTAAATCATACAAAATACACAGTCCAGTCACATTAATATGACAACCTGTCAAAAGCCAGAATATACACTCTTGTATATTCTGGCTTTAAGTGAAATGTGGTATTAAGTGGAATTC
The DNA here is from genome assembly GCA_021605075.1 of Caerostris darwini. NCBI lineage: Eukaryota > Metazoa > Arthropoda > Arachnida > Araneae > Araneidae > Caerostris > Caerostris darwini. The sequence goes on along the minus strand of BPLQ01010785.1, from coordinate 988,448 downwards.
CTTATATACACTCCACTGCAATGTGCTGCCATCTACATTTGTGATGGGTTATTTCACGTTGACGTCGAAAGTAGGGGGTGGTCACTTAATGTGACTAGACTGTGTAATAACCAAATGCTTTTATGTAGCGATCAATTAAGAAACATGATATCTGACATACGTAACAAAATTTAACATTTTAATTGTAATTAATGATATGAAATTTGCTCTTAAAACTTAAAATAAGTGATTATATAGATAATTAACGAAACAAAATTGCACTTAAGAATAAAAAGATTTATGTGGCTGTATCTTTTCACTCACAATTGTTTGCAGTTATGGATCAAGTTTATTAGAGGAAGTTATCAGCAGCGACTTCAAATGCTCAACAGTTAACTTGGAGCTGGGAATTTTTTTTTGTTCATTTCCTTTTGGAGAATGTTTTTTTCACACACATAAGTAGTTCCTAAAGCGGAAGAAATCAAACTGTGTGGGTGGAAGACTTTTATAAAATTCCACAATGACAAGTTTAAATATTTTCTTTAAAAATATCGCTACACTGCAAATTAATCATTTCCATTTAAAGTTCTGGGACAAGGGTTTCTATGACGGTGTTAAACGATTTTTGAAAAATCTTGATGTTATTTGCAATGACATCAAAATCTAAACAACGAGACTTAAAGCTTAAATTACATCTACCGGAAATGAGGTTTAAGTTTGCTGACAGAATGTTTGGCATGTATTAAAACGCGTGAAGCATTTTTTGTTCAATTGGGATTGAAACAAAACAATTGTTTTGTCAAAAGGACTTAATGTGAGTGTATAAATAAGGCAGAACCTGGTTTTCAACTTGAAATTTTAAATTCAGGTCATTCATGTGTTTAATTAAGTCAGTATAAAATGATAACTCCAATAACCACTTGATGATTCCTTTCATTCAAGAAAATTTCGATTACTGCTCGGAGCTCAAAAAATTGCGTTAGAACTTTTCCGTGGCTGCTGTATAATGTGGTAAGCCATTTTTTCCAATCTGTTCAGTAAACTCGTGGAATAGACAATGATTGAACTCGTATGATTTGATATAATTAACAGTTGAGAAGATTGGCTTTAAATTATTATGTTTTTATCACAATCAGTAGTGATGCCCTTTAATTTTTTCTATTGAAGATTGCTTTTTGAACAATATTTTCAACTCCTTTAAAAAATATCTTCTCCAGTGGACAGGCTGTGAATGCTATAAAGAGCAGATCTTCATATACTTCACAAATGTCTTCCATCCCTCGAATAAAATGTAATGCCTGAGCAGTATCTAAAACTTCTGTTGACTTATCCAAGGCCAAAGAAAACCACTCTAAGTGTTCGAATGTTATCAGACCGTTGAATTAATATGTTTTCTGCAATACCATCCACTCTTCGAGCCGCAGTGTTTGCTAACAAACTGATGTTTTTAAATAAATTAGCTTTTTCTGGACACATTTTTTCTACTGCTTCAACCATCCAATGCTTGATTCATTCGCCGTAAGTGAATGGCTCCCCATGTTTCACTATTGAATGACCCGCGCGGAATCTAGCTCGAGTTGCTGCTACTTGTTCAACATTTACTTTCTTAAAGATCAACTGCTGAGATTTCAACCCGCGTTTCAAAGTTTTTCTAATCGTCGGCTAACTGCAAATTTGGAACAATTCTGAGAACGTTTTCTCTCTTAATAATGTTTTGTATTTTATTATTTGAGGACTGTTACTGCTTCATTGCAAATTATACATATTGCCTTATTCACGAAATATTGATATCCCATTGCTGTTTAAACGTTCTTCAATTACTGTATCTTTTGTTTATTTTCCATAATTACTTCATTTCAAAATAATGCGCTTGGACAGTTCCAAATTTTGAGTCTGGAGCCACAACTCTCGACTGGTTTCTGTATTTATATCACTCGTCTTTGGAACATATTTGAAAATACTCGAATCTTCCAGACAAGCGATTATGCAGCAGAGCATTTCCTGAATATGCTCAAATTTTGCTTCTCTCTACAAAATGGCAGTGTATACTTCGATTAACCCAGCATAATTGGTATTTTTGAGTAATTCTGCAGCCCCGCAGAAGATAGCGCTGTATCAGTGCATCGCAAGATGTCATTTCTGCAACAATGACATTTTCTTGACATTGCCAGCAAATATCAACGGAAATTGCGAACGGAGCTGAGTTACATCCCCTACTCCATAGATAACTCTCTCGCCATTTGGTTCCGAAACGAAAATTTGAGAGTAATTCAAAATTACAGCATGTTGGTATGATGAGCTAACTATGTAGAACTTGGTCCTTGGGATTTAGAGAAGGAGTCTGTGTTCCTCTTAAGATAAAAAGTTTGAAATTCCCTACCTGATGAAATTAATACTTATATTTGTAAACGCCTTGCTTACAGTACATTCGATTGGGATAATGACAGTAATACAGTTATTACTCATATTCATAACTCCAAAATAATAAATAGATCTTACCTTAATATTGTAGTTATTTTTATTTTAGCTGTCAAAGTAGGTCGTAAATGCGTCTGTTATAGATTAGAATTTAGTGAAATTGTTTTAGAGCTTTTATGTCATCACGATGAGTTTAATATAGATGGCAATTATAACCGTTGCTTATGATCATTATAAATTTCAAAAAATTTCATTAAAAAGTTAGATGGCTGTGATTGAAAATGTATTGTTTTCATATTGTAGTAGAAAATGTCTGTGGAACAAATGGCATTTAACAAATGTGGAAATTTTTGTGAATTTTGATTGATTGATCATTTAATTATTGTAGCATGTTTGGGATGAAAGGGTGAATCGTTTCTTTGGCTCCAGAAAGTAACTTTTTTTTTCTTTTGAGAGCTTTAAAGTTTTCATTGAAGACGAAATCGGAGCCAGAGTTATCGCTTCAGTTCCCAAGGTTTAATACGTAAAACTGGTGTGTCTAAATCTTTTTTGATTGAAAAGGGACTTTGCGATAATATGAAAAAACCCAAATCGAAATAAAACTCCAAATCTGGTGACCTTGTGGTTTGGTTTGCTGCTCTACGGTCATCTTGTGCACACGTTAGGCTGAACAGACCGGGACCTACAGTTTAAAGTGGACTCCGAACCCCTACAAACAACCATGGCACCGCCGGGACTCGAACCCGAAATCTGTGGTATTGAGAGCCAGAGCGCTAGCCACTCGGCCACCAGGGCCTGGTGACCTTCTGGAGACAGCCAATTTCTTACAATCAAAATTGCCACTGCTAGCTAAACCAATTCTTAATAAACCAGTGTCAGTTTCACCTCTTATTTTTAAATAATACTAGAGGAATCATTTCTGAACTTCCTGTATCGGATTGCTCTCATACTGGAAGGATTGCCAGAACAGGGTTGTACTAAATAATACGAAACACTTATTCTCACAGGAAAATCTTTTGCAAATTTCAATCCTGGCGAACAATGAACGTAGCAATTAAGGTTTGTTTTGGTTTGTCACTAGAAAAATGGGCCACTGGTACCTGACTTTACATTATAGAATCAATACTGAAAATAATTGAGAATTGTAAATATCTTACTGTTGTAAAATGCAATTGTGTTAGATTTCTAAATAGTTTAATGAAATTTGAACTTCATATGCAGGGTCATGACTGATAGGGTCATCAACTGATACAGTTTACTAAAACATTTTTTTGGTATCGAAACGTATGGCCGGAAGTGAAGCTTTGAGGCACGGACACAAAAAAAAATGAGACATGCAAACAAAAACATTGTTTTTTAACGGCATCATTGCAAAAGGCCTTTTTAATTTAATGGTTACAATAAATGCTCAAAATAGAGACCACGCACAGTAATACATGCTTGATAGCGTCGAAGGAGTGATTGGCGAACTTTTCTAAAGATGCCAGGCTTGGTTTGTCGCTCTACGGTCATTCTGTACACACTTTAGGCCCATTAGACCGTTATCTACAGTTTAACGAGGATTCCGAACCCCTCACAAACATCCATGGCACCGCCAGGATTCGAACCTGAAGCCTGTGGTACCAAAGGTCAGAGCACTAGCCAATTGGCCATAAAGATGATCGGCATTTCGATCACGGTTGCAGCCTCAATGAATAGTACGACAAACGAGGTCCTCAATTGAGTCAACTGGTCTCGTAAATTAAAATGTTGCAAACACAGGGTAAGTATAAAATGGAGTGCGTGGGGGATTGACTAGGAGACTTGAAACTCGTTACGTGACAGATATCTGATAAAGAATTGTGTCTGGCTGTTGCAAAAAATTCGGGAAAATGTTCGTCCTCGACACATCACTTCCAACACTATATTCCTTTGCAAGAATTGTATTTTTTAATAAGCTATGCTGTCTACAATGTTTAAATCCTCCTGTATATTAATTACCAACATTGCGCCTGATGACCAAGTGTCTAGCACTTCAGTGCTCTGTGACCTGGTTTCGAGTCCCGGTGGTGCCATGAATGTTTGTAATCGTTCAGAATTCACTTTAAATAGTAGGTACCTATCTAATAGGATCATAGAACGTTGTGTAGGTAGTGTTACCCGATTTCGTAGCCTATCTTCAACAAGCGCCCCCTGCGTAGTGCTAAATGAGTATCGTCGATGCAGTCCTTGCTTATGGCATAAAGATGAACTATATTTGTATTTCCAGTTGCATTAGAACAGCAGTTACTAACGTTATTTATAAACTGAGGATTGATAATATTCTCGTAGCGCTGTCGAATCGAATTGGAAAGTACTACACCTTTTTGGTAAAGAGCAATTTTTTTTAACCCGATGCCTTATTAATAACGATTTTTGAAACTGTCTATGTTATTTTTTTTCTTTCTAATGCAGCTGGTAAACACACATGGACGTCTTGGATGCCTTAATTGAAGTGCTGCACAGACGTACTCACTTTGCATTACCCAGGGGGCGCGTGTCACTTGAAGATAAGCTACGGACGTGGAGTAACAATGCCCCCGCAACACTCTACGATCTTATTAGACCGGGACCCACGGTTTAAAGTGGATTCCGAACCCCTACAAACATCCATGGCACCGCCGGGACTCGAACCCGAAACCTGTGGTACCGAGCGCCAGAGCGCTAGCCACTCGGCCATTCAGGCCCCACTGCCTATGATATTAACCCTTGTTATCTACTTTTTAAAACTCAAGTCAAATAGTATGACAAATAAAGAAATTCGCAAGAAGCTAGAAAATCGATTGCTTGGAAGGCGACGAATTTTATAAACAAACCCAGTAATGCCATTGCCTGGTAACCCAATAAGTCTAAAATAATGTTGCTAGTTATTTGTCGTTAGATATAAATAAAGCATCAATTATATTTTCATATCAATAATGGAAAATTGCTATCTGCGCAAATGGAAGCGTAATAGAAAGTAATGCGTAATGGAGAGTGTAGTCTGTTTCTGATAAATCGTGTGGGTCAGGATATTTATTGCAGACATTTTTCTTTGTTAACAGAAATCTGCTATAATAAAATATATAATGTTGCAGGAATGTGGGATGGTTTTTATGGTGCTATTAAATATGTCTCTATTGTGACTTGAATCCTCTTGGGTAGCACAGTGAATGTGATATATACAACTACTCAACTAGTTTAAGATCACAGAGTAATCATGATGGGACTGATGACCGTGATCATTTGATTATCCTGTTAGATCGTTTGCTCATGAGGCACATCTGTGTAGATCCAATTTGATGTAAAAATGAGTTTATTTCTTATCTTTCTGTGCTGTATTTTCAAAAGTGACTTTTCTCGGATCCACCCCTCGACTAAAAAATTAACGTTTTCTTGACTCACTGATTGTTACTTATTTGTTTATTTGTTTACTCACTTATTTGTTTACTCCCGAAAGTTCACCAATAAAGAACTGGTTCAAAACACCAGCAACATTCAATTATTAGCAATATTTGGCAAATGCTAACAATATTTGAACAGGCAAATTATTGAGATTACGAATTTCTAATAAATGTGTTGGGACTACTTTAGTGTAGGGATTCTTTTTTTAGAAGGATTGCATTCCTATACGATATAATAAAATATGCTAAGGACCGCATTTCTATTGGAGATTATAAAATACGGACTAAATTTCTATTGGTTTGTTTTGTCGCCCTACAGTCATTTTGTGCACACGAGGGCTAAACAGACAGGAACCTACAGTTAAAAGTGCATTCCGAACCATTCACAAACATCCCTGCCACCGCCGGGATTCGAACCTGAAGTCTGTCGTACCAAAGTCCAGAGCACTAGCCAATTGGCCATCAGACCCACGAATTTTTATTGGGGATGGAAAAACAAATTAAGGGCTATATTTCTATTGGAGATGCGAAAATAGATTTTTCTGTCGAATTTCTTCCCTGACCTCCTGCCATAGTACCTTTTGAATCGAATTCTTCTTTGAATTCGTACATATTCCATAAGCTTTTTCAATTCTATTCCATACCTAGGATTTTCGGGTCTCTTTTTTTAAAATTATAATTCATTTCATTCCATGGCAAAACTTTGCCATTACTTCAATCTTGTTTTACTGGTTATTCTATTCGACTTTTTTTAATGATAAAAATATTTTAAACTTTTAAACTAGCTGTTTGATTAATTTTTCATAGTATCAAAGTAAAAATTAATAGTTAACACTTTCAATGCCTTTCACGGGACGATGTGTTGATAATTATTGCCCCATCGTAGAAATGGGTTTTTCCAAGAAAGCGACTTACTTTTCATAACGAATGGTATTTGAATATTGTTATGTGTATCATACTGTTTACTAAGTAATGTTTAGACCTTTCCTGAAAAAAAATATTTTGACTACACGCCAGTGCGTGATAGGCACTAGAGGTAAAAATTATTTCTTCAGTGCCACCTTAAGCACTGGCTCATGATGTGCAATAATGAAACAAAATAATGAAAATAAGCGACAAAGTGTATTATTTATGTATGATATATTATCACTAACAAATATTTAAAATAAATGAATTATTATAAGTCGTTTACAAATATATCATTACTGCAAAACTCGTCCGAAAGCTCAGTCAACAAGTTTGCAATTTCATCATTCGATTAAAGGCTTATTATATTGTAATTTTCTGTTTTTTGGACGTGAAAGTTTTGAGAATTTTCATCTGCACAATTCGTATTACAAGTTTTCTTTTTTCAATAACTAATAAAGCTGTACATTCGAAACCACATACCTTTAAAACTAGTGCGGCATGGTGGCCAATTGGCTAGCCCACTTTCCTTTGGTATCATTTCCTTTGGTTCAGGTTCGAATTCTGACGGTGGCATGGATGCCTGTGAGTGGTTCGGAATCCACGTAAAACTGTAGGTCCCGGTATAATTAGCCCAAATTATGCACAAAATGACCGTAGAGTGACAAATCAAACCTTCACAACTAGCTTCTAAACTTTACTCAACGCTAATTTTAGCAGGCACACCTAACAATGACATTTTATAGCGTTTATGCGTATATCTTCCAGCGCTAACACATGATCTGCTACTGAGACATCACTCCATACCACGCGTTGACTCGGGATTGGCAGTGAAAGTATTAATTTGCGAATTTCGAATGATGCATATTTGCCTGATCTAGTTATGGATTTATTTTAATTATATAAATATATAAAAACAATTTGTCATTCTGAAAACTGATTACTATTTACACATTAGGGGCAGTTTTTAGATATGCTGACGTGTAGGGTGTTATAAATTTCTAGAATTTTGAAGTGTTGAATGAGGGGAGGACCGTTTACGATCTATTGATGCAGCATGATCTACTGGATTCTAAATCAAGGGGACAATCAACAACAACATAATTTTGAAATGAAGAATCTTCAACGGGAAAAAATGTAAGATTATACATGAATGTCCTTTACACTCGTAGAAAGCAATTTTTAAAATCTTATCTGTCTAAAGATTTATCATGTTGCTGAATAACGGTTAGTTGTTTTATGGTACAAGATCCAGCATTGTGTTTAACAGTGAGTTGAACTTCAAAAGTGCTTGTCCCAAAAGGTGAATCAATAATAACTGGTAGTGGTTAATAATTAATTAGACAATGAATAAAGGTTTTGATTTGTCGCTCTACGGTCTTTTTGTGCACACGTGGGCTAAACAAACAGTTAAAGTGGATTGTGACCCGCTCACAAACATCCATGTCACCTATAGGTTTCGAACCTGAAGCCTGTGGTAACAAAGGCCATAGTGCTAGCCACTTGTCCACCAGACCGCAATGGAGAAAGGAGAAAAGACTGGGCTGTAGATCAGTTTTGATGAGTCAGAAAAACATCCGAGCTTCCTCTTCAATTGAAGAAGCCGTGTACATTTCGTTCATTTCTGAGAAAAAAGGACAGTTGCAATTTGATTTTTTTGTCTAATAAATGGAAAGAAACGTTTTTTGCTATCATGAAGTGATAAATATATAGAGTTGACCATTAATTGCTCCTTGATTTCCATTTTAATGAAAGCAAACCTGAAAAATCACTTTAGTTCACTTTTCTTCTCCATTTTTCTACAAATTGACTTGACAAAATTTTACTTCTTATGAGCCATCGATTCCGAACCACATATGGACAAACAAATATTCGGCTCTCTCTACTTCTTTGGATCCTGAACAGATATTTATTGGACAACAGACGAAAATCTCGAAAAATACTATTTTACTATTGAAATATTGTCAACTTCAGTAATCATCGCGTTGTATTTCAAGGACAATCTAGATGCTAAACAGTTATGTCGTTCATTGTATTAAAATTTATGTGGAGTTTTATACCAGAGTATTATATTATAAATAAGTTAACTAGTTTTAATGTAATGTAAACAGTTTTCAATATATATATATTTACATAAAAACACACACGCAGATATATATATATATATATATATATCATATATAATTCTTCTGTTCATGTGTTTGTCCCTGAACTCCTCCTGAACGGCTCGACCGATTTCGATGAAATTTTTTGTGTGTTTAAGTGGATCCCTGGAGGGTTTGGATTCACAATAGGGCCCGGTAGGTGGCGCTGCAATCGGGTTTTTCTGTACGTGTATTTGTCACTGAACTTCTCCTAAAAGGCTCAACCGATTTTGATTAATTTTTTGTGTGTGTTTGACAAAACATGGAGAATGTTTTGATGATATCCCTTTTGTTGTGAGTCGCTACCAGAGGGTGCTGTAGTCTATCCAATTCTGTACCGTTCAACCGATCGCTATGAAAATGGGTAATAGTATGTATTCGAGTATGGCAAATAGGTTCGCGCTATCCACTTTAGTGTGACTTGCCACCAAAGGGTGCTGCAGCATTTCATCTTATACACCGTTCAAACGATATTCATAAAAATTAGTATTCTCATATATTGGAACATGGAGAATATGGTCGCAATATGTAATTTTCTGCATTGCATTTTTTTGTGGCATTACCACGTATGCCGGATCTGCTAGTAATTATATAATTATTTAATATATAGTAATAATTTAATAGTTTTAATTCGTTTAGTAATTTTATCATTTCCTTGACTTGAAAACAGAATAATAATTTAAACCCCTTATTAGGAATCGTGTCTTCTATTCCTTTTTATATTTAATTCTTAATTTGATTCTTTTCAAACACGCTGCAGCTGATTTTCGGATGTAAACTAAAACTGGTGTTCGTAAATGCTTCATATTAAAATAGTATATAAATATTTTGCTTATTCCAAATTTTGTCTTAAAAGATAACTTCAAATGAACTTGTTACATCATTTTAGTTTCTACAAAATATTGCCATGGACTTTAATTTCATTGATCTATTTCAGCAAGATTCAATTTTAGAATGAAACTGATTCTCTCAAAGATAATTTAGCTTCTATGAACATGAAATAGACTCATAGAAGTCAATCTAATGATGGAATTGCATAGAACTATAATTCATTTAAAATAACTTTTTTTTCAAAGGAACATCTATAAATTGGCCAATTCTTGAAGTAAGTTTTGTACAATCTGCGCTTCTCCTATTGCATAGTAATTATCATTCGTCAAATGGACTGCTGATTTCCTTTCGTCCATTATTAAGGAACTCATTACATTTATGCTCAATCCGTTCGCGCAATAAACCCCCTAATCGATACCGTTCCGATTTGGCGTCCAGAACTCTCGCCAAGGAGAGAGGTGCGAAGTGACGGCAACCCTGCGAGTCATCCGCTGCCAGATCGGGAAGAATTTGTCCCGCGCATGCTCAGAAAAGGCATGCCATCTTGGTCTTCACTGGATCGAAGAATGGATGAATTTTCTCTCCTCCATGCGTGAGCTCCCCCCTTCCCCGGGGCAAAGGGCTCACTGATATGTTGTGCCAATATCTCACCCTCACCCCCAACTGCCCCGAAAGGGAAAAAACTCGATCCCCCGGGGTGAAAATTACGTCATTAAGAGAGTTGTTCAACTGAAAAAAAAATGAGAGTAATGAAATCGACAGCTTCACGAATTTTATATTAATATCTGAAATTTAAAGTAACCGACCAGGTTTAAATGACGATTTTCATGTGGGGGGGGAGAGGAATATTGTTTCAGTTTAAAGATTAGAGCTTTAGTTTTCGAAAATAATATTGTTTTTACCACAAGTTTAGGGTTCGAGTCCAGGTGGTACCATGGATGTTTGTAGTGGTTCGGAATCCACTTTAAGCCGTAGGTCCCGATCTCATAGCACCGTAGATCGTCACAAAGCCCAGTCAGACTTCTTCTCACCCACATCATTCCCAAACTGTAAAGGGGCAACTCAGCTCTAGGCACAGTGATGTAGAGTGGTGTGGTGTAGTTGTAGTAGTAGTAGTGAATTGTTGGAACATTTTATTTTCTGCTGCACCTCTCTACGATAACGGTCATAACTATTATAATCATTTTCAGAATATAATTACTTTTTTCCTACATGTTTTTAAAAGGTCATGCATGCATCGAATTAAAAGGTTTTAAACATATGCATTGAGAGATGAGTTATTGATATTTTTATGAAATTTTTTTTTTTTTTTAAATCACTTTTTTTCTCATTTTTTTTCGCTCATTTTCCATTTTTTCTCACAATGACTCGAGCCTTTGTTACCACAGGCTAGAGACTCGAATCCGGGCGGTGGCATGGATGTTTGGGAGGGGTTCTGAATCCACTTTAAACAGTAGGTCCCGGTCTGCTTAGCCCTCGTGTGCACAAGATGACCGTAAAGCGACAAACCAAACCAACCCCAGTGACTCGATGGATATTCCTTAGAATCGCGTCATTATTTTTTATATTTCATACCCTAATGAATGAACCATTTCTTTGCTTTGATAAAATTTTCATTAAAAAATAAATTTTTAAATCGAGCCAAAGTGAATATTTCAAATATTGTTTTCCTAAAACAGATTATTGTGACAGAATCGCAACTCATTTTCCAAGTAGCATAACAGTAGTGGGCATAGATTTCCGGACGGGGGACGGAAGTGACGTCACATAAAAACGTGAACAATACCATAAGTGACGTTGGTTCTGATCTGCTTTGACAAGACACAAATTTCTCTCTTCCCCCTTTTCTGTGGCAACATTACTATAATAAAGGGTTTGGGATTAATAAGAAAAGAAATTTGAATTATTAATATCTTAATTTGATTTTTAATTTCATTTTTTCCATGTGTGACAAAAATTGTTTTTTGATAAATGAATTTATATTATTTCTTTTTTTTAATTTTTACAAAGAAATATAATCAGCAAACAATTTTTTTTTTCTTCTTTTTACACATTTTAATTTTTTAATTCAGATTTTTAAAAAAAAAATAATTTAATTTCTTTGTGCCCCATTAGGTTACATTTTACAAAATTTATTAAAGCATATTATTGTTTTGTTTTCTTTTTTCTTTTTTTTTTACATTTTTTAAACACTAAACTTTTAATGTGAATTTTAAATCCATTTATTATTTTTAATTTCATTCCGTTTTATTATAAATCAATTTATATTTTTTCCAATTTAATAAATTTACTTATTTAAGTAAGAAATTATTTTGGTAAGAAATTTTTTTTATCAATTCATCAGTTAATTATGTCTTATCAATTCAATGTTTCTCCATCGAACATTAGTACTTTACAGTAAGACTTTTCTTAAAAACCTTTCGCATTTTTTTTTTTTTTTGACAAGATATTAATTTAAAATTAAAATTTTCTATCCAAGATTAATTACTAAAATTTTGAAGAAGCAATCGTGCTATTTTCCTTAGATTTAAAATGTAAGTGTATTTAATAATTAGAGCATTTTCATTTCTGTATGTATACACATATATATCTGTATACACACAGAAATGAAAATAGTGAATTCATGAATACATTCATTAAATTTCTCACAATCACAAATATATGACTTTTAAATATCCAATACTAATAAATGTTATAAACTAAAAAAAAAAAATTTGTTTCACATAAAATCAGAAAATACACACTAATTCTGCAACCAAAAAAAAATTACCTATAAAAATTAAACTTACAGGCATGCTCTAATTATTACCATAATAATTTGTTTTTAATGTTTGCGTGATTTTCTCTCTTCATTCACATTTGGTTATATCTGTAAAATCAATGTAAAACTCGATTGCCACCTTCTTATTGATACAATTTTTTCTAACATTTAGAAATAATCATCATGATTTGTAAAATAAAATAGTTAAAATGATAATTTTTCATATATTCACTAATTTATTTCATCAACTTTCAAATAATTGTTTCTATTTCGGGACATTGTGTACATCTAATTATCCTTCATTATCTCATCAACCCCTTTCACTTAAATTTCTGCTTTACTATTCTGGGATGGGATGGATTAACACACCCCTCCATGGGCGTTCTGTTTTTAATATTAATAATCACTGAACAATATTTACAAAAGTCTTATGAAATTTCAACCCAATACACATCGAGTTCATTTTTAATTTTATATTCCTAAAACATTTTTTTTAAGTTGCTTTAAATGAAAAAAAATTTCCAATAACATTTCTTTCTATTAACTTATTTATTCTTTCTTTCTTCATATCTAGTTCTGTTAAATCCTACTGCCAAGTTCTTTTTTATACAAACTGCATGCATTTTTAATTTTAATGCCTTTTTAACAGGCATGATCACTACTTAAACTGTGATTTGATAAAATAAGATAGTTAAAAGGATATTATTTTTATATTTAAATAATTAAATTTTTCAATCTTCAAATAACTGTATTATTTCGAAATATTATGTACTTCTAATCAACCTTCCTTATTTCTCCAAATTTTAAATTATTTTCATTCCATTTTATTTATTTATTTATATATTTTGTAACCATGCTTCCTCCTACGCATTGGCAAGAGCACTCCCTGTGGAATTCAGGTGAAATAGTCAGTTGGCCTGCAGACTCTCACCCCGAGAGGAAGAATATTGGCCGCATCCAGCGCATATCTGAATATCTTTATTTTCGGCTTATTCGTGTAATCCCTCCACGCATCTGTAATTATATGTCTTTAATGTGTTAAATATTCTATGTGTGTGGTGTTTGTGTGTGTGACAATAAAGCTGTGTGTTCTCAAACCTATGTCTCAAATCTCAGTCACACCCAGTTACAATCCAGAGTTGTTCCAACCACGATCGCCAATTGGCTAGCGCACTGGCTATTGGTACCATAGGCTTTCACTCCTGGCGGTGGCATGGATGTTTGTGAGTGGTTCTGAATCCACGTTAAACTGTAGATCCCGGTCCAGTTAGCCCAAAGTTTGTATAAAAGGACAGTAGAGCGTCAAAGCAAACCATTGAAATCAAATCAAACCAACCAACCCACAACATTACATTTTACTATTCTGTCATGCACAAGTCTTGTGCTTATGCAGCCCCCATTAGCATTTTGTTAAAATTTGAATAATTACTGAATAACATTTACAAAAATTCTTTTGAATATTTCCCAGCAGCATAAGCTATTACAATGTTTGACAACATGTTTTTACGTGATTGTTAATCAATCCAAAATCTCGACGTATGTAGTTGATAGTAAATAGTTATAAGTTTTGATAAGTATTATGTAGTATCATTTTGGTGTGAATTTATAATTTAACACAAAAATTTCGCTTATTGTTTGAAATTTTTATAAGTTATGCAGTTATATGAATTTTGTCAAACATTTGTAAGAAAAATATCTAATTTTCAAATTGTAGCTAATACAGAAGCTTTTCTAATACAGAAAATGTTTTCACTTTATAATTTTTATGATATGTTGCTGTAATTGGAATTTAATTTTTTAATCATATTAAGCTCTTTTGAGTAAAATAACTTTTAAATTGTAGCATTATTGTTTTTCGAAAATTGTAAACATTTCAATTTATTAACAATTCTTAAGATAACTTTATATTTTTTAATTAATTTTTTATGTTTAAAAATGATTCGTTGCGTTGAAAAGATTATTACTATTATTATCATTTCAAATTGTATAAAATATCCTATCATTATTACTTTTATTCTTTAAAAACACCTCGATTCATAACAATAAGAGTTTATAATCTCGTCGCTTAATGAACTTTAATATTTTAAAGCCCGACTCGTGGCTCAGCGGCAACGTGCGCTGCTAGTGAGCATTAGGGCTGAAGTTGAATCCACTGACGGCTTTATTGCAGACACTGTTTCAAAAAGGCTCGATGACTTTTGTGATGTTCAGCATCTTGCCTCGTGAGTCGGATTATCAGATGGAAGTTTTCCGGGTTTCCTCCCATACGATTCGTAAATGCTGGGTTGTTCTCCCTAAAAGACCTCCTTTAGCGTCACAGAGCCAAATCACCTACGGTTGTTCCATCACAACAGAAGCCGCCCCCCCCGCCCTTCCTTCCTTTCATGAAACCACACGGGTATTTAGACTTGGGCTAAATATTGCTGTCGACCAAGTGGGATAAGAAACAACAACACGTATTTTAAATCAGCTTGAAGTTATATAAATATGAATTATTTTAGCTCAAAAACGCTTTTTTTTTTTTTTTTATGTATGAGCAAAATTATTTTATACTTGCAATTTGTTTTTCCTTTCTATTGCGGAAAAAAAAGCAAAAGAATATCCTGTACATGATTTATGAAACAGCTATTAATATTCGAGCTATTTGTATTAAAATATATTTATGTTAACAAAGGAATTATCTCTGTAATTTACTCCCAAAGTAAGAATGTTTTCCAGGTATTCTTCATCTATTAAAGAAAGCTTCGTGTATTCATCGATTCCAGCGTATTTACAGAAATTAATTTTGATTTCTGAGAGACTCATTTCTCATCGAATTCCATTTATACAAATTCGCCTATTGCGTGATATACATAGATAATTTGGAACACTAGGGCGAAGTGATTAGTGCTCCAGTAGACGCTAGTACAACAGTTCATCGATTATCTAAAAACGTTGATGATCACTGCATCTCCGTTCATATCAAAAGAAAAAAATCTACCGACAAAGCTATTTAACAGGTCTAGTAAACAAGAGAGATTGCAATGGCTGTGAAGTTGAATATCGATTCACACTTGTAGAACATCAATCCTCTAATCCAGGGGTCTCCAAACTTTTTCGGTCGCGGGCCAAAAATTGAAAAAAAAAAAAATGTGGCGGGCCAAGAAAAATTTTGCTAAAATTTTAAAAACAATATACAAGTATTACAATTTAAATATGTTAATGAGATGAATGAAATTGCGATTTAATTTTTAAAAGTTCCTTATAGTGAGGTTCTCACTTCGAACCTCACTATCAGGAATCACAAATGCTCATCTGTCAGTCTACTTCTGACATAATTCTTTCCAAGATTTAGTTCAAAACACTTGTTCACATACATCAGATGAAGCAAACACAGCACTGATTTTCTGGCCATGAGATATTAAATTTGGGAAACCTACTTTCGATATTGATTTGTAAAACTCTAACTTTGCCTTATTTAGAAACAACTGCTTGAGATGATTGTTAGAATGTAACTCAATTAATTCAACTTGCAAATCCTTTCCGATTGAAAGCTGTCTGTGCTTGCTATTTCCGTCGATTTAGGTTTTGTGGAACAAAAATAGAGAAAGTAAAAAGATCACCAGTCCTTTGAAAAAAGGAAGAAAAAAATAATATTTAATCAAAGTAGAAAAGGAGATGGTTATATATAATGTATAAATTTATATTTCTTTTAATTTGCCTCGGACCGGAAAATTAAAATTCTATCCGCGGGCGGATAGAATCTTCCGGCGAGTCGGATTTGGCCCGCGGGCTGTAGTTTGGAAACCCCTGCTCTAATCAATGAAAAATTACAGCGTATAATTTAAAAATTTAGACTCATATAAGTAGAAATTCTTTGGGAAGCAAAATGAAGACATTATTTGGACTGTCAATTTTTATTTAACCATTTAATGTTATAACCCAAAAAGTATTTTTAAAAATCTGTTAAAAACGCTACTTTAGTCATAGAATGGCAGCTATCAAAATTTTATGAAATTACACTTCCATTTTCCTAAAATGTTATGAGGAACTAATATTTAATAACATCTTGTAAACCATTTTTGAAATAAAAATTATTATTGTAGACTTAGCGGCTTGCAAAAGATGCATCCCGGCCGAAACCCTAATTTCTGTAGGGTTACACCGGTTTCAAAAGATTCATCCCGGTCGAACCTACAGTTTTGTTAGACTTCTCTACCAGTCTAACCAAAGCTGAACTTTTGAAGTGGGTGTCTAGGGGTGTATTTCCAAACACATCAACGAAGCGTTGGTTTTCTCTCAACAACACATATTTAATTAAGCACGGTTATATGTACAGTGATATTTACATTAACAATTAATTAAAGGACAGCACCGTCCATTCTCTCGCTGCTTGACGCAACCTCCCATCCGTTCTCTTTCAACTAGCGTTCTCTTCTTTTTTCATCTACGGGGATCTTGCTCCTTCTCCAGGGGTCAGAGTTCAAAGTTGAATACTCCCCCACATCGTAAACAGATTCTGTCAAAGACAAGCGACCGTAAGGTGTCGCTATCTGGTGATTACCAAAAATTTCCAGTTAATCCATTACCAGTTAATCTTTATGCCATAAGCAAGGGCTGCACTGCTGTTACTCATTTATCACTACCCATGGGGCACGTGTAGCTTGAAGATAGGTTACGGACGTGAGAAAGACCGGGACCTATGGTTTAAAGTGGATTCTACAAACATCCATTGCCAAATATCCAATCTACAAACATACACATCCATCCAGATGCCACTACAAACATCCATGGCACAGCCGGGATTCGAACGCGATACCTGAGATATCGAGTGCTAGAGCACTAGCCACTCAGCCATCAACTTATGGTCAGCCATACACAATTAATAAAATATAGTACACCCACAGATTGTTCCATGTCCTCCTGTTGTTGCTTCTTATCAAACTTGGTAGGCATCTAGACCAAGCCTACGAACCCCGTATGGACATGGTTGAAGGGAAAGGGGTCAGCTTATATTGTGATGGAGCAAACGTAGGTAGAAGTTTGACTTGGCTCCGTGATGTTCTACAGTCACATGAGACCAGGACTTACATCTTAAAGTGGATCCCGAACCACTACAGCATCCATTGCACAGACAGAACTCGAACCCGAAACCTGTGACACCGAGCTCCAGACATTCGGCCATTAAGCCCTTCCCCCATTTCCTCATAGAATGTATTAGAACAATTCTGAGTAGGTCAAGATTAGTCAAGTTGATCTAGACGAAACTGGCTTTGTTGAAAAGTTAGTATGGGTTTGAACCAAAAAAATTTGTAGACACAAGAGAAGATAATATTTATAAATAGGAATGATAAGTATCGGGTTTAATAGGGAAAAGGATGAATCAATTGCTTGTTAGGGGTGTAAGTCAGATATACGTGAGGCAAAGCAGTTTTGAAAGGAAAAATTATAATAGTTAGTGTGAAATTTTTGTCATCTAGTTTTTCTTTTAGTATCGTGTAATCTAAAATTTGGGCCTGAATGGCCAAGTGGCTAGCGTTCTGGCGCTCGGTACCGCAGGTTTCGGATTCGAGTCCAGGTATGGATGTTGTAGTGATTTGGAATCCACTTTAAACCGTAGGTACCGGTCTAACAGGATCGTAGAACGTCGCGGGGGTATTGTAACAAAGCGTCTGTATCTTATCTTCAAGTTACACGCACCTCCTGGGTAGTACTCAGTGAGTAACGTCGGTGAAGCACTTGCCTTAAGGCAAACAAGACAACTGTCTAACTGTTTGCCAGCTGCATTAGAACAAAACAAAATAATAATAATAGTCTAAAATTTTATTTATTAAAGATTAAAATTATTTTAATTGCAATTAAAATCCTCCTTGGTGATATTTATCTTCTATGATTCTGCTCTTTTTTTAATCCGTCCAGCTTGGCCACTTGTCAATTTTCAACACGATTGATGGTCGGACTAGCCACCATAATTTCCTGCTCACTTATTGCTCTTTATATATTTTACTCCAACGCATATTCTTTCCTGCTCTGCATTTTGCTCCATTGACCTGTACTCTTTAGTGATCATACATTTCTTGTTACGTTTTCATCACCGATGATTTACATTTTTCTTACTTTCTTCTTTTTTTCTCTCAATTCATCCTATTACTATTATCTATTTATCATGACAATTCTTTCCTACTGCCATCACATACCATTGAGTAGATGAATGCTTCGCGTTCAGGCACTCGACATCGTTATTCAACTTAGTAGTAGTAGATGTTCGGACTATACACAAATATTTTCAACTCAAATCGAAAAATTCATGAATTGAACTGAACTGAATTGAAAAAACACTTTAGCTTAGTGTCATATGATAAACAAATGCCGGCGAAACCGAAAGAAAATTTTAAATTATAACAAACATACCTAAAAAATTACAGGAATTTGTTTTCAAAAAATATTAAATTTAGATTTGAAAATTATATTAGATAATGGCTGAAATTTCTAATACAGAATCTGAGAAATTAATGAAGGTGGGTTAAAAAAATTATTTCAATAAAAAAAGTTCTTTAGTTTTATTTAACTAATTTGAACGGTTATTATTTTGTATACGATTTTAATATACATAATCCAGAGTAGATAATATGCTATTATCATTATTATTAGTAATTGGTTTAATTATCCATGTGATTGATTGAAAAGTTTCTTTTACATAAAACCATAGAAGTTCGTAAAAACTTTTCCAGCTAATTGGTGCCTATAATATTGCATTAGTATTAGGGTGTAATAAACGCCACTGATAAATTTAAATTAAAGGCAAAGTTGTACAAAATTGGAACCTTTGTATGGAAAGCCAAATTTTTAGAAAACCAAAGATAATCATCATCAACTATTATTAATAAGCATATCATGCAACCATTAACATTGCTACATTAAGAAAATTTTTACTTTCAGTTCTAGTGGTTTGATGACATTTATAACTTATTGCATGTGTTACGTATAAAAACTGTATTAATTACTCTAACAGTTTATTATAACAGAATTATTTCCCTAACATTATAATTGCTATTTTGACAATCATGTTATACTAAGAAAATTCTGAAAATGTATGAGATTTTTTTTTCTTTTCCTTTTTCCCTTAATGTAGTAGCTTCATAAAACTAATCTGTGGCCTGGTAACCAATTAACTAGCATTCTGGCCTTTGGTACCACAAGCTTCAAGTTCAAATCCTGGCTGTGGCATGGATGCTTGTTAGTGGTTCAGAATCCATGTTAAACTGTAGGTCCCAATCTAATTAGCCCAAAGTGTACCAAACATTACTGTAGAGAAACAAGTCAAACCAAATCATGAAACTAACCTATCCTATGTTCTATCTTAGTTTAATACAAATAAAGATATAAGAAACTGCAAAGGTAGTTATAAGAAAAGACAATAACTGCAGGCCAGTAAAATAGTATCCATCCTAGTTTCCTGATCTCATAAAATTCTATTGCTAGTATAAATATTCAGAAAATAGTTTTCAATCCATGAATGTACAAAAAAAGCACAATCATAATTTTTTAAATATTAATTCATATGAATTATTTTTTCATTATAAGGGGGCTTCACATTTTTTGTACATGGATTGCATTTATTCTTTTACACTTTCTGGCTGAACAAGACCTAGTACATTATCAAATACTTAATAAATAAAAAAATACTAGGTAATTTAAGTTGAAAAACAAAATAACTTTGTGAATTTATTATTATTTTTTTTAAATTTCCTTTCAAAAAGTTTCCCTTTAATATTTTACTTTGTATTTTAATTGGATTTACCCTTCAGTGTTAAACATATAAAAATCTATGCAGAAATCCAAGCAATTATCAGCTGTATAAATTTTGTAAATTATTAATACAGTATTAAAATTATTGTTTTTTTCAGTTTGGAAATTAACACTCTGCTTACGCCTCCTAATGAAATAAAAAGCGCTTTTATTAATAACAGAGAACAATGGGAATATTTTTGTTCCATAGTCATTGTATGAATACACAGAAAGGATATGATTTCCATAATTTGATTGGATCAATATGAACAGTTTTATTAACATATGCCATTTGTTACTTTCTTAATGTAAATTATGGGGGATTTATAAGGATTAGCATGCATTAAAATTACAAATGAAAAAAAAAATACATATGTTCTTTGTTAATCTTTTGTAGTAGTAGTATTTTAATAAAGTTTGTTGAGAGTTTTTTATTACATAGGAATACTGGAGGCATTTATCAAAATGTTTCAAGAAAAACAAGTTAATAAATATGTAAAAAAATATGCATTTGCTTATATTTACTAATTAAGTAAATATAATAATTAAGTATAATACAATTAAGTTAATATATGCAAGCACTACAGCAAGGTATCAATACATTGAGTACTGCATTTATAACTCATCATTTATAATATCAACATCAGAAAGTAATTAAATTATAAACTCTGAACTTTTAGGTTTTTTATTATTACTTTTGCCTTAATAATTCTGATTGACTAAACTGTTACTACATTAATATTATAAATCACATTAATAAACAAAGACAAATTCATGATAACTTTGGGACTATGAAATCAATAAATGTTTTGATAATAATTGTTTGATAGTTATTTCACAAATTATCATTGTAATAAGAACTGCAAAGTTTGCTTCTTGAATAATCATGAATATTTTTTCCTTATTGAAATTATTTTACGCTTTAATTTTTTTTAGTTATGTTAAACGAATAATATTTTTATAAATGAAAGTGTTTTGTAAAGTATACTTTTTTCTGTAGTATTAATAAAATCTAGTTAGAAATTTCAGTGAAGAAAAAAAAATTTGATTTCACAAATCTATTGAGTTTAATGTAAATAGGGTCGAAAATTTTTATTTTCATTTTACTGTTTAGAAACAATTTATAGAATTAAAATAAAACTGATTTTAGGATGAATGAAATTAAAAACTTATGCAATATATATATATATATATATAAATGTAGAAAAATAAATCTCATTAACATGTATACATAACTTTTATTAATTAGTATAAATTGATCTGTGGAATCTTTGTTTTATTGAAAATTTATCTTGTAACTTCTTTCAAAGCATTATTTTTTTACTTTCATTAGTGTTAAAAAGAAAACTAAGAAATTTCAATAATTTTTTTCTGAATTTTACATTAATTTCATGCCTATTTGAAGATAAAACATTACTTTTTTATATGAAAATGATATAATTTATTTAAAATTGGTTAAGTATATGTTTTTCAGTAAATGATGTTTTTCATATTATATATAATATTTTGTTATTACAGGTTTGGCTAAAAGGTTGTGGTGGGTTTATAAACAATCAATGTCTGCCAAAAGGTGAACCCTCTGTTCAAGTCTGTAACCCATTTTCGAAGGACGTTTGTATTAATGTCTCTCTTCCGACCCCAGAACTTCTCGAAGCTGCAGTTACTAATTGCTCTGAAGGTCATGCCAAATGGAAGGCTTTGACTTCTGATAAAAAAGCTGCTCATTTATTCAAGTAATTATTTAAATATTTCAATAATCAAGAAATCATGGTACTTTTTATATTATAAGCAGAATAGATAGAATAATTAGTTATCATATTTATACATTATAATTAAATTATTTTCCTATCTTTTATAATAAGGAAGTAAAAAATGAAATGTATTTATTGATATAGAATTTTAGGTAACTGTGTAAATAATTTATTTTAAGTTAAATATCAGTTTTATTATTCTATTGATTTTATAATTATTTATTCTTTAGTTTATTTCATTTACTGTTTTAAGAGCTTTTATTTTATAAACAAAATGCTTGCATGTATTGCAAAAAAGAATACATTCTCAAAGAGAACAATGCAAAATGTAATGAAAAAAAACAATAACATCACCAAGCTAAATTAAAACATTCAGTTCTAATTTGCTCATCATGGCAATACCTAAGTAATGATAAATGAAAGTATAAATTACAATTAATTATAACTAAAAATATGAAAAGTTTTATCTAATTTAAATTTTAAAATGTATTAAAAATATAAATGTTAGCACTTGCATGCCTTTGAGAATTGATTTGGCTGCAAACCAGAAATCATGCTTTTTACTCATATACTTGCTAAGCTTCTATGATACTAATGTAACAGGTTTTTTTTCTTAGTCTTGCATCAACTATTGAGCGGCATTTTGATCTGCTTGCCACCATGGAATGTATAACATCTGGGAAGACTCTAAACAGAATTAAAACACAGGATGTGGCTAACTTAGTACAAAATATCAATTACTATGCTAATTTGTGTTTGCTATCTGGATGTCATGAAGTAAATGAAAGGCTTTTGACTTCAGATACAGGTTTGTGATTTCTTTTTTTTTCAAATTTGTATATAATTAAATAAATTTTGCTTTAATTTAAATTTTGTATACAAATTTTACATATCATGTAAGATTTTTTTTTTTTTTTTTATTTTAAATATTATTTTGTTTTTTTTTAATTAAAAAAAAAAATACATATTTATTGTTTTTGTAAAAAAAAAGTATGTAACTTACAGTTAAAATATCCTGCTTGAAACATTTTATTGTTTAAGAAAGAAATAAAAGTTTAAAAAAATGTTTGAAGTCTGAATTTGTTTCCCATTTTTCAATTTTCTTTTTTGAGACAGTCCTTAAAAATAATTTTTAAGCTGTTGCAAGTCTAAGCTGCAATTTTTAAGCTTTGTTATTTTGTATAGCAACATAAAAAAGCACAATAATTGATGATTTTATATGGATTAATGTTAAATTTTCAGCAGTGTTAATTTAGAATTATAAAATAGGGAATTTGAAAGTAAGAAATATAGTTCAAAGTAATAAAGTTACAAATATGAAATTAATTTTGCATGATGTAATTAATTAATATTTATTTCTGTTATCATTAAAAACAAAAACTCCTGTTTAATTTTGTTTTCTTCCAAAACAACACTAAAATTATCCAAATGCTTGTTATAACAAGGTGCTATGTAAATGTAAATGTACTGAAATTTTTTTTAAGTGGTCAAATTAAGCAGTTAAATAATTTATTTTTATGATTATGTTCTTTTGCTTTTTAGGTGTTGTTTGTGTAATTGCTGATGAATTCAATGAACCATCTTTATCTGTTAGTTGGAGAATAGCTTCTAATTTAGCTGCAGGAAATACAGTCTTACTCCTAGTCAATGTGAAAACTTGTCTGTCTGCTTTTCTTTTAGCAGAACTTTTCTGTTTATCTAAGTAAATGAATTCATTATGAAACTCTATTGAATTTTCATTGTTGGCGTAAGGTATAACATGTGTATAGATGACAACTTATAAATATCTTCTACTTATATTATTGATGTAAAACACATAAATGAAAATTTATTTAAATAGAAAAAAAATGATAAATATGTGAAACTATTTCTAATTTTATTTCTTGCGTGTATATATATATAAGTTTAGTTTGAATATAAACCTGAAAATCATGTTAGAGTAAATATATATAGTAATTTAATTTCATAATGCAAAAGCTTTTACAGTAGTCATATAAAAAAAATTGCAAAAGTTTATTGAAAATATTACCCACAATACATGATAAAGATGTTTTAACTTTATTATCATTTTCTTATTTAATAAAGCTTATTTTTCTCATTAATTATAGCCTACCTGCTGGTATATTAAATGTTCTACCCTTTCATGAAAACACACTTGACAATTTACCTAATGTGTCCAAAATTCTTTTTACTGGAACTTATCTTAGAAGTAAAAAAGTCATCGAGAAGTCAGTTCTCCAAGGGATACCATGCGAAACTTTGATCTGCCATCAGCCTGTTGCAATTGTTTATGAAACTGCAGACCTCTTTTCAGCAGCAGAGGGTGTATTGGAATTATTGTTTCATGCTGATACCAGAGTAAGTTTAATTTTTCAAAGAAATACATTTATTTGATTATATTAATATATTTTTATTTCGTAAAAAGAAAATGTAATGAAAATTTCTCGATATTTTATTTTTAAAAATATAGCAGTTTTTTCTGCATGCCAATAGTTTTGTTTTGAAAAATCTTTATATGCATTTTCACAAAGTAACTGAATTGTAGGATGTGATGTTTTTAAAGAAGAGATATATAACAAGTGGTTTTGTCGTATTAATCAGTTTTATTCCCCTGTTAATAAATTTTGTAGATATTAATTTATAAGCAGCTATTACTGTAATTTTCTGCCTATATTTTGCACCTCCATATAATCTGTGAACAATTTACACCTGATCTTTGACATACTATATACCAATAACTTTCTGCTTTATACTTAGCATAAAACTAGCAAAACATTTTTCATCTTTAAAGACCATTAAAAATTGTTATAAATTTAAGATATTGAAAGTCAGAAAACTATATGCATTTTTGAAAACTAAAGAGGCAACATTCTTTTTGGAGATTTCATATTTGTTACAGAGATGAAAATCTTGATCAGTTTTGCAGTTAATTATTTGACCTTCTGTTAATTTTTTTTAATTCTTATCTATAATTTAATTCCTGGCATTTTCCGTCTATTAGCATACACCAATCTAGAATGTATATCACATTTTGTTTGCATTTGTTAAAGTTTGATTTCCATCCTGTATCCACAGCTTCCTTTCTTTATGTTTAAAGGGTTGTTTATTTTTTGCACAAAGTTTTGCCAATTTTTTTTTCCCCCAAAAAACATTTTTATGGGATTTTTTTACAAAATAGATGTTTATTAAACTATCAGGGGAAAAAATAACCACAGATACTATGCAGGGAACTGTAAATTTTTGATAATTTTAAAAAAAATATTCTTTGTGATTTGTATTTGGAAAAAAAAAAAGGTATTTTCAATTAACAAATGCTTAATATTTCAAACTACATTTTCCTCTACCATTTATCCATTGTTTTGTTTTCAAAATTACCAATAATGGAATTGCCCATTAACTACAGGTATATGATATTGTAACATCAGTTTTTTACACTGCAAAACTGAACACTGAATATTAAAATTGGCTTGCACAAAAATGTTTCATAAAAAAAATCAATGTATTCACTTTAAAAATTTAACTTATTGTATCATTTACTTATTTATCATTACCAATGTAGCCCTAAATTAGTGATTCTGAAACTTTTAATATTTGAACTCTTACTTTTTAACTTAATTTTTACTTCCCTTAACAAATTAGCCTCCCATTCAGTTTCTTTAGCAACTAAATGTAATTTTGACATTTCTGTGAACTTTTAAAAGCCAGAGCATACTTTAAAAAAAATTATTTAATGAACATAAATATTTACATGATTTTTAGACATCTAAACAGCTTGTTTTTGGAACAACTTACTTTGAAAATCACAAGTTAATGTTGTAATGTTATGATATGTCAAGTAAAATGAAAGACAAACATTAACAATTTCAAAAAAATTATTAAAAGTTAACAGTTTCAATATATTATTGGGAATATGCAAATGCATTTTTTATTGAAAAATTAGCCTATTCAAAATACTAGACCTAAAAAAATGGATTGAGAATATATAGTTAATGTATTATATTGAGATAAAATAAACTTAGTGAAAAAATTTATATAATAATTAATAAGTGAACTTGATTTTGTATGAAAACAAATTTTTATATCAGAACTAATCTTATTTTATTAACATATAGTCTTGAATGGAATTTTGACTTCATAATTAATGCAGGAAAGCCATTTATGCATAAAATAAACATGGTAATAATTTTTAGCTTAAATTCTTTGTTGATATATAAAAATTTTGCATTCAGGTTTTTTTTTTTTTTTTATAAAGAATCAAAAATGATATTAATAAGTTGTTCATTCTCATTTGTGCTGTTTTTTAAAAAAATATGATATTTTCTCACAAATATTGTAGTTTTATAATTAAAATAAAAGTATGTCATCCCTAGATCTTGATTTTATTTAGGGTTGAATTATAGTCATTTTAAAGAAATTTACTGTACCCATCTTGAGGATTGCACTCAACATTTTTAGAAATATTCTTTGGTGAACACTCCTTTTGATTATATGTTCTTGTCAAAGAATAAGAGTAACATGCTAGTTAAAAATTGGTTTGATTGTTTATAATTGAATTAACATTTACTTTGATACCAGGCAAAAAAAAAAACTGAAAAGCATTTTATTGTAATGGAAATTTTATAATATTTGCTATACAAATATAGTAAAATGAATGGAAATAGCTGTTTTGTAATAACTTTTTTACAACAAAATTGTTTTTCGCTGTATTGCTTGATGCTTTTAATCTTTCTTAAACTTATTTGCAGAAACTTACAGAAATTAATAATTTCATATAAGTAAATTTTTATAGTTACTACTATAAAAAAATATTGCATTATATGCCACCTAATATCTGCATAGATTTAATCCATAATTCTTTAATATTTCAATATATTATAATAAGTAAATGTATATCTTAATAATTCAGATTTGAAGAAAGTAATGCTGAAAGAATCTGTAGTTTGTAGGCAATTTAAACTTAATTTATATTTTTTATTTTTTTTCACTTAATAAATTTTGTATTTTGTCATATTTTTTTATTTATGAACACATTTGGCTTGCTTTAATATAATTTATGTTCCTTAATTTTTAGAGTGAAAGAAGTGGTTGCAAAGTTTATATTCAATCTTCAATACATAAAAGATTTCTGAAAATAATGGAAGACAAATTTAATAATATTTCTGTTGGCCATAATATGACTGGAGCAGATTTAACCTGTCTTGTTACTGAAGAACAAAAAAAACGGTTAATTACAAAAATTAAAGATGCAGAAAAGCAAAATATCAAGGTACTTTTTGTATTGTGTCTATATTAATTTGGATGAAATTCACTGAATATTCATTTTTGTATTACTATATTTATAGATTGTTCGAGGGCCTGAAATAAATATAAAAGACCAATTGGAACCTACTTTGTTGTGTGATGTGCCTATAACATCGCAATTGTTGCTAGAGGTACATAGAAAATTTTCTTATTTTATTTATGCTATAGTACTCTTGTTGATAAATTTGTAAATATATTTTTTTTATTAAAGCCATCAATACATAAATGCTAAATGTTCAAATATATTTGATGCTGAGCATAGTGTTAATATGAAATTGTTAATTTATATATTTTTGATAATATTAAAAAAAATAATAATAAATAATATTTTTTATAAATGTTCTAATAGATCTGTTTTGACAAAGGAAGTCAAATTGGACATTATTATGTATAAAACTTATTCAATCAATGTAAACATATTAATTGAATAAATTTGATTAACTAGTACATAAAAAACTAATTTTCTTAAAATTGCATTTCCTTTTTGTTTATAAAATTTATATTTCTAATATCTGAATAAATATGATTAGATATATTAATAAAATAATATTTAATATATTTTTTTTAAATAATCCCAACATTGAACTCATGATTTCTTATTTGGTGAACTAAAGTTTTCATCAGTCTTTTATTAGATTCTCATTTTACAAAAATTTTATTATGTACTAATTTTTTAATTATTTTAATATGCAAATCTCATCAGTTTTTTCTTAGATTGTATTTTTTTAGATTTTTTTTCCTTCACTTAAAAATATTTTGAAGACATAAAATGTAGATATCTTTTTGCAAATTTTTCTGACCTAATTCTAAAGTATTTTTTTTTTTAATGTTTAAGTTATTTTTCCAGTAATTACTTCGAATGCATATATATAATATATATAAATATAGTTATATTTTGTTTCCATTTTTCATTATACTGCTTACTTATTCTGGCACAATTTACAGGATATGTAAAACCAGCCCTACAAAAATATTTTATTGAAAACATACTGAAATAAATAAAACTACAAACACAAACTAAATTGAAAGACACAGTATTTTGAAAATCAAAAAGGGAAAAGCTTGAAACATTGTCTGTTATACATTCAAAATTTGAGGCCATATTTCATATTGAATGAACGCTTTTTTTTTTAAATCTCATTTTCGATATTTCCTTTCTGTTTCCAAAATCTAAACAAACCTCAGCAATCACTAATTTTTAATAATATGGAGAGTTCTCGTAAAACACAGGAAATTTTTTGTGCTCCATATTCATGTGGTTTTGGCTGATGACATGTCGAGTAAGATGAAACCAAGCTTCATCAAACAGAAAATCAATCAATTTTTTAATCTATTGATGTCAATAAATTATCTAACTCACCAATGGTAGCACAACTTCTAAGCCAGTTTTGGTTCTTGAATGAAATGGGCAAGAGGAGCCTAAAGATGCAACTTCTTCCATGCTTTTTATGCACTTCCTTGCCCTTGTTTACACACTTGGTTGTGATGCCTGTTTTCTCACGCTCTTTGCTGGTAACTACAACATCTTATTCATGATTTCATTCATTATATCAGATGGCCAGCCATTTTGTTTCTTATTGTTGATACTTCCAGTTTATCAAAGTCAAGTTATGAAGCTAAAAATCATCCTAACCTGTTCATGAACATTTTGAAAAGTTTCAACAACATTTTCATAAAAATGCTGTGTCAAGTATTGCTCATTCATAAAAATTCTACTTGGGAAAAATTCTTTAAAGCCAACAGTATAAACTGCAACCCAAATTTCAAGTGAAATATTGTTTATTATAGTACAGACATTTCAGGATTCAGACATTTGTTGGTCTTCACCACCAGATGGGGACACTGCTGCTTTCATTCGTTAAATATTTATAATGCCTACACGAATTTTGAAAGTGCATAAAAGTATTAAATTTGTATTTGTTTTAATGATTTAAATTTTTATCTAGAGAGCTTTATCTTTGGTATCCCCCTTCTGACTATAGTGATATTCCATAATACAGTAAAATCTCTAATCTGGTATGGCTGTGGTCCGAAAATGTGCCGGATTAAAGTGATGTTATTTTATAGTAGTGCCATTTATTGAAATAATTTTTCTATTAATATCTGTTTTGGAATTCTTACAACTTTGGAAATTTGAGTTATGAAGCTTTTTGATCACCCTATACTTTGTACTATATCATTCAATAATTTATTTGTTGTCAGAAATTTCCATGGGAATTTAATATAAAATCATATTTATAAAACAGAAGTTCGACATTAACGTTCAAGTTAACTTTGTCAAAATAAAGTTCAAAGCAGTGCTATCTATTAAAAAAATTCATTATTCAAAAATCATTTATAATCAAATAATAATTTAAACTGTGATTTAAATAAAAATAATTTATTGCTTTTTAAAAAATATTTTTATAAGTAACTATTGTTGTTGTTTTTTTAGATAGATGGAGGCCCCATCATCATCACTATACCTTTTCGTACCGTCAAGGAATCCATATCCATGTTCAATCATGATAAATTGGAATGTGATGTCAGTATCTGGACAGATAAGTTGAGCCTTGCCTTAGAAGTGGCTCCCCACCTCAAAACTGGGACTGTTTGGTTTAATTCCCAAAATCTCTTTGATGCTGCTGCTGCTTATGGAGGAGCAGGCTTGGGTTCTAATTCTATAGAAGGGGGAGTAGAGGTAGGGTTTTAAGACTTTTGATTTGCAAATAAAAAGCATGGCTAAATTCGATTGTACAAAATTTGATATATGGGCTTTATTCATAACATAATCTGTATATGAAGATGTATATAAAACATATTGATTGCACCTTATGAGTCCCACATAAATGATCATTTTGATTTTTTAACTGTGTTTTTCAGTTATTATGGATTTTGCCTTCTACATGTTTAGCATATATTAAGTTATATATGGATTATCGTATATGATTAATATTATATATAAATGGTTAATGCCCACTAATAATCTTCCAGTTTGTATTCTTTGATAAAGCTATCTGCAGGATTTCAAAACTTAAATTATTTCTTAGGTATAATTTTTTTTACCTTGTTTATGGACATTTTTTTTTTTGTCTTCGATTATAGTGATTTTTTTGTATTGATCTACATATGAATGAAGAAAAAGGTTTGAATATATTTATCCTTTATATAACTTTGAAACTATACTTTAGAATAAAAAAATTATTTTTCCAAGAATTATTTTGTATTTTTGATGTTAACCAAAAATTAAAATCTTATTTATTCTTTTTTCATTATTATGAGATCTATTCCACAAATGCCAAAAAAAAATTTATTTCTTCAAGTGTTTTGTTTTTATTGCTCAGTGGTTAAATGATCATGATTAACCAAAAATCTACAGAATGCTCCTTTTCATTAGTTCATAAATTTTTGCATAAAATTAGTTATATTTCCTAATATAATAAGCAACTTTTTAAAGAAGTCACAAACTGTTTGATTTGATAAAAATATATATTTTATGTTGGTCACTGGGATTTTAACTCTCTATCATAGCAGGACACACCTCTCGCTAATATTCGAGAAAATTTTATTCGGAAAATTAAAATGCTTTTATAGTGATAAGCAATCCTGTTATATAATATAATTTTGCAAGCAATTCAAATGATGTAAGTTCTGTTTCATTTACAGGTTTCTTTTCCCCATTACAGCGATAAATAATATAGCAAGCTGAGTTAAGGAATATTAAAATGTAAAATGTGAAAGTCGATTATTAGGATGAAAGAATAATTAAATGAACAATTTTTATAAATATAAACAAAGTCTATTTCTTAATCAATGCTACAAAAAAAATCTTAACTTAAAGAACTTGACATTCTTAAGATATTCTAGATACTGTGATACAGATTGCCTGTTTTTGCACAATGAGTTGTCCGTACAATAATTTTCTGTAGCTCAACATAAAATCATAAATTACCTCATATTATTAAGATATTTATGCCTATATTTTTTAAAATCCTAATTACATAGAAATTTATGCCGTTTTTTTTATTTTATTTCCATATTTCCATCCCTTTTATTATCTTAAGATATTTCTTATTTCATTATTATTATTATTATTATTATTTTTTTTATCTGCTTAATGATAAAAAAAATACAAGATTATTGAGCCCAAAAGTTTTTGCTTATTTGTTATGATGAAAATTTGAAATTGGGTATTTTTATTTAATAACAGTCATACTAATTTAATGACAGTTGTTACTTGACAGATATACTAATATCTCATGTATGGCTGAAAATATTTATTTTCTTTCAAATACAGCCCAAAGAAACAAAGTTGAATACTTCTATTTTAAACATGTAAAATGATACTAAAGCTACAAAACTATTATTCTAAAACTACTATTTTATCAAAATGTTTACTTGTTTTGTCATTTAAGTAAAAACAGTATACCTTCAAGAAGAATGTGAAATAATAACAGATTTATCATTTAAGTGAACTTAGGCAAGTAGAAATGTGACTAAATTTATAAATTATTCATTTAACATAGTTCTTGATAATGCTCTGGCCTATCAAAATTATGTTGGACTTATTTCAGTATTAAATTAAACAAAAAAATTACACTTTTTTAAACATGTATATCATAGGTAAAATGAAGGGGTTTTTTCCCCAATGAGCTATATTATTTTTACAACAAAGCATATGAATTTTTTTTCCATATGTGAAATGTATAAAAATGATTAAAAAGAAAATAAATATTCCTGTCTTGACTTGACTTGACTTTGAGATTTATGCTTGCATTAGTTGCTTTATTTCAATTTATCCAATTACTCTTGAGAAGGAATCATAAATATTCCTGTTATATTATTACTATAAATGAATTGTAAAAAACTAAATAAATATTTCCAATTGATATTTATTTTTATAAATGATAAAAGAATTAA
Source organism: Caerostris darwini (assembly GCA_021605075.1). Taxonomy (NCBI): domain Eukaryota; kingdom Metazoa; phylum Arthropoda; class Arachnida; order Araneae; family Araneidae; genus Caerostris; species Caerostris darwini. The sequence continues at coordinate 956,290 of BPLQ01010785.1, read as the reverse complement.
AAAGTTTACTTTTTTTTTAGGCATTTTATAACCATTTAAATTTTCGAATTCCTGTATCAAAAAGGTATTCAAAAGAAGAAGCAGATCAGGAGATCAAATCATATGGATTGGATAAACCTTTTGGCTTTAAAATTAAAAGTGATCAAAGGTGAGAAAACTCAAGCCTTAATTTTTTTAGAATTTTTATAACATTTATCAATATAATATATATTTTTAGGATGCATATTTGTAGCTTTAAATTGTAACATTTTTAAATGAAGCATGAATTACTTTCTTAAATAATAATTTCAAGTAAAAATATTTTTAAAGTTTATTCAATAAATTGTTTAAATTTTTCTTATTCTCTCTTTTTTTTCATTAAAATGATGTGTTTTTGATTTCAACAACAGTGTAGAGCTAACATATAATACTTTGTTTTATAAAACGTGTGCAAAAACTTTCTTTCAGAGCATAAAACTCTTAAAATAAAAATACTCCGTAAATCTTGACAAAACCATGAAGAATTTGATTTTAATATTCATTAAAGCAGCATCATTAAAATATATAGAAGGAAAGAAAAAAATGTGGTTCACAGCTTAACTCAAATTGGTTTTGCATAAAATAAAAGATCAAGTGAAATAAATGATACCCTAATTTTCAAAATAACTGTGATGGTATTATAGGTTTTTGTTCTTTTCGGACTCTGGTATTACTGTGAATATCGAACTTGGTTGATGTTCTTTTTAATATCATAATTAACTTATATAAGAGATGGTGTGGACTCTTACCTAATTAGTACGAGTCAATGCACTATTAAATTTTCTATAAACTTTGGTTTAAGCACTTTCATAATGTCTTAAAATCATATAGTCATTCTTTAATCCTTTCAAACCAGTTAAAAGAGCATAATTATTACACATGATAATTTAAAGTTGAGTGGATTTTAACTTTATTTCTTTGTTATTATTTTTTATCTTGGACCCAAAATCTCTTTTTCCATTTCCTGGGTTCTCAGACTGATATCTGGAGAACCCCAGTAACTGTCTTAATTTACCACAGCTTAAGACTTTCTTAGTTAGTGCAAGTTATGGCAGACACTCATTGAATTCTTTTACAGCAAGAATTAATTGGTTATCATCATTTGGAAGATTTATAATGCTGTCATTTGAAGAATTTAAAATCTGTTGAAAACATGAAATTAAGTGACTGTCTATTTAAAACTGATTCCTGCATAATCAAAGGAATTTTTTTAAGATGCAGAAATTTCTCAGTTATCATATTTTAATTACTTCATATAAAATGATGAATTTTTGGATATCTGAACTCAATTTACTTTCTGTTCCTGAATTGGATTATTAATTTTTCATTCATATAACAATTAAAAAGGACTTGAAATTATACTAATGAAACATGTCATTTCACGTTTTTTTTGGAATTGCTGTACCTAAACAAATAAAAGCTGATTCTTTAACTATCATGTACAACCAAACAATTTCTTAGCATAAAAGTTATATATATATTTCTTTTGCAGGAAAAAAAAATCTTCCTGAAATCTCGAAGCCATCCTTCTAAATGCTAAAGAAGTTTCTTTATTACTATTTTTTCATAGTGGTTCTTTCTACCCTTTAGATCACTAGTTCTGAAATTGATTTGTGGAAAGGTTGTAAGGGAAAGCATAACATGATAGAAAGAAAAAATTAACTATCATGAAAATAATTGAAAAATTGACAAAAATATTTTGTTAAACATTATTGTATTCTTTGTTTAGCCTTTAGTTTAAACTCTTGAATTGCAAAATTATTAATAATTGCTTTGCAATCAATAACACATTTCATATTCATTTTCAGATAAAACACTTATGCACTAGTTTTTGCTTTAACTGCTGGAAATTATATTTCAAGACCATATATGTTTTTAAAGAACATATCATGTGACATCATGTTTTGAAAACAAATTTACTTAAAACTGAAAAATCCAAAAAATTAATAACCCAGATGTTTAAATATGTATGATCAGCTTAAAAAAAAAATTTAGAATTTATTAATAAATTGTTGATGCTATCAATACACATGTTGTTAATTAACAATAATTTTTGAAGCTTATTCAAATTTTATTTGGCAAACTGCTATTTATAAAGCAATAATAGAATACAAATAAAGTTCAACAATGGAAAAAGGCAAGAGTAGGGGAATGGAAGCCGGCCCCCCCCCCTTTTTTTTTTTAGGGATAAGGAACACTATGGCAGTGCTTCTCAAATCATTTACCTTTGTATAAAATGTTATAAAACCTTCAAAAACAACCATTCTTAACTTAATAAATTACTGTTATTTAGATATGTATAATTTCAATTATCATTTCAAACATTTTACAGTGTGACTATAAATTTATTATTTGTGTATAAGAAGATTTTTGTAGGAATATTTAACTTATATATACTGAGGAGCTTGAACGTGGAACTATTTTTAAAGTTAAGTTGAGGCAAAGACTCATCTAATTACTAGTGCTATTTCTTATTTTATTTACAGTGTTAGGGCATACCTTAATTTCAATTGCTGGTCTGTGTCATCCACTGTTTTGTATGTAACCAGTTAAAAAATAATAATAATAACATCACTTCAATAAAAAAGATATTTCTTTATGAGAAAATGTTTTTGAATTTTCTTTGTAGAAATGAAAAGATGATTGCTGCAAGAACTCTCACTGTATTGTTTCATTTAAATTGTTTTATGTTTTCAGTATCAAGCACAGCTATGAACATCATATTGGAGGATCTTACAAGAAATCTACTGGAAACTCATATTTAATAATACAGGACTCAAATAAAAAGCCTTATGCTTATGTTGCCAATGGTTCTTCTTCTGATATAAAAGATGCTGTTTCAAATGCTGTTGCTGCACAACCAAAGTAAAATAATTAAATTTTTATCTATTCATATTATTTTCATTATGAATGTGTAGTGTTATTAAGTTGAAAGTTAACACATGCGAGTATTTCTGATTTTGTATTTTCTAATCGAAAAAAAATTTTTGACTTAAAAAAATTTTAAAAAGGGCCTTTATTCCCGGATGTAAATTGCTATATTTTGTTTTAAAGCTACTCTATTAATTTGTGTTCACTGTATTGTTTTTTTTTAATGAAATTAAATCTAATCAACTTTTGCAGTAATTCATTATATCTTATTTATCAGAAAATAAAAGAAAAAAGTTTGATATAGCTGTCAACTTTATCTATATTCAAATGTTACTTAAATTTTTAACAATGCTTAATTTCATATTATAGAATATGATTTAAAAGTAAGAGATGTAGTTTTAACTAAATTACAAATAGAGAATTATTCTTACTCAATGAAAGTTAATTCTTCACTTGTTAATAGTAAAATTAAAACTTTTTATAGAATATTTTTTTTTGTTTGAAATGCACTATATAACAAGGCACAAATTTTTAAATATATATTTTTTTTGGAATGAATATTTTAGACATTTTATATTACATTTTCTAATTTCTATAAGCAGTAAAAGAATTACTGAATATTTAATTTGCGTAGTTGTGTTTTTTCCTTTTTAAAATTAATTGTCCCTTTATTAGTAAGGGGTCTGTAGCTAGGTGACTATAGCTCTGACTCTCAGTGCCACAGGTCTCTGGTTCAATTCCCGGCTGTTCCATGGATGTTTGTAGTGGTTCGGAATCCACTTTAAACCATAAGTCCCTGTCTAATATGACTGTAGATCATTGGATGTAGGGTTGACAACCCTACCACTTAAAATGAGAATATCTCCTCTCTCAAAATCTGTCACTAGGCAGATGGCCTTCGCCCATCATGGGGCTGTTGCATCACTGATGAGGATTTATTAATAATGTCATGTATTAGATAATAAACCCTTAAAATTTGTGTTAGAATTCATATAAAACTTAATAATAAAATTTCATAATACTATAATACTTATATTAACATTTCAGAGCCTAAAATTACTTAATTGAAATTTTTTTTTAATTTAAGGAAAACGTTACTTCTGTCTTTCATATATTGATAATAAATTTATTAATTTCTAATAAACTCTTTTAGAATAATTACAAAAATCATTTTTTTCATGAAATATTAACCTTACATTCTTTAAAAAAAGTAATTGAATCCTAAATAATTATTTCTTGTTTTTTTTCTTTGAATAAAACTTAGTAATTTTTTCCAAAATTTTAAACCAAACTAAACAGTTGATAATTTTTTCATTTTGTTTAAACTTTGAATACAATAAATTTTACGAATTTAAATTTTCATTTATAAGAAGAAAAGCCGGAAAAGGAGAAATTATGATAATGAAATTCAACAACCCTTTTTATATTTGCTTTATGGGAAATTTAAATACTGAGGCATATATGGTGAGATGTAGCAAATGGCTACTGTATTATGAAATGTTATAAGTTGGCAATTGCATCACCATATGAAAATTTACATTTTAAATGTATTTATTTATAAATTTGTAATTTATTAAAATTAATAATTAATTTTCCATTTCAATTTCAAAAATATAAAATTAACTTTTACGCATGATACATATTAGTCGTAATTTACCAAACAATACAAGTCATGCTTCATATTAATGAATTTAATTTTAGTTTTTTTAACAATAAACTTATCAATAATCTTAATTAATCTTTAATCAACTTATCTCCTACTTACCAATAATGTATAATTTTCTAAGTTTTATTAATTGTATTGTGATTGTTATAAACTGTATATTAGACCTGCTACAATTTCTTTCAGGTGGGAAACTGTCGATAAATACAAACGTTCTGAAATTTTTCGTAAAACTTCAAATGCATTAAAGGGAAAGAAAGAAGAATTTATAAATCAGTTACATGATCTCACTGGTAAAGAAATTTCAAAATGTACTGAGGAAGTTGATAGCACAATACACCATCTGATTACTTTGTCTATTTACGTTGCTACTAAAGAAAAGGAATCATTGGTAAGTTTTTATACCTTTTAGATCCTTTAATAAGACACACAGTTACTATTTAAAAATCATTGCCATGTTATTTACTATTAACTTTTTAATGAATCGTAACAAAGAGTATGCAGTCAATTTAAAAGTATACAACTGCCATAATTGTCTATAATATGCTCATTATACAGTGAAAGACATTTACAAAATTTATAGGTTGCTGCAAGCAATCTGCAATGAATTTTTTTTTTTTTTTTCCTTTAAAAATTAATTCTTTGAAACTTTTTTTTAAATGTGCTTTTATTTAAAAAGAAATTAAAAATTTTTTTTAAACTGCAGCAACTATATTTTTACAATACAATATACAAAATGCATTAAATTCCAAAGTTTGTAAATGGATAAAAAGGTTCGAAGCAACCAATAGTTATAAAAATTATGTATTTTTCTCCCACTTGTAATTTTTAATTTAGTTTTAAATTCGGCATTAAAAAAGCCAAGTAATTTAAGTTATATAAAATTTTAATGATTTAAGATTTCAATTTGGGTATAAAAAAGATATATGATTGGTATACAGTAGGCCACAGAAAATAAATTAATAGGCATACATCAATCTCATTTTATTTTTATTGCTGAAATTTATGATTGTGGAACTGCCACTTCAGATTATTAAAAAATTATGATAACTGTATAAAAACCATATTATCTTTGTAGTTATGTGAAATAGTATCATCAATTTCATATTTAACAGGATACAAAATTTTCTGGTCAAGTTTTCAAAGATTTTTTACCTGTGGGTGTGATTGGTATCCAGTGTCCTGACCAGGATCCTCTTTTTTCATTTGTATATCTTGTGTCTACTGCTGTTATTTATGGTAATACAGTGGCTGTGATACCAAGTGAAAATTTCCCATGTCTTGCATTAAAAATGTGTGAGGTAAATTTTATTTTTTTTTTATTTTTATTTTTTGCTTTATATCACAGTTACTTTTAAAAAAATGTTATTCAGTAAACATAAGTAGTGCAGTAGATGTGGTATTGTATTATTATGTTTTGTATCAAAATAAAAATTTGCAGCATCTTCGAATTATTCAAGATATATTATCTTAAAAAATAAAAATTATTTAACATTTTATTTTGCTTTTTATGATTAAATGAAATTTCTTTGAAAATATTTGTATTTCCCCTTTATTCAATTGGATAGTAATTTCTCTGAAATCAGTTTGCAAGTTTGGTTAATGATATTGTTTCATTCTAGCCATAAATAAAATTAATACTATCATTCAAAAATGTTATTAATACTAAAAGCTTTTGTTTGAAGTAGTAATCTCTCTCTATATATGCATGTATATCTATTTATATAACTTCACAGAAGCTTCATTTCTTTCACAAATAAAAAATACAACAAATTACCAGAAATTTTTTAACTTGTTTCGTTTTGAATCCCAGTTGTTTAAACTTTTTTTTTTAAGTTTTCCAAAATCTTTCTTTTATATTATTGAAATTAATTCTTGCATTTTTGGAAATTTTTATTATATTATATTTACTCATTATTTGTTAAATCTTTTTTTTATTATAATAGTATTTTTGTTCTGTTTATCACGTACTGAAATATTATTAATTTTCATTTAATCTTGACATGAAAAAGTCCTTAGAGAAATGTTTGGTTAATTTTAGATATCAATCACAATTACGAAAAAGGGTTTATAATAGAGGTTTCTTAATGAGAAAAGTACATGAATTTCTATTCATAATACTTCATATATTTATTTAAGTATGTCGAATTTTTTAATTTATAGATCTCAAGCAAATTGATAAAATCTGCTTTATTTTTCTATGAATCAAAACACCTATTTTAAACATGGAATAAAAATTACTTTTCTATTGTTTGCAGATTTTTCGATCATCAGGTATTCCTAGTGGCGTTGTGAATGTTGTTTGTGGTAACAGGCCTCACTTAACCCGTCATTTGTGCTCAAATCTGAACGTCAGTGTCCTGTGGTTTGTGGAAGGTCACGCCTTTATCAATCACTCTCGCACTGTTTATCCTAGAAGAGTTTCCGATTGCAGAGATGTATGGAAATCAACATATATTAATAAGTGCAGAGCTTCCATGGAATCCACTCAAATTAAAGTTACTTATATGCCAGCAGGCACAATTTTTGCCAATTGATTGAAAATACAATATTTGTTACTATATTTTGCTAAAAAAAATATTTTTTTAATTAATATTTTTATAAAAACTGCTTAATATATATTTGTTGAATATTACGATTTACACAGTTCAATTAGATTTATAAAGCACTTTTTTCTCAAATATTTAAATAAATATATATATATATAAATTATATTAAGAAGAGTTACCTTAATTGATTTTATTCAGAGCTGAATTATTTTTGTTGTATTAAGATGTACCTAATGTTTTAAAACCTAATTATTATGTAATTTGATAATATAATTTCAATAATTTATTTCTTCTCTGTTTCTTTATTATTTTTTAGCTTAGTTAAAAATAAGTTTCAGTTTAATTATCAACTAATATATATATATAGATTATACATAGAAAGAAAATGTTTCTAGTCGTTAATTATTTTATTTTGGCAAAATATAATGTTGCTCATTCCTTTTAAGAGCATTAATTTTGTGAAAATATTTTGATATTTTTTGGTACTTAGTTTTATTATGAAACTTTTGATGGTTTTAAATAATAACTAATGATGCTTTTTTATTAATTTTTACTCTAAATGTTTAAGTGTTACATAATTTGTAAAATCCTATATTTGAATAAAATATTTTATATCCAATTGTGTCTGTAATTACATTGATTTAAACTTATTTCAAAATCTTTTAATGCTATTAGTTACAATTAATATTGTGCTTATTTAATACTTTTCATTATATACTATGCTAATGTATTTTTAGAATGATTTTGATGCTTTGTAATTAATATTGTTATTAATTAAATATTTGATATAGTTTTTCTCTGAAATTCTGTATTAGAACTGGAAAGCATGTTGCAAGTACAGGAATTTTTCTAAATTTTCGTAGTGTTTACAGTTCTCTTTTTCTTTATTATTTTTCCCACCCATTGTGGTAGATTTGTACTTCTCTGTAAAAATATTTTTCAAAAGATATAGGTCAGAATAGAGAAAATACTTTGGAAAGGTATGCAGTCAATATTTGTTGTATCAATCTTAATTTTGTCAATCAATGCAGTGATAGGTTTTGAAGTATGACCCATGATTTTGTCTTGGTACAGTTTGCAAGTCATTCAGATACAATATTTTTTTCTGTACATATAGGATGCAAAATATTTTCTGGATGATATAATGAGTTGATTGTATCATTTTTTCCTTTATTTTTGTATCTCTCGTTTAATTTTCGATAATAATAGACCCTTTTTTATGCTACTTAGGTAAAGAGTCATAATGAATTTTCATTTATTTCCTTCTAAATAATTTTCATATGGAACTCTCTACAATCTTTTTTTGTGTTCAGCAGCATGTCTTGGCAAACTTGTGTATGATAATTTTTTTTAGCTTTTTATTTTGTAAATTTTGTTTATTTTTGCTATCTGCACCACAAATTTAGTGTTATCACAAAATTTATCAATTTGCATTGTCTTTATGGTTATAATCCATAAACTTTTCAAGTATTCTGTTTAAGATTTTTTTTTCTCATGTAAAGCTATTGATAGATTTTTTTTTTATTTTTTTTTTTTATCAATTTTGTTTTACAATAAGAAATTTTAATATCCTCCATTTTTGAATTTCAGGATTGTTGACCTTTGTGTAGTATATAAGCATACCTTTTCACCCAAAGCTTATTTACATTCAACCTTTTGAAAAACTAAATTTAAGATAGCAGAAAGTAATTCTCACTTCAAATAATAAATTGTTTTTCCAAAAATTCTATAACCATGAATAAGACAAATAATTCATTAACTTAAGGAACTTAATTTAAATCAAAACTAATAAATACTATAAACACAAACTTAGACTTATTTAATCCTTTAATTTGTTTCTGAAAATTACAGAAATATAATATTGAAAATGTTTTCTTCTTTTATACGTAACTTACGAATTATAAAAACAACAGAGAAATACAAATGCTTAACTGCTTTGAACGGAGCATCTTTTGCAGTATTTACAGCTACTATGTCAATTTGTCCAGGATAATAGTTCAAGTGGTTACCACTCATGTCCAGTCAAGCAAAGTGGGCAAGTTGGAGAATCAGCTAGTCGAAATCTGTGAAGATGTTTCCCAAGATAATCATGTCTAGTTATTGCTCTGAAATTGGCTACCCCTACGTGCCTGCTCAGTTATGCAAGAAAGTCTTTTTTACAAGTTATCCTGAATTACACTGAATCTGTCGTATCAGCGATAAATAGTGCCAATTGGGTTTGGGGGAGATATGACAAATAAACTTTAATTTTTAAATCTAGTGAAAGACATTTTTTTAGGTGTGCTTTGAAAACTTGGTTACAGTAAAAGACTTTTTTTCCCCCACCGCTTTGACTTGACTGAGATTTGTGCATGTCAGTTGGCTGTTTTATCTGTAATTTTGGTTTAATAAAGAAAATTAAAATATAACAATGACTTACAAACTTAAATAACAACTAAAAGTCAAAATATATACAAGAAACTAAATTTTCTCTTTTCCTCTAAAGAAATTTTAGAATCTCAAAGAAAATTTTTCGGCAGACACCCAAACAAGTAAACACTGTAAGTCCTTGTTCCCTATTATCACTAGCAACCAGGTGTGCATCCAGTATTTGCAAAATAAAGCCTGACCATTTATGAAAGCACAATTGGTCATACTAAACTATAAATAACTGAAAAGGTATCTGTAATCAAAATTCTATATGTTAAATATTTTATTAACACTTTTTACATTGCATTCATTGGGTTCAAATACATTAAAAAAAGAGAACATAAAAACTAAGAAAGTAATGAGCAAAAACAAAAAATTTATTTTCTAAAAAAATATATATCAACAAATTAAAATTACATTTTCTTTTCTTTTCTTTTTTGTCAGCTGATCAGTTACGTCGTTTATGTCAGCTTCAATAGTTCGATGAATATTTAATAAAACTAAACCGGTGAAAAAGTCGCCTCAATCAACACATTTAGGCCCTATGATAAAATTGACATTGATATGGGGAATAGTCATTCGTTGAAATAATCAATATTTAACGAAAAATAAGTGAGCCCCCTTGGGAAGGGGTCGTAAGTTTGAACACTTGCGTTCATTTCACTTTTGCAGGGGATCTCAAGTTGATCTGGATGTGGCCCTGCTACGTATTTGAAAGTCATGGCTTATACGAAATTGAACAACGCTATTGTTATTTGTTAACATATTTATAACAAGAAAACATTTTAAAGTCAATTCCTACTTTTTTTCACTCTATTGCAGAAAGTCCTTTATAAATAATTTTTTTAAGTTTATCTGGCGCCATCTATTGGTAGATACATGCAACTTAAATCTAAAATTAATTAATTAAATTTAATGAATGAATTAATATTTGAAAAAACTGTATTACCATTAAGTATCATCCACTACAAGTTAAAAAAAATGCATTTGAACTTGAGTGGATGAATAAAAAGTATTTTATGAACGATTGAAAATTTGAACAAGAAATATATAGGGAGAGTGTGAGCTAATAGAAGGAATTGAAAAAGGGGCCTGATAGCCAAGTGGCTAGCGCTCTGGTGCTCGGTAACATAATAGAAGGAATTGAAAAAGGGGCCTGATAGCCGAGTGGCTAGCGCTCTGGTGCTCGGTAAAAGGTTCGGTAACCTTAGGTTTCAGGTTCGAGTCCCGTCGGTGCCATGGATGTTTGTAGTGGTTCGGAATCCATTTTAAACCGTAGGTCGCTGTCTAATAGGATCGTAGAGCATTGTGTTACTCGCGTCCGTAGCACATCTTCAAGCTACACACGCCCCCTGGGTAGTGCTAACTGAGTAACATTGGTGCAGCCCTTGCTTATGGCATAAAGATTAACTGTCTCTGTACTGCCAGATAGAACAACATATTTATAAATGCACTTTTGCTAAATAAAGTATCAATGGGAAAATTAGTAATTTAACACTTTCGCTACTGATCACGTGAGGATATGTTGATAGTTATTGCCCCTCCATAGAATGGGTTTCACCCAGAAGGCGAATTTCTATAACAAACATGATTGAAAAGTGGTAATGAAACATCACTATGTGTATCCTACTGATTACTAAGTAATACTTTGTTACTTAAGTAATACTTTGGGGAATAAGTAATACATTTCCTGATAGAATATTTTGACTACGCGCCAGTACGTGATAGGCAATAAATTTAAAATTATTTCCTAAATGACACATGGTGCATCATGAAATATGAATCAAAATAATGAAAATAAGCGACGCAAATGCCTTATTTTTGTAGGATACCTTATTGCTAAAAATATTTAATATAAACGGATTATTATAACTACTTACAATGATATTACTGCAAATCTTGAGGAAGAATGAATTCTTCATCGCTGTCGTAACTAACATCACTCGTCCGAAAGCTCAATCAATACATTTACGAATTCATCACCTGTTAGAGGCTTATTAGATTACATTTTTCTTTTTTGGGAAGGACGTGAAAGCCCTGCAGAACTATCGTCTCTACAACTCATATTGCAAGGTTTGTTTGTTTTTTTAATAATAAGTAGCTTCTAATTTTTATTCTACGTCAATACCAGCAGACACAATCTACATATATGCCAACTGAAGTGGAGACGAAATGTTGAGGCACAACTCTTCCAGAGAGAATGCCCGATAGGTAACTGATACATCATTCCCCATCAGGCACTGACCCATGATTGGCTCTTTAGCTTTGAACTAGATCACGCACTGGCACAAAAATGACAGCGAATGTGCAGACCTCGTACATGTCCTGAAAATCCTGTAAAAATAAAAATAAAAATTTCCTAAAATTCAATAACTCGTCTTGAAATTTTGAGTGTTAGTGAAATCGATCCTGATCCAAATAAAAGTTTCGGGAACGGATTCCAGTCTCGATATCACTTCATGTACATCGTAATAAGTTGATATACATTCCTACCAGCAAAATAATTAATGATGGGCAAAATATATTCTTTAATTGCATCTTTTCAGCCTGAAACCATTACTACTCGTTTTCTGACCCATTAGACATCCATTAGATATAAAATTGGAAGAATTAGCAAATGAACTTAAAGAAAATAACTTTTCAGTTTCTGAACTTCGACGATTTGTCAGTAACAAAAACTCCACTCTATCCTCCCCAGTTTTAGTAACTATTCTAGGCACTATCATACCGGAGTATGCTAAATTTTGGCTTACAAGACCAAAAAAAATCACTTTATTTTTTTACAAACCCTAACAGTGTAAGAACTGTATTTTCTTTTTTCCCATCAGACCAATACTTGAAAAAATGCAGTAATGTGTGAGCAATGCAACGGCCCTCCCAAACTTTCAATTTCTTAAATGTATCGAGTGTGGCTAGGATAAGGCAGAGGAAAAATTTTGAAAATTTAAAACATTAATCGTTTATCATTTATCGAAATACGCAGATCTTATCACCCTAAAAAAGAAGAGACATATTCATCCCAACTCCAAACTGCATATTTTAAGCCTTCCGGATTCATCACTAAAGATGAAATATCACAGATACTTTATCAACACTCATTGGAAACTCAAAAAACAGTTATCAAAAATTAATTACAGATATTTGCCAGGACCAGGCTGCCTCTTTTCAAGAACCTCTTCAAATATTATCGGAAAATTTCACCACAGCTCTCAATTCACTCGAGCAATCTTTAAAAAAACTTTCACGTCCTTTAACTACAACTCAATATCAAAGATAAAAGAAATCTAAACCCAAAAAAGGCGGATCCAAATTTTTACAGATAGACAATTCAATCTCTCTCCACACGGAATAAAGAACTTTACATAATATTTCTTTTAATCAAATGCATACTGATCAATCTGACATGAAAACGTAGTGAATTTTTAGGGCTCTTTATTTTAGATACATTTTTCTTTTATTTTTCAGCATTATTTTCTTATCCAATGTTCTTTCAAAATTTACAAGTTGTTAAATGGAATGCAAGAAGGATTCGAGCCAAGAAACCATGACTGCTCAAATTTTTCAATTTTGCTCCTATTTTTGTACTCCAAAAGACCTTTCTTAATAACAACGACGTTTACAATATTACAGCATCAAAAAAATTGATATCCTAAAATACGATTTTGGTGAATTGAATGTTAAAAAATAATTTTTAATAATTTTTTTTTTAAGTCATAGAAGAACAATTCTAAAGCCTTCAATTTATTTGCTTTAAAACACATTCTGATTTTAGAAAAATGAAATTGAAAACTGGTTCCAATTGACTGTTAATCATTTCACGTTATTTTACAATATTGTTGCACAGTTGAACGGAAACAATGAGGTCCATTGCTTTATATAGCAAAATCCTATATAAAGGCAATGTATGAGAAAATATTTTTTTTTCTGTCGGAAAATAGAGTAATGACTAAATTGAAACTTCGCATTGAATTAACAAGAATGTAGACCAGCAGACAAACTCTTATAATGCAAGCTTCCAATTTATTCAAGAGCATGAATCTAAGGATGGAATAAATTCTTTCCCCACCTAATAGAATCGTGTCACTCTATCCAATGCATAGGAGATTGTTTTTCCATGCTTCTTTCCTGGTATAAGGGCATGGCTCTAATATACTATTTTGCAAAACATTCTTTTAGTAGTATTTAGGAATTATTAGCATTTTTCATTGACTCCGACTCAATTATAAATATCTTTAATTTGGCATGCGTTTCAAATAGCCAAATTTAGAGTATAAGAGCCAACGGCCGTACCATGCTGAATATACCGGTTCTCGTTAGATCACCGAAGTTAAGCATCATTGGGCGCGGTCAGTACTTTGGTGGGTGACCACCTGGGAACACTGCGTGGCGTTGGCAAATTTGGGACCTGAATGGCCGAGTGTCTAGCGCTCTGGCGCTCGATGCCACAGGTTTCGGGTTCGAATCCCGGCGGTGCCATGGATGTTTGTAGTGGTTCGGAATCCACTTTAAGCCGTAGGTCCCGGTCTTCTATGACTGTAAGAGCGTCACGGAGCAAAAGTCAGGCTTCTACCTACGGGTGCTCCATCACAACAGAAGCTGCTTCCTTCCCCTTCAATCATGAGTCCATATGGGCTCGTGGGCTTGGCCAGCCAAGTGGGATAAGAAACAACAACAACAACAACGTTTACAATTCAAACCAATAACAACGGCGTTTTCAATTCATTTGCCAGGTAAATATACTTTTAGAAAAAACAGATCTAACAACTCAAGAAGGGGAGGTTTGATAATCGCTATCGACTCTTCTATTTCTTGCAGCACTATTAATTTCATAAATCTTCCACATTCAGATAATGAAATCCAATCCGTCAAAGCCCAATGATTATCTGAAGATTTTTTTTTTTTTTTTTTTTTTTTTCAATTCCTACTATTAACTCGCAATATCCCTATATATATCCTTTTCAAATTTTCAATCGTTCATAAAATACTTTTTATTCGTCCACTCAAGTTCAAATACATTTTTTGAAACTTGTAGTGGATGAACACTTGATGTTAATACAATTTTTTTCAAATATTAATTCATTCATTAAATTTAATTAAATAATTATTGTTTTTTTTTTTTTTTAGATTTAAGGGGCATGTATCAACCAATAGATGGCGCCAGATGTAAGAGAAAATTAAAACCTTATTTATTAAAGGACTTGTTGTTATTTCTTATCCCACTTGGCTGGCCAAGCCCACGAGAGCCCATACGTGCTCATGTTTGAAGGGGAAGAAAGCAGCTTCTGTTGTGAGGGAGCACCCCTGTAGGTAGAAGTCTGGCTTTGGCTTCGTGACGTTCTTAAGTCATAGAGAGTAATACCCAAGTCATAGTCTACACCTACGGCTTAAAGTGGATTCCGAACCACTACAAACATCCATGGCACCGCTGGGATTCGAACCCGAAACCTGTGGCACCGAGCGCTAGACACTCGCGGCCATTTAGGTCCCTAATTTGTGAATGCCAATGGCACGCGTTGTTCCCAGGTGGTCACCCACCCAAGTACTGACCGCTCCCAATGATGCTTGAACTTTGGTGATCTAACGAGAACCGGTATATTCAGCATGGCCACACGATGCCATAAAGGACTTTCTGCAATATAGTGAAAAAAAAGTGGGAATTGACTTTTTTATATTACTTGTTTTTTTTATTTATATTATCTTTTCTTATTTCTTTTTTTCCGATTTCTTCTTAAGAGTAATTGGATAAATTGAGATAAAACAGCTATTTCGAGTATAAATCTCAAAGTGAAGTCATTATGGGCTATCCGTGAATCATGGTTTGATTGACTAACAACGTTTTTATTCGTAGTTTTGGCCAGCAATTAGTGCTTGCCTGTTGCGAAATATTTCAGCTATAACTGTTACGTTATTTTTTATGTAGGTAAGTTTAATAATAATTTAATATTATATTTGTGTGTTACTGCCTTCTGTAAAATACAGTGAAGATCATGTCTCCCAGAGATGGCTAATTTCGCGCGAAAGTCAAATGTTAGAAAATACCCAATTTCATTAAGCCTACATTTAATCTTTAATCCTGATTTCATAATTCTTCTGAATTTTCATTTATTGCACTAATTAATTAATTTTATTTTATATAAGCTGCAGTGTATTTAATTACTAGAACGTTAATTTCACTGAGCATAATCCTTTACCTATTGGGTGAGTGGAATTTTTGAATAGAAACGCTAGTATGTTATAATCTAAATTATGTCTTGGCACATTAGAAATAATATACAAATCTGTATTTCATGTTATACTATTGGAATTTATATGTGAAATCCTAGATTAAAAAAGTAATTTCTCACTTGTATAATAATTTGTATAGGTTTGGCTAGATCCATTTTAGCTGCTAAAAGTGGGACTTTCTACATGGAATTTTATCGATGGCTTGAACTCTGGGAAAACTTGCATGCCATTTACGTTTTTTTATTTTTCTCCTGTTCTTGATTGTTCATAATTTGCATGGATTAAGATTGCAATAAAGTCATAGTTGATGGCTATTATACACTAAAATTAGGATTTCATACTACACCTTAAAGTTGATCTATATCCTTGACCATCAAAGATGAGTATTTTACACAATTTGACTTTCTTGCAACCTGTAATGAAAAGCAGGGCTGCCAAATAGGGTTAATTCTAGCCATTTAGATAAATTTAATAAGTTGTCTATAAACAGATAAATTGTTTTAGCCACTCATTCTTTTTTTTTTTTGGGTTAATTTCATTAAAGTTTAATATGAAATACAAAATTATTAACATAAAGGATATAATTGTAATTTTTTCTAAGATATTTCTAATTAAAAAAAAGAAACAAAATAATTGATAAAAAAGAAAACAAAGATTGTTATATTTTTGCTTACCAACTATTGTTTAATTAGTTACACTTAAAATATAAACTAGATAAAAAATATATTAGAATATTCGAAGAAATAAGTTCAATAGTAATAATTTATTAATTTTTGGCTTTTAAAATAAATTGCAAAATAAATGTGTTTGAGTTTTTATATAAACCTATTTACATATTCTAATGAGAAATTAAGGAATGAAATTTTTTTAATGTTCTGCATTGCTTTTAATATGCTAAAAAAGCAGGATTATATAAAATACTTCCTTTTTACATTTTTCATTAGCAAAATAAGCATTGCTGTGAAGTATCTCAGAGTAGGGAAAAAAAGAAATAAAACTTATACTCTGTATGAATTTTTGAAAATACTTTTATAACTATTTAGAAATATGCAAAGGAAAATGAAGTGATTTCTATAAACGATCATTCATAGTACCATGATATAATTAAAATTATTTCCTTGTTTAGTGTCTAGATATTACAAAATTTAATGTTAGATTTTATTCATGAATAAATATAAAGATATGTTTTTTGAAATGTTTTATTTTAAAATGGAACTTAAATTTTTGTAATCAAAATTCTTCTGAAATATTTTCTATAACTTTTTTTTAATGATAGAATATGCCATTTCATATGCAATTATATAATTTAGTTTTTATATAAAAAAAATAATAATTTAGTACTTGCTCTTTAAAATTGAACCTAATTTCTTGGTGTTGGTCAAATCTGTGAATTATATAGCCAAGGATACAATCTTGGAGTTATCTACTGAACTAATACTTCTGTACATTTATATAAAAATTTTCAATATTTAAGTGGGTTTTTTTTCCCCTCTTTCTTATTGCTTTTTTTTTTTTTTTTTCTCATTTCGTTAAAAAAATTCAAATAAAACATTCCAATACTGAATGACAATATAAAACATATTTTACTAAAATATGGGACAAACTAATGAAAAACAATGCTGCTGATCATTTATTCCAAGTGAAAAATAATCTTTTACACAATTGTATTTGTATAGACAGTAGATGTAGTTTTATTTTGGTGTTAGAGGTTGCTTTTAAAAATAAAAAAAATTCTACTGGTATACAAGAAGGAAATCATTCGTAGGCAGCAAGATACCATTTGATGCCACTTGGAGATTTATTTGTGTAATGTGAAAAATTAATGTTGGTATTTTCTTTGAATTTAATGGCAGAATATTATCTAGCAGTTTGGCTTAATTATAACAAACAAGTTGGCTATTTTTAGAATAATATAGAGTTATTGAAATTAACATTTTGGTCTTTTATTACCTTCCACAAAATAAATTTATTTGATTTTTAATTTCATTCAATAACTTTTAATCAATCTGTTCTTCAATAATTTATTTAAAATTAATAATACAGATTGTAATTTAGCAGTTTATAATTTGATTTGTTGATAAAAATCCTACAATAATAAAACCTGATCTTTCTTTAATTTTTTTTATTTAATCTTGCAAGGAGTTGTCATAAACAAAGAGTGAGTTACAATAAATATAATTTCACTTATTTAATGAAATTTTACCTTCAATGTTAAATAATATTTGGCTTTAAACATAAATTGAGTATAGTGGCCAATGGTGTACCACTTGCGGAGTTCAATTGAGTGAGTTACCCTTATCGGAATTAATGTTAAATTGCTTAGTTTGTGACTGCATACTTAATATTAGTACAGACTATAAAAATAAAAGTTGCTTAGTGATAAAAACTAATGAAGAAATTATAAATGAATTTTTTTATAAGAGAAAATGAAGTAAATAAATTTGGTTCAATTAGCACCAGATCTCTTTATAACCAATACCCTTCAATTTCATATAACTTCATTTCTGAAAAAATTGTTGATTAAAATATTCATACTGTTTGACCTGCCAATCTTAGAAAATGTAAATGCAATAGCTTGTAAGATTTTATGAGTAGTCTACTTGCACATAGCTAAATGGAAGGGGATGTATTATGCTGTTATGTATTATATATATGAATACATGTACACAAGAACTACTGTGATAAAAAGTTTGACTTTTATTTCTTAATATTAAAATTTTATCCTACTACAGTATGTAAAGTAATCTTGGTTCTCATATATATTATTTTTTTGTATGTCTTAGAAAAATATTACCTTACACATATCCATGTTAAATTGAAAAATATTAATTTTTTTTCTTTAATGCAACTGGCAATATAGAGAGTTATCTCTATGCCATAAGCAAGGGCTGCACCGCTGTCACTCAGAGTACATGTAGCTTGAAGATAGGCTACAGGTGTGGGTTACACTACCCTCACAATGCTCTACAATCCTATTAGACTGGGACCTACGGTTTAAAGTGGATTCTGAACCACTACAAACATCCATGGCACATTGGGATTTTAACCTGAAACCTGTAGTACTGAGCGCTAGCCACTCGGCCATCAGGCAACAAAATATTAGCATGTGTTAACAAAAACTTATATTGATAAACACATTATTATTCATACATATATTTTGAAATTTAAAATATTTTTTAATATTTTAATAAAAATAGTTGAAACCATGTAAAATTTTTTCATGTATTGGTAAAACCATTTTTTCAATAGACTTTTTTTTTAACAAATCAAATTATTTCAATCCCATTGGAGGTAGTTTCTCAAGATTCAAGTAAATGTCAACTTGGCGATCACTAAAGGTTAAAATATTGATTCCTGTATTTATGAAATTTTTATTAGAAATGCTGTGCTCTCATCCTGTTTAAAAATGGAGAGGGGAAAAATATCATGACACTTTAGCTGTGGCCACTAAATTGTTAGGTATTATTTTCTGGTAATATATTTTATATTTTGTGTTTTTCCTGATTATTGCTATGTAATTTTTGAAAATTCTTATCTGAGATGTCAAACTCAATAAAATCCATGTCTTTGCATAAAAATAAGGGATTCTTTTTTCTTTCTCTTCTCATTCTTTATGGGAGAATCCCCTTTAAGGTAATCCTACAATAGCTTTAGGGGAGAAATTTTAATTATTAATATAGGATAATTGCATTACTTAATCCGCTCATTATCATATTGTTCCCCATGTGATGTCACTGCACATTCGTTTATTATAAGTTGCCAATTTACTTCTGCTCATAGAAATTTTTGCCTATCTTGACCACTATTATACACGGTATTTTTTAAACCACTATACCAGGGTGACAATAGAATAGGGAAGGCAGGAAATTTTATCGATCTGGAAAAGTAGGAAAATTTCTAAAAAATATCAAAATCAAGTAAATTGCCAAGCATGCATACGATTGATGATTTTGTAGGATTGCGGCTAGAGCAATCATGTGCTCGGAGAATTTGTAGCCAAGCATGCGTGACGATTTAAATGGTTACTAATTTTATGTTCAGTTTATGATTTATGTCTCGCTAGTGTGTACGTTTGCTTTTACTTATTTTCTGCTTTTACTCATGCTATTTGCTTAAGCCAATTTTGAAAAATAAGGATTTTGTAATATTTCATTAATTATTAATATTTTATTATTAATTATTTTTTGTATATTAAGCTTAATTTCTATCCTTTAGCATCTGCATTGCTTGGTAATTGTTATTTATATATTTAATAACTGAAAAATATTTATTTAATCTAGTATTGTTTAGCATATACATTGAATGCATACTTTAAATTTTAAATTACTAGAAAGTGTTGAATTACTAAATATGCTCTTAAATTGGGACTCTATGTTTGTTGCAGGGAAAAAAGGAAAATTTGATGGTACTGTATTGAATTTTAAACACATTCAGATGAAATTGTCATCTACCATTTCTTGATGTTTTCATTTTTTTCCTTCAAGTTTATTAAAAAGATGGCAAATATTAAAATAAATTATATAAATCCCTCTGAATAATCTCAATAAAATCAGTTTAAATGAAATAATTTATTTTAGCAAGAGGTGTTGTCTTGTAATAATTCAGGGGGTTTATGTAAAATACAGTTTAAAAAAAAAAAAAAATTATGTTCATTCTATTTAAAAAAAAATTATAAAAATATAGTTTTTTTCTTCATATTAAATAACTGTTGAAAGTGTTCTTAATAATGTGTATTGTATACATATAATGATTCTGGGTCGAATGAAAGCCAGGAAACTAATAAAATTAATAGCCATCAGTCAGGAAATTATAGTTTCTCAAGCCATTGTAATGTTATGGGTAAAATTCACTAAGACTGTTATGGAAATTGTTAATTTTAATGTCCATACTTTTAATGTATTTTTCTGTAAAAGCTTCATTTGACTCCCGACTTTTTTCTCGTAAATATTTTAAAGTTTTTAATTTTCCCAGTATTAATTTTAAAAAGTTTTACGAGCAAATGCATTTATCATTGCAATAATATCGGTGTTTTGCTCGAAAAGTTTATTAGTATGAAAACAATTTTTCTGTGAAAAGTAGTAAATTTTATAACAAATGACTGTCAATTTTAATTAACTTTTTGAAGAGAAATTGGCTAAACAACATTTACAATAACATTTATAGAAGATTATGTGAATAGTAATCAAATGTAATTAGGAAGTAAGAATAATGCATTTCATTGCATTACAAGGTTTTAAGTTTTGAAATGACGGATTTTCTCGTCTGAGCGTAGAGTCTATATGCATTTTTCTTGTATGTTAAATGTATTAAGATTATTTTAGGAGCAAGATGAAAATGGAAGTTTTAACTTGACATCCTCAATAAACTATACAGTAGAACCTCTACAAGTCGAACTTCAAGGGAGACTCCTCTATTTATAGAGTTTTCGACTTACATGGATTTTGTAAGGAAATATTCGACTTGTAGAGGTTTAGATTCTTTCTACCTTATTTTGAGTTAGACAGTTAAAATAAATAAAAATTCAAGTTACAGAGGTAATAAACATGTTTATTTGCAACTTAAAAATTATATTATATACCACAATAAAAAATCAAAATAATTCCGAAGCAACCTTAAAATTAAAAATATTATGTATTAAAAAAGTCAGTTTGTTTATTTGCTTTAGACAATTCGATCGTTCTCTATCTATAGCATTATCTAAGCTATAAAGAGCAGAAAATTCTCTTTCTTCCAAGTTGCTATTTCATAGAATTGGTTATTCTATTTACTTATACTCATACATTGTTTTCTAAGACACAATGATGTGCATTGTCGAGAAATCCTTAAAGTTCGTAACTTATTTTTCTTCGAGCTGTAGAGGTAAATAGTTTCAAATGATCGAGTTGTAAAGGTTGTAAAAAAGATTGCAAAATCAAACATTGGCAATGTTCAAGATACAGAGGTCCAATTTTTTTTTTTTTTTTCCCCAAGTTATGGAGGGAAAATATATACCAAAATGACTTGTGGGGATTGACTAATTATTTCGACTTATAAAGGGTTGAAATCTCGAGTAATGGAGGATTTGGGGCTTGAAGGGAAGGGAACAAAAAAATTTTTAGACTTACCGAGGTTCGATTTAAAGAGATTCTACTGTATATTACTTTCTTTAAAAAAAGTAGGGAGGATTTGTTTCCGATTCGGCCATGGAGTTCAGAAAATTTCAATAGTGGTACAATCAATCTGGAACGAATAGCAATTTATAAATGAAAAAAAAATTAACAAAATAGAATAATAAATATACATTTTGTGGCATATAAATTGTATTTATCTAAAGATTCTCTTGTAATATATAAATAAATGCATACAATTTATTTCTACACAGAGGAAATATGAACAGAATAGAATTTTTTCCATATGCGAAAGATCTGTTGTGCACCAAAAGTTTATCCTGCTATTTCGACCTCTTGGATCCTGAGTGCTTTTCAGAAGTGAAAATCTATTCCAGGATTCAAGTAATAAACATTACGGTCCTCTTTTCATTAGCTCACGATAAACTAGTGTTCAATTTTTTAACTTTAGAAACACCTAAACTTTTTTTTTTCTTTTGCAGAAACCCATAATACCTAAAATCAAGATGTTAACATTACAGAGCTCAGCTTCCCTCCAGCTGCTGTCATCAATCTGCACTCACAAAGGAGTGCTAGTTCTTCTCAGAAAATGCCCTCCCTTCCAGAATTTGTCTGAAACGCTCTGTGTAAAACAGACAAAACAATACAAAAGGCTGGAGAGAAGGGTAGCAAAAATATTATCCAATATCCCTCTTCCTCGCCTTTTAAGAAAGCAAGTGATGAGTCAACTTCTGCATGCAAGTCAAGAAGTTCTTAAATGGATTCATTGCCACACAGACAACCCAACTTTAAAGATCAAGGTTCCTCGACATTTCGTTTGGAATTCAAATGGAAGCATTAGTTATAAAAAAACAGCGGAACTAATAGTACAAGATGAAAGTCGGACCATTCCACAAAGATTTAAAACGGCATGTTTGTACTGCCAAGAAAAAGAGATCAGAGAATTGTGGATAAAAATGAAGTCAAGTCAGCAGAAAATCTTTTATAATCCAAAATCTCCTGAGAGAATCAAACAAAATCATATAATATCATATTGGTCATATCAGATACAGACTGTTCCCATGCGTTGGAAGAGTAAAAAAATGTTTACTCTTGCTGCCTTTGATTATGCAGTAAGTGAAGGGCACTTGGAAGCCACCAGGTTCTTTTTCGAACTACTCCAGGGCAGAAGGAGATCGTTATTAGAAGTCTATGTCAGAAAACTTGCGTCAAGAAGAAATTACGAAGTATATTACAAATTTCTTTCGACAAATGGAGTTTGCAATTTGCTTTTCTATTTGCACAATAGAATGGACCCAGTGGACCAAGAAGATATAAAACAAAGATATCCATTTGCTTTTTTAATGTCCTGCCTAAGTAATTATAATCCAAGAGATTTCATGGACGCAGTGGGGGAAAATAAACAATACCTTACATACCATCATTTTCTACTTTTACTAGAAATTGTATTTTCCAAACACGTATTGAGATTTCAGGACAATGATTATTGGACAATTTTTCAAGAACTTTTCTTTGTGAGCAAGACAGTTCTGCGCATAAAGCCAAACGTAGGAGGATATACACTGTTGGCATTGATTCAGCAAACATTTTTATATTATCCAAACAAAAAAACTAAGTTTGAAGCTAATAGAGAAGGTTGGGATATATTAAAATTTTTAGTACATAACATGTTGGATCAAAAATCGATCCAGCTTTATAAGAAACTATTTTTTAACTATTGTGTAGGTTCTCCAGCAATTTGTAAACAAAAATGGACTGCAATTTCACGCTTGTTGTTTACATTTTCACGGACGAAACACTTGCTAACTTAATCAAGAAGTTTATTAATATTTGATTACTATAAATTGATGTAAAACATATATATGTTAAACAGGTGTATTCTAAATTTAATTGTTACAGTACTGTATTCATAATTTTATGTATATTGTGAAACTGTTAATAAATTTGTCATGGCAGCTAATTTAAAAATCTATTTGTTTTAGAAAATTTTATAATCTAAAAGCTGAACTAAAGCTATTTTACTCTTCTATTCACTAGATTATCTGTTTATTTCATATGAAACAGTAGATCTACAATATTAAACATCCCAGTCTATAGAAATTTTACATAAAGAAAATATAATATGTTAATTTAATAAGATTTTGATTGTGAAATATATGCTTGAATATCAACATTGAAATATGATAATTTCATAATGCAAAAACATGATTCAATTTGAGAACAAGATATTTTCTTTTTAATGTATCAATGCACGGTATACTTTTGATTTAAAAAAAAAAAAAAAAAAAAATCATATGCAACAATAAATATATATGTTTTTTAAGTTCAAATAGCATGATTTATGAAATACAGTTTAAGTAAATACTTAATATAAAAAATGGTAAAAAAAAAAATAGGGTTTTATTTACAATTGATATACACTTTAAAGCTAATATTTAAGTACAATTGATAAGCAATATTGGTTTTTTTTATTTAATATTAATCTTAATATTCACTGGGTCGAGAAATATCGTCCATTAAGCAATGTTGTCAGGTTAATTTTTATAGCATATACACACTAAAAAACAGCAGTATAATGCAACTGTTTTATCATTGACATTTTTTTTAACAAGGCGAAGAATGTTTTACAGAAGAAAATTTTAAATTAAAAAATTAAAATGCATCTATTTTTTTCCTTGTATTTTTAACAACAAAACAATTGCATGAAATGTTTCCTAAATGCTGGGCATCCTCTCGGTTTAATAAAACATTAAAAAAAAAAATTGCATTATAATGATGAATATTTCCCAAATATAATTTCATCTTTAATATTGTTTTATATGTATTGGGCTGACAACTAAGTGATTGCAGATTTTGTCAATAGATGTTCTTGGCACATTCTTTTGTTTTGTCAACATGTTCAAAGCACCTAACCTACATTGTTATTTAGACCTCCACCTTTAATTTAGTTTTAAAAAAATGGAATCGATTAGCTCTTTAGTTTCGTTTTTATCCTAATTCAAAATTGGAAAAACAAGAAGTGCATTTCGGACATATTTTTATTGTATTTCCGAAAAGTCAGAAACGCATCGCAACCACATAAGTGCCTCATATGGGAATGAAACCTTGAAAGAAAGGTGATGTCAAAATTGATTTGCCAAATTTGTTTATGGTGATTTTTCACTTAAAACAAGTAATATAAAAAAAAAAAAAAAATTTTAAAGTCAATTCCTACTTTTTTTCACTATACTATATTGCTGAAATTCCTTTATAAATAATTTTCATTCATCTTTTTAAGTTTATCTGGCGCCATCTATTGGTAGATATATGCAACTTAAATCTAAAAAACTAAAATTAATTAATTAAATTTAATTACTGGAACTAATATTTGAAAAAAAAAATGTATTAACATCCAATGTCATCCACAACAAGTTTAAAAAAAAAAAATGTATTTGAACTTGAGTGGATGAATAAAAAGTGTTTTATGAACCATTGAAGATTTGAACAAGATATATGTAGGGAGAGTGTGAGCTAATAGAAAGAATTGAAAAATGCGAAACGATCTGGCCTTCCAGTTGAAGTGGATGAGACCCATATCAAGGCCATGATCGATTCAGATCGTCGTAGCACAGCACGTGAGATTGCAGAGAAGCTCAATGCATCGCACACAGCTTGGCTATGTCAAGAAACTCAATTTATGGAAACCAAATGTCTTTTAACAACTCGCCAAATTGAGATATGCAGCGCAAGAAAAGCGGCCAGAATTGGCAAATTGTAAAGGCTCGTTCCCACCGAGGCGTTGACCAATCACTAGCCTTACCGAATTCGCCTGAAACCGGTTGAAATCCACCGCTTCGAGTTGACCAACTTTCAAATGCTTGCCGCGTCATGTGACTTGGATTGAGCCAATAGTAGATCTACCATGTAGTAGAAGTAACTGTAACTTCACTAGGCTTAAAGCGATTTCTGAAATTTCGGTGTGAACGGGTCAAAAACATTTTCTTCCCTGCCGCCCAACGCATCTTTGGTCACTCGCCAAATTAAAAAAAAAAAAAATTGGAACTAGGTCGGATGTGTTGTCACATCCACTTTATAGCCCTGACCTTGCGCCTTCAGATTACCATTTGTTTCGTTCCATGCAGAATTCCTTAAATAGTAACATTTTTTAATGAAGTTGATGATGTAAGACCCCATTTTATTCAGTTTTTTTGCGGTCAAAAATAAGAAGTTTTATGAACATGGAATTATGGCATTGCTTGGAAGATGGCGAAAGGTCATCGACAAAAACGGGCAATGCCTAATTGAATGAAATTATATTTTTAAGCAAAAATTTTTAATTTTCCTTATTTAAAGTGTGCAATCACTTAGTTGTCAACCCAATATTTAATATAACAGAATTCATAATATAAAAATATTTATATTATGAATTCTGTTATATTAAATATATTTGTTTCTAGAGAAGTCGAAATACAGCCATTTCATCACAATTTATTAAGATCCTTAAAAATTTTCAACCTAATTTCTAAACTTTTTGTTACATCGTATTACTCTATAACAATCATAATTTGAAAATCTATTAAAAGTTTATACGATTTGAATGATGGTGTGTATGTATTGCACTAAAAGGTTTTTTTGCATTCATTTGCAGATGAGCTAATGGCATTTTTATTAAAAATCGCTACTTTGTGTTGCATTTTTGCTTCAAATAACTTGATTGGCTGTTACTTTAGAATGTTATCATTCATTTAATTCAATGCATGCATAATGTAATACCTTATTTATCAGAAAAACTGTCACAAATGGAAAACAACATTTTGAGAGGATTTAGTAAAATAATAAGCCACGTAGAAACAACACAACCAGCAGTACGACTGTGTCCAAAAGGTAAAATCAATTTAAAATTCCCGGGGTTACTGGAATTTCCTTTTTCAAGTTTGTGGCACTGTCCTTGACATCTGTGTGAAATTTGACGTCAAAATATTCATTAGTGTTTGATTTGGCTTTGTGAGACGCTAAAACTGATTCCGGCGATATTTGAAATGTCTGAATTCATTGAGCAAAGAACTTGCATTCAATTTTGTTTGCGGAAGCGTATAGAAAGTTGCAGAAGGCATTCGGTGAGCATTCCTATATCGGAAAGAAATCTTTAGAAGTGGTAAAAACAGTTCAAAGAAGGCAGAGAACTCGTTGAAGACGAAGAGCCGTCTGGTCGACCCTCCACCTCAACTGACGAAGTTCACGCCAAAAAAGTTCAAGATTCGGTGCTTGCAAACCGTCGATTTACAATTGGAGACCTTGCTGATGTTGGAATTTCAAAAGGATCGACCAATTCCATTTTGGGCGTCAAATCTCGATGGGTACCGAAAACACTGAATGCGCCAGCTCACACTGCATTGATTCTTCGTTACTTTTACGCCAAAAATGAAATCCATATCGTTCCACCACCACCGTACTCAAACCGTGCGACTTCTGGCTATTCCTTTAATTCAAAAGATCACTCCGGGGACACCGTTTTGAATCGATTGATGAGATACAACTTGAATCGCCGCGTGCTTTGAAGACCATCTCTGCCGATGATTTTTTTAGCATGCATTGAGGATTGGACAAAAAAAAAAAAAAGTTGGCACAAGTGCATTGTGTCCGGAAGAAATTACTTTGATGGCGATGAAATAAATTTGGAAGAATAAAGAGTTTTTGAAAAAAAAAAAAAAAGCAATTGGTTTTTACTTTTTGGGCACAGTAGTACATAGAACAGCACAACCAGCAATTGCTCTGTATAATATTCAAGTTCCAAAGATGGCATCACAAAATACAACATAATCTGAGTGCTCTGTTTGGCAGTGATGGGTGTTGTCCCACAATCTTCATCTGGCAAAAATGCTTTAATCTTCTTTTCCTGAGTTTGGTACTCATCCAAAATTTTCTTCTTTTTCAATTCCTTCTATTAGCTTACACTCTCCCTATATATATCTTGTTCAAATTTTCAATCGTTCATAAAATACTTCTTATTCATCCACTCAAGTTCAAATACATTTTTTTTTTTACTTGTAGTGGATGACACTGGATGTTAATACAGTTTTTTCAAATATTAATTCATTAATTTAATTTAATTAATTAATTATAGTTTTTTTTAGATTTAAGTGGCATGTATCAACCACTAGATGACGCCAGGTAAACTTAAACAAATGAATAAAAATTATTTTTAAAGCACTTTCTGCAATATAGTGAAAAAAAAGTAGGAATTGACTTTAAAATTTTTTTTTTTTATATTACTTGTTTTCATTTATGCAATATTCTTTTGGAATAAATTTGTTTTCTCTTAATTCTGTAACAGAGGTGCGGAGATCTTTTTCTCCCGGAACTCTTCAAAAACAATATCTTTGCCTTTGTATAGGCAGGTAGAGATGACCACGATAAGCAGATTTTGTAGTGGGTGGAAGTGGTTGTATGCAAGGAAGTTATGAATCAGAAATGAGTACCTGTGACTTTATGTAACGAACATTCTAATGGTTAAACTTTTTAGAATAGATGCGGGAAGATTCACTGTGGTAAATCTGCCCAATGCAATTGCTTCTGGCTGGGAGATTGGTTTTCAATGGATTCCCACCCATTGCGGGATGCCTGGAAATAAAAAACCGGACCTCTTGGCCCAAAAAAAAAGTTACCACAGCCACAGTGTCCTCTATCCTTTCATCCATTTAGTTCTGAGGTAAAGACAAAAAAAGACAAACCCTTAAAACAAATTTACAAAGTCCTTTCAACTGATAACACGTGGAATATACTTGTTTCAACACCATATGGGCGAAACTTGGATCTTGGACTTGCCCCGTGCAGTTTTTACAGCAAATTTCCGACTCTCGACAGGACATGATTTTCTTTATGAACACTTGCGCAGCAATGGTGTAACTACTCATGATGTCTGTCCTCTGTGCTCGTCAGGTGAAACCATGGACTTTTTACATTTGACACCATGCACTGCACTTGATTTTATGACTTTTCATTCTGACATCTTTACCAAGGGTCAATTTTATTGAACTGCTAGAGTTAGATATAGTAGCTAGTTTGATGTAGGAAAAAAGATTCATTGTCGGTATATGGATTGGCACATGTTACAGAACTTCATAAAAGTTTAATCGTTAAAGTGTTCCTTTTGTTTTTCTCACTTACCTGTTCAAATCTTCCTCGTGCACTAACACTTACACATGCTATTTCTGCACATGTATTTCCTTCACTAAATCTGCTTATTTTGGCTACATGCTTTTGCATTTTTACAAATATTTTAGATATTCTACCCTGTATTATGTGAAATATTAAAATAAAAAAAGTCATTAACTCACAAACTAAAAAAATTAATGGAATAAAAAAATTGAGTAATAAAGTATATACATTAAATCTAAAAAACATTTAAATAATGAGACAAAAAGAAGGAATGTTTAAAAATGCTTCCTAACTCCGCGGGCCGCATGTAAAATTATGTATCCCCTATTAGATTTAGACCCACTATAAACATTTTTTTGCATTGAAAATTGGAAACATAATGAGTTATTATTTTTGTGTTTACTATTATTCTTACACGTAAACATAGATAATATAATAGGCACACTGAAGAAATATATAACACTAAAAATGAAATATATAAAATATAAGCGAAGTGAAAAATCATTAAAAAATATTTATTTTGCTAGTGCGATATTTTTTCCTCCACTCTTTCTCTTAGCTTTTGCAAATCGATCTCATTGTAGGTATTGGCACATCGTAATTCGTGTTGCAGGTAAGCGTCCATTATGACTGAGTGTGTTTTGTGTTGGATCAATTTCATTTTCGAAAAAAAAAAAAACGATTCGCAAGTGTAAGTTGAACAAAAAGCGCTAACAACTTGAACTGAGAGTGGTTTGCTCTGCTATTAACAATCAACTGTGCTTATCTAGGGATGGCCATTGAGGTTACTTAAAATGAAACATAGAACCTTTTATATTAGATGTTCCATGAGTTCGCAGAATTTAATTTAATTATTCTGCGAACTCATCAATAAAGCCAGCGCTATCTGTCCTATATTCGCAAGAGTATTATTTTAAAATCAAAGTTCATTTTTTCTCATCATTTCTACAGTTCATTTTTGGCTAGATGAATGCACACATAATGTATTTTTTTTTTATACACTGGTTTTCACTCCTTCGGCCATTCTATAATAAATATGTTTTTTAAAAAGTGTGATCAATCTCACGGGCCGGAAAAACAGTCGAGGCGGGGCCGCGGGTTGGCCACCCCTTCTTTAGGAGGATGTCACTTTTTAACTTCCTGCATACATAATGTATCTATGAGGACTTAATGGGGTCGGCTGTACCTTAAGGAAATGCAGAAATAACATTGAATCCTTTTTCATGAGTGGCAAATAAAGAAGAAACAATGCCACTGTATGATTCTGAAAAGGGAATTCATCGTCGTTTTAACTATCTTAAAAGAAATGCTAATAACTTTCACGCCCAAGTGGAGGGCTTTCTTTTAGCCGATGTGTGCTCACCATTTCATGAGAATTAAATCCGCCATGTTCCAGAAGCCGGTGGCGGATGAGAGATAAGAGGAAAGAAAGGGCCATCCATCCCGCCGCCTAACAGAATCTTATACAAAAGGCGGGAACTGCTTCATTCGCCGTGCTTTTCCGCACTGTTAACCCAACGCGAAGTTCTGCTTCGTGGTTTCACATTGCTCGAGCTCAGCGCCGGATTTTCCTATCGGCTAACTAGGCTTTAGCCTAGGGCCTCAAGATCAAGAGGGGCCTACATTCAAATTGTTAGCAAAATTCGAATGACACTGTTCTAAGAACAGTAAACACTGAATCGAAAATAGGGAGAAATTCTACACATATGACTCATAAGCAAACATAAAAATGTATTTGTTAAGATCAACGCGTTCGGCTCATTGGGTCTGTTCGTTTGTATAATATATAAATATTTTATTTTCGTAGTCAAAGATTTTTATTATTTGAATTTTGTTTCTTTGTAAATGTTGTGTGTAATGTTTGATTAGTTATTGTTACAAGTACTATATAGGGTGTTGAGAATAAATGTCCAAAGAAGTATTCTCGACTTTTTTTTTTTATTCCTTTTCAGTATCCATGTAATTGACAAATTTAAAAATGGGAGGTGAAAGGGCCTCATAAGTGGAATAGCCTAGAGCCCTTTTTCATCTAAATCCGGCCCTGCTTGAGCTTCTTCAGATTGGGACATTGGACTTATTTCATAGCGCTCTGTCGCATAACAGTAGTAGCAGTTGACGAATTTAAATGTGTCCCATAATAATAGTAGCAAACGAAAATAAATATATAACGCAGCATTTATTATCAAGGGCCTGAATAGCCGAGTGGCTTTCGCTCGGTAACACAGGTTTCGGGTTCGTGTCCCGGCGGGGCCGTGGATGTTTGTAGGTTTTCGGAATTCATTTTAAACCGTAGGTCCCAGTCCAATAGGATCGTAGAGCTTTACAAGGGTAGTGTTAATCCACGTCTGTAGCTTATCTTCAAGATACACACACCTCTTGGGTAGTGCTAAGTGAGTAACGTCGGTGCAGCGCTTGCTTTAAGGTATCAAAGACAACTGTCTATGTGTTTTCCAGCTGAATTAGAACAAAAAAAAAAACTTTTATTATAAAAAACTAGATTAACTTAAATAAACTAAAAATATGACAGGTAACTTTTATTTTGAGTATTGGGATAGTTTATGGCTTTTTCAATCATTTCGTTACTGCATTTTAAATTTGTAGGTAGGACTTCTTGATTGTGGAGCTTTGCTTTCCCTATATGCTTTAAATGGATATGGATTTCATCTGTTAATGTTTTTTTTTTTCAAAATTCGGAATAACGTAGATTTGGGAATTCCAATGGTATAGTTTGGTTCGGTTTGTTTCTCTATGGCCATTTTGGGTTAATTATATCTCGACCAACAACTTAACGTGGATTTCGAGCCACTCACAAACATCCATTCCTCACCCAGGATTGGAACCTGAAGCCTGTGGTATCAAAGGCCAGAGTTCTAGCCAATTGGCCATTAGGCCGCCTTCAATGGTATAATGTTATGGTGCCTCTTCTGCTGAGATGAATCTGTCTAAGTATTTTTTTTTTCCATAATCTTGTCCACAGTTTTGTCCAAATGGTTTGTTTCGTCCACTAGGGTCCAAAAACCATGTTCATTAAACTGCATAAAGCATAATTAGGGGACATAAAGCATAATAAATTAGAGTCCAACAACCATGTCCATTAAAGATACATAAAGCATACTTTACACCAGATTTTATTAATCGAAAACTAATTGCGACTTAAAAGAAAAGAACCTCTAGCTGTTGGTCTTTTCAAACGCAGAACACCGAAACGGACGCCAACACTGCAGGCGGCTGCCTGTCCACGAGGATGTCTTTCAAGGCAAACGATTCGAGGGGCGGATGAGAAGTGAATTCACTTACTCTCTTTGTCGCTTCCTCCACTGACCTACAGTGAGGAACCTACTTTCTGCCCATTCTTCCCATTGTGAACCGCTTGGCCGGCCGACCGCCTCGGCTCCTTGGCGACGGAAATGCCATGGAAGTGGTTGAGAAGGATCCTCTTCCAGTGGAGACCCATAACTGCAACTGTTTCAATCTATAACAGATGTCCACTTTGAAATATTAAGCAATATACTTTTCAGTGAAGGGTGTTGAGAATAAATGTCCAAAGAAGTATTCTCGACTTTTTTTTTTTTTTTTTATTCCTTTTCAGTATCCATGTAATTGACAAATTTAAAAATGGGAGGTGAAAGGGTCTCATAAGTGGAATAGCCTAGAGCCCTTTTTGGAAGGAAGTGAATTTTTTCCCCACAGGAAGTGAATTTTTCTACAGGGGGAGTCGATGAATTTTCAAGGAATCTGTGTAAAAAAAACCGATTCTCGAACGCTTTTATAAAAATAATTTAAATTTTTCAAAATTCTGAAAATTTATGTTAAAAAGGAAATAAGGGCCTGATGGCCGAGTAGCGCTCCGTACCACAGGATCGTAGAGTGTTGTGGTGGTGTAGTGTGACTTGCGTCCGTAGCCTATCTTCAAGCGACACGTGACCCCCTGGGTAGTGCTGAATAAGTAATATCGGTGCAGTCCTTGCTTATGGCATAATTTGTCTCTGTATTGCCAGCTGCATTAGAGAAAAAAAACTGTTAAAAGAAAATGTTAAAGTGCCGATTCAATTGTTTCTTTCCATAATACAAACAATAGGAAAGACAGTGACGGCTTTAGCAGCGATACGAGTAAGTGTTGAGATACTCTTACAAAATGCCATCTTGGATCCATGAAGAAAGAGAACACGTGATTGAATGCATAATAATAGAGCATCTTTGTGTTTAAAATGCAACATTTAAGGTACCATTAAGGGGCTATTTTGTAATACTTTGGTACTATAATACGAATTGATTTAGTACTGTTATTTTCACAGTACGGTATTTTTTTTTGGGACCAAATTTAGATATCTTTTAAATTAATGCAAAATACTACATCTTTAAAATTGTAAAAAATACTTTCTAAATACAAATTTTTTTTTTAGGCTCTTACTTATGGATAAAGATAAATTGACTCTGTATTGCCAGCTGCATTAAAAGAAGGTGTTGGGACATTAGCAGAGATTTTAATTCATGAAATTATGATAAAGAGTTGGTATAAAAATCCGATTCATTTTATGTCTGTTTTCCAGGGCCTGAATGGCCGAGTGGCTAGCGCTCTGGCTCTCGGTACTACAGGTTTCGGGTTCGAGTCCCGGTGGTGCCATGGTTGTTTGTAGTGGTTCGGAATCCACTTTAAAAAGTAGGTCCCGGTCTAATAGGAGCGTTGCGGGGGCATTGTTACTCCGCGTCCGTGGCTTATCTTCAAGTTACACGCGCCTCCTGGGTAATGCAAAGTGAGTACGTCTCTGCAGCACTTGCCTTCAGGCATCCAAAGACCAAGCTGTCTGTGTTTGCCAGCTGCATTAGAAAGAAAAAAAAATGTCTGTTTTCCCATCCGTGATTTTTTCTTGGAGCTCACTATTCCCGAATGTGTTTCGTCTACTATATTTGCAAGCATTATGGATTGAGGATTTATATAATTGTGATAGGAGAATATTAAAGCAAATAGCAATTGAAAACAAAAAAATATGAAAAAAAGAAGCAGGAAATCCTTCAACAATTGAAGCAAAATCTTGCGAGGCCTTTTAATGTTGCAATGAGGAATATAAAAAGCAAATTTCCTGGATTACGGTGCTTTCGTGTTCATTAAGGGTGTTGAAAAATTTAATTGAAATCTATTTAATAAATCTTTAAGTGGATGGAGGCTTAGAGATCTGCAAATTTCAATATTTCTCATGAACCACTCTGCATTTTTAATTTACCGAATTGAATATTTTGTACTGCATTAAGAGTTTGAAAATTAGAATCTGCGGCTGGGACAGGACAAACATATGTAATAATAGTAATCTAAGATTAGTTTGTTTTCCTTGCTTATCGAAGAATGTCTGTTGATAAGAGGATAGATTTTACTTAAGAAAGTGCAATTTTATCACTTTAACGATAACCTAATTTACTGTCGTTCTCCTCTATTGTAATAAAATTGAAAATAACAAAATATTACTTTTTATTGTTTAATGATTTATCATTTACAATCTACTAACTACTGCTACTACTACTATTTTTTAACGAACTAGTTTTTTACAAAAGAAAAACAGTTTATTATTTTCTCAGATAAGTTTTTAAATTCTTAAAATATTTTCATTTATCCATAATTTATCATTTAACGAAAAGTAAAGACTGAAATTTACATCGAAGTTTTATCAGAGAATAATTTATTCCCAGCGAGAAATTCCAAGTATGTTGTGCTGACACATTGAATTTTAATCGCATTTGTAATTAAAACAAACATGCATTTTGACTACTGATGGCTGATTCACGCTGCGCGCTGGTGCCTCGAATATCGGGAAATATCGGACTTCCTGGTCATTAATATGAACTCATTTTAGCACATTTGCATTTGGAAAAAGTTCAAGAGCTCTGCGAATATTTTATTTCAAGCAATTTAGTTGAATTCCAAAAAAGTGTGACCTTTTAGAAGGTCAAGGTCGCGCAGTAACTGAATTTAGCTTTTTAATTTTTGACTTATAAATCACTCTTGAATCGAATTAAAAACAGAACCATTTTAAATGTGAGTAAGAAAAATCTTTAATTTGTTTTCAATTGCCATTTTGTTAGTAGATTTATTGCAGTTCGATTCCCCATCCAAGTATTATGAACTTCGTCGATTTTATGCTTTTATTTCCCTATTGTTTTGCTACTTTTATTTCTCTCAGGTTAATGAGATATTTTCAAAGTATTTCATTATTGTTAACCAATCATTTGAAAATAACTACGATTTTTCAATGCCAGTTTCAGCTCCATCACATCCCCTCGATGGAAATCTAGTCAACATTATTACTTATAACAATAAATATTGTTGTTCTAATGCAGCTGGCCATACAGAGACAGTTAAGAGCAAGAGACACATAAGCAAGGGCTGCACTGCTGTTACTCATTTAGCACTACCCAGGGGTCACGTGTAGCTTGAAGACAGGCTATGGACGCGAGTCACATTACCTTCACAACTCTCTGCGATCCTATTGGACAGCAACCTACGGTTTAAAGTGGATTCCGAACCACTACAAACATCCATGGCAATGACGGGACTCGAAACTGAAACCTACCCATTCGGCCATTATTCTCCATAAAACAGTAATTTATAGAAAACTTTCCATAGTTTGTGGCATAGGGCTAATTAGACCGGGACCTACAGTTTAACATGGATTCCAAGCCACTCATGAACATCCATGCCACTGCCAGGATACGGCTGTGTTAGACTGACAGTAAAATAGACACAAAGTTGGGTTTTGCTACAATTATAAAAAATGGCCATGAACTAGAATACCATTGAATACAGAATTCGTAGCTATACACCTTGTTTACTGCTGAAATGGTATGCTTTAAACTTGTAATAGAATGGATAAAAGAGCAAAATGACTCCTATTCAAAATGAATATATTCCATGAATTCACTTTCTTCTTTAGAATCATTGAAAAATGTTGCATTTTGTAATAATATAATCGTTAACATTCAAAAATTCTTTATATATTTACTGAACAAGATGCAACTCTCTGTGTTGCATTTGTTCGGGGCCATACAAGAATGAAAGATTAGCTCACGAATAAGGCATCCAACGGGGCATTGAAACTGATGCCATTGTATCCAAATTTAATTTTAAAAAGGCTCTCAAAGACAAAACCGGGGGTGACCAACAAGCTGCCCGCCTTGACTATTTTTCCGGCCCTGAGATGTATCACACTTTTACAAAATAATATTTATTCTATAATGGCCAATGTAGTGAAAACCAGCGCATTAAAAAATACATTATATGCGTCCATCTATTCAAAAATGAACTGTCGAAATGGTGAGAAAAAAAATGAACTTTGATTTTAAAATAATAGTCTTGCGAATACAGGGCAGACATCGCCTGCTTTATTGATGAGTTTACATTTATGAGTTGGTAGAATGAGAAAAGAGAATTTAAGAATATCTTTTCAGAAGAAGAAATAATTTTCTTTTCTATTAAAAATTTTCGTAGAATTTTTTCTTTTCTATAATTTTCTAATATGGAATTTTGATTCTGGTTTTTTTTAATATAACAATGTTTTGCGCATTTAAAATAATAGTTTACACATTTCAGTAAGTATTATATAAGATGAATGATATTATTATTCCTTTGATTTCTAAAACATTCAGAATCGACTACATTAAATTGCAAAGTAATATTATGAAATAAAGTTAATGAGGGTGCCTTCATCCAATAAGCTAAATTAATGGATCTAAACAAAACTAAAGTAAATATATATATATATATATACATACATACATACATACATACATACATACATCTTTATATATATAATTCTTCTGTACGTGTGTTTATCACTGAACGGCTGGACCGATTTGGATGAAAGTTTTTGTTTGTATTTCAGTGGGTTCTTGTTATGGTTTAGAATCACAATTTGACACGGTAGGGGGCGCTGCAATAGATATAATTCTTCTGTACGTATGTTTGTCACTGAACTCCTCCTAAGCAGCTGGACCGAATTTTAAGAATTTTTTTGTGTGTCTTTGACAAAACATGAAAAATGTTTTTATGCTAACCCCTTTGTTGAAAGTCGCCACCAAATGGTGCTCCAGTCTATCTTCTATACCGTTCAACTACTCGCTATGAAAATGTGTAATATGTATTCGAGTATGGAAAATAGGGCCATCCACTTTGGTGTTACTTGGCACCTGAGGGTGCTGCAGCATTTCGTCTCATAGACCGTTCAAACGATATCCATGAAAATGAGTATGCACATACACAGTCCAGTCACGTCAACGTGACCACCACCTACTTTCGACGTCAACGTGAAATAACCAATCACAAGAGGCAGGTGGCAGCACATTGCAGTGGAGTGTATATAAGAATTCCACTCAATACCATTTAAATACCACACTCCACCTAAAGCCAGAATATACAAGAGTGTGTATTCTGGCTTTTGACTGGCGGTCACATTAATGTGACTGGACTGTGTATATAGATATGTGCATATGTAAATTTCTACAATGCATTTTTTTTTTTTTTTTTTTTTTTGGTAGGACAACTTACGTCGGGTTCTGCTAGTATGTATATATTCGAAAATACATTGCTAAAATATCAAAAGATACCACAAAACTATAAAGATTGAAAACATCGAAAATATTAAAGGAAAAAAATTGCATAGAAAAAAAACATTAAATTTGCAACGATTTTATAAAAAGAATTTTATCTATAAAAGTGAATAAGAGTTATAGTCTGTTTACGGTCTAGTAATATCACGTGGCAGTTGTTTTTATAGCATTCTTACTTATTACTCAGAAAATGTATCATTCCAAGAATTTTTTTTTCTTTTATGTTTGAGCTTCAATTCACAAAAGCGCTGATCTTTCGAAATATTTAGAGATAGTTGATTTTTCGCATATTTTTATCACTCATTCTTTTTATAGTGAATGTTAAGTGAAATTCCTTGTTTGCGTAAACAAATAAAAAATAAATGAAAGCGCAATATTTGTCCTTTCCATAAAAAAAAATCTAAAAGTTATTGTTTTACATCCGAAGGACGCACAACAATTGTGCAGATTGCAACAAACGAGAATAAAAAATATTCGGTTATGTTAAACACATTTTGCATATTGTCAGATTAGGATTTTTTTTTTATGAAATTTTTAAGGATTATTTTATGTTGTTTTAGAACAGGGGTGGACTATTTTTGACCTTGACTATTTTTCCGGTGCATGAGATTTATTACACTTTTACAAAATATATTTATTTTATAATGGCCAAAGGAGTGAAAACCAATATATTAAAAATATATATTATGTGTGCATCCCTCTATTCAAAAATGAACTGTCGAAACGACGAGAAAAATGAACTTTCATTTTAAAATAATAGTTTTACGAATATAGGACAGATAGTGTCTGTTTTATTTACGAGTTCGCAGAATAATTAAATTATATTCTGCAAACTCGATCGACTTGCAAAATTAAAAGAGTAGAGAAATAAATATATAAAAATACAATGCAATAAATATGTTTTAATGATTTCATTTTTTTAATTTAATTTATATATTTTATTATGTATATATTATTTCATTTTTAGTGTTATATATTTCTTTACAATGTGCGTTTAGTATCATTATTATTATGGTATCTATGTTTACATGTAAGAACAATAATAATAACACATTGTGTTTCAAATATTCTCTCCCAAATAAATGTCTACAGTGGGTCTAAATCTAATAGGAGAATACATAATTTTAGATACGGCCCGCGGAGTTAGGATGCATTTTCAAAGTTGCCCGCAAGGTCGTTTAGATTGGCCGCCCTTGTTTTAGAACATCAGTCCCTTTTTTATTTGTTTATTTAAATTCGATGTGCCTCCTGTACTACTTATGCATCTCATGAATAGTCTTCACTGATGGGAACATTGTTTGGTTCCCGCATTTGCATGTCGTATGAGAGAAGACTGAAATTTCCTACCAGTCAGCATGACTATCGATACTTAACACATGCTGTCATAATCTTCATTGAGTCTCCGAAAGTTTCGAGTTTCTAAAAGCAGTGGCTACAACAAGGGAGCCAGAGGATTCACACCTCTGTCCTACGCAGCCCGATGGCCAATTGGCTAGCGCTCTGGCCTTTGGTACCACAGGCTTCAGGTTCGAAACCTGACGGTAGCATAGATGCGTGTGAATGGTTAGGAATACATTTAAAATGTAGGTGCCGGTCTCATTGGCCCAAAGTGTGCACAAAAGGATTGCAGAGAGACAAATCAAACTTCTGCAATACGGCATGTTGCCACTGGTTAGTCTGCCAGGCCTTTTATCCCAAATTATTCACCACTTGAATGGCAGATATGTAGCCAATTCAGCTTTTGTAAGGATGCAATTACAGGGGGAAAACTCAACTCTTTTTATAAAAACAATAGTTTTTTTTTAAAGTTTTGAGAATAAACATTAAAATGAAATGTTAAGGAGGCTATTCAATTGTATCCTTCCATATTGCATACCTTAGCAAATACAGTGATTGCTTTACCAGCATACCAAGTACGTTTCCTCAGCACTGAATCTTAGAAAAAGCTATATTAGATCAACCAGGAAATAAGATTGGATAGAAGTTATTCTATTGTTAAGATTCGAGTGTCGACGCTGTCGGGGATGTTTGTAGTAGTTCGAAATCCATTTTAAGCCGTAGGTCCCGGTCTCATAGGATCGTAGAGGGTTGTCTTGAGGTTGAGTCAGTCTTCCGCCTTCGTGGTTCCTCGCTATAAAGTGAAGCTGCATATTACCCTTAGCCATGGACTAGTCGCCTGCGATAGGGTCTATTGGACCTGGTATAGGCTTTTTTGCACCAGAGGAATTAGTAACATCAACAACAGAATATAAAAGATACAATGTATTTATCACAAATATAGCATCTTTGCGTTTAAAATGCATAATTTCCTTTTGTTTGCCTTGAGCAATTCTATGATACTTTGATACTTACTTATTTAGTACTGTTATTTTTAAAGGACATCTTGTTTTGCAATCAAACTTAGAGGACAAAAATACTTTTTAAGTGAATTTAAATACTACCTTTAAAATTGTAAAAATAATTTTGTTAATGCAAAAACTTATATGAATATATGAACTTATACGAAAAATAGGAGTTTCATAATAGGTAACATATAGTTTCATCATAGGAATAAATTTCATTGAATTTACTTCACAAATTTTTCTAAATTCCTTTTTCATGATTGCATTTCATAAAATTACGGTAAAAAGGTATAAAGATGCAACTCAGAAATCGAAAATAATTTAATCAATCCCTCCTTCCCCCTCCCCTTCCCCCTCCCCAGATTCACATGAATTGAAACAGCGTATCGAGAAACAATTAATCATTTAATATTTAGTAAGCACAGGTTAAAATTTATCTTAAAATTAAGCTGGTTTTTGTTATTCAAAATGAATTGAATTCTGTAAAACATTTCAAAAACAAAAAAAAAAAAAAAAAAAAAAAAAAAATTGCAGAGGATTGCAAGTTATCATTTATTCCGAAATTATTAATAATTGAATATTTTTTTTATAGGGCACCTCAGAATTTTGCTCAGAGCTGTATAAAAATGGCCCCGTTTGACCTTTTATCCCGCATTCGGCCTGTTGTTTAAAAATAGAGACATTTAATAAAAGTAATCCTTGACGATCAGAATGTCTTGCCTTAAAGGTTGCGCCTATTTCTAGACAAACTGTTGTCGAAACGAAACCAGTTTGGTCCTGGTGTTGCAACTCAGAAAAATGTTGCTAAAACAAAAATGTATTAATAGACTGGTTTTTATGATATTTTCCATGAAGATTAATTCGCATAGGAACTCTACAGCATGGGTTTTAATAGTTTGCTATAAAATAATAATTTTAAAAATAACATTTTAAGAAACGTTTTGTCAAATTAACGTGTTTCTAAAATCAGAATCCATTATAAAAAGAAACTGAGATCTTTTAAGATTTTTAGATTTTAAAACAGGAACCAGGTATCCAGTTATCATTATCAGCAATTATGAAATGAGATATAATCAAATATAACTTTAAAGTCATCATAAAACTTTGTCTTTTTTATAGGTCTTTTTTGTGTCATTTTATTAATTGTCTGGTTAGTTGATTAGACTATTTAAGGAAATATGCCAACGCCATTAAGTGCTAAAGCCCATTGAATCGAGCGAGTCGCTATTTCAAATTGCATTACAAACGAAACCTCTTTCATGGTGCCTGATGGTCAAGTGGCTAGCTCTCTGGTGTTCGGTACCACAAGCTTGCTATCAAGTCCCGGCGGTGGCATGGATGTTTGTAGTGGTTCGGAACCCACTTTAAACCGTAGGTCTCGGTCTCATAAGATCGCACAGCGTTATGGGAGTGGTGTGACTCACGTCCGTAGCCTATCGTCAAGCTACACGTTCCTATTTGGTAGTGCTAAAATGAGTAACAGCGATACAGCACTAGCTTATGACATAATGATGAACTGTCTCTGTACTGCCAGCTGCATTAGAACAACAACAACACAAAACCTCTTTCTAAATAATAAAATATTTATGTAGCGATGAGTTTGGGGCATCCCAACACGAAAGGCATTTCATGCATTAATTTCCCGTTGAGTTATTGTAAAGGTTTTATTATTTTATAAAGCAGAGGTGGGAAATTGATCAAAAAATTTCTGTCTTCTGATTCATGTCGCAGATCATTGAATACCAATGCATTGCTAATGTATTTTTAAAAAAAATATGATATAATTTCAGTAGCTTTTATTGAACTGTAAAAATATTTTTGCTTAATAAAGTATTTTTTAAAAGTTTAAAGGAGTAGTGGGAACCCCCCTCCCTAAAAGATATCCTTTTACTTTAGATTTGCTTACAAAAATACATATATCCTATAAAAATAACAGCACTCAATTGTTTGATTTAGTTTGCCGCTCCACGGTTATTTTGTGCCCATTTTAAGCTAATTAGACAAGAACCTACAGTTTAATGGGGATTCCAAGCCACTCACAAACATCCATGTTACCGCCAGTATTCGAGCCTGCAGTCTGTGGTACCGAAGGCCAGAGCATTAAGCAATTGGCCATCAGACTGCAGCAGCACTCACTGAACGAGTAGAAAAAAAAAAAAAAAAAAAATGCTGAAAACAAGCAAAATTAAATAGTGCATTTCAATCACAATAAATCTTATTTTGTTCTTAATAGTAAAATAGCTTCTATAATACATTTTTTGTTGTGTATTTAAGATATCTCTTATAAAGCATCAGTGCTGAAACCAGACTCTCAACACTTACTTTGTAAGCTGCTAAAGCAGTCACTGTCTTTGTTACCGGATTGAAGGACCACTTATTGAAGAACACAATTGAAGGGCCTCGTTAACGTTTCATTTCAAAATTGTTGTTCTAATGCAGCTGGCAATAGTTCATCTTTATGCCATCAGCAAGGGCTGCACCGTCGTTACTCATTGAACACTATCCAGGGGGTAAGCGTAGCTTGAGGATAGGGCTACGGACGCTAGTATTT
Organism: Caerostris darwini; assembly: GCA_021605075.1. NCBI lineage: Eukaryota > Metazoa > Arthropoda > Arachnida > Araneae > Araneidae > Caerostris > Caerostris darwini. The sequence goes on along the minus strand of BPLQ01010785.1, from coordinate 913,823 downwards.
TATGAACGATTGAAAATTTGAACAAGATATATATAGGGAGAGTGTGAGCTAATAGAAGGAATTGAAAAAAAAAAAAAAAAAAAGAGAACATTTTAAGGAGACAAGAGAACATTTTAAGGAACATTTTGGAGAGTTGCATATGGCAAAAAAAATTCTGTAATTATTATAAGAATATATTAGTTTAAGCTTGTTAAGAAAAGTTATTGAGAATTCTTGTATGCAATTAATAAAATGGTCAATTTGTTCTTTTTATGGAAACTGTGAATTTAGAATGTTTTTTGAGTTTTGAGTCATGAATATTTGCTGAAATGAAAAATTTATTCTGTGTTTAGAAATATAATATTATAGACAATAATTATTAATACCGGTATGAATAAATGAAAAATTTTTTGAAAAAAAAATGTACTATGAAGACACAGCGTCATGAATTGGTCTCAATTTATTTTAACAGCTTTACTTACTTTACAGATTTGATTTTATATTTAATGAGCTGCTATTTTTCATTAAAATATTTTGATTCATTTGGTCATTAAACAATACTTTTATCATTTGAATAATAACAAAAAATACCAGGAACAATAGCTATCTGTAAAAGGGCGTCATTATGAAGTATTCGTTATAGTAATAATAGAGTCTACAATAATAATATCTTATTTTTTGAAAAAAGAACATTTTAAAGTTTTGTGAGTTGCATATGGCAACAAAAAATTCTGTTATTATTATTCGAATGTATTAGTTTAATTTTGTCCAACAGTTATTGAGAATGCTTGTGTGCGATTAATAAAACGTTCAATTTGTTCTTTTTATGGAAACTGGGAATTTAGAATGTTTTTTAAGTCATGAGTATTTGCAGAAAAGAGAAATGTATTCTGTGTTTAGAAGACAAAATTCTAGGCAATAGTTATTAATGCCAGTATCAATAAATGAAAAAAAAATTTGAAAAATAAAAATAAAACCATAAAAATAATATAAATGGTAACTGGAGTGCATTTGAAAAATAAAACGGCATCCTCTCGTGTTGAATTCGATCCTTTATTATTGTAAAGCGTCACACAAATATTAGAATATTCCACTCAAAGCCCTACTTTGTGGTACACAAAAATTATTTAAATCAAACGGAATCTCAGTCCATACATATTTAACGAGATCACACGACCTTTATGGGGCGCGAATTCTTTTCCACAAGGTGTGAATTATTATAAATATTTATGTTGCTTCAAAAAGCACAAGTCTCGCACATGAAATGATAATAATAAAAAAAAGAAGACATTTCTTTTTTGGCGACGAAATGCTTGAGAGACTTTTTGGCGACTTTTTAAAACCACCACAGTGTCTTTAACACACTCCGATTCTCGCTGGCAGCTGGCTTTCCCTTGTCATCGTTTTCCCGCCACGGTCGCAGGTGCGCGACGGAAAATTCGTTGGGTCGCGCAGACGATTTCACAGCCGAGATTATCTCATGGATTATGGAAAGTGAAGTGAAGTTGGGATCGAGATGGGCTCCCTGCTTGTATCCTTCATCCCTTCGTTTTTGTCCCTTCTGACCATCCTGTACCTCTATTCGGATAACAGCTTCTTGCCGCCCACCAAGAGCGGTGTAGATGCCGAGTATGACTTCATTATAGGTGAGTGGACATTTTGAAATGCATTTTATAGTATACAATTAAAGTATTAATGTGTCCTGAAGAAGTTAAATGATTAATGTATCCTTATTCGCTGTGTAAAATATTAAATTTGTCCTGGAGAAATTAAATTATTAATGTATCCTTACGAGTATTTTCTGTTTAAAATATTCATTTTGTCCTGGAGAAGTTAAATTATTAAATTATCCTTATTCGCTGATTAAAATATTAATTTTGTCCTGGTTATAATATATATATATATATCATTTCTGCAAATACAGGAGGTAGAGGATACATTTAGTATTAAATAATTTAATTAAAAAAAGAAGAAAATTATTCAAATTCACAAATATTATATCAGGCTTGTTGCAGCTTACGAATTAAAAGAGTTTGATTCGAAACCTACAAGCTATTCCGAATTGGGGTCTGATGGCCGAGTGACTAGAACTCTGGCGTTCGACACCACAAGTTTCGAGTTCGAGTCCCGGCGGTGCCATGATGTTCGTAGTGGCTCGAATTAAGCTGTAGATCTCAGTCTTATAGGATCGTAGAGCGTTGTGAGGGTAGTGTTACTCGCGTCCATAACCTATCTTTAAGCTACACAAAGACAAGTTATGGACGCGAACGAACACTGTTATGCTCAATGAGTAACGAACACTGTTACTCATTGGGCTGTCCCCCTGGGTCGTGTTCAATGAGTAACAGTGTTCGTTGGGGAACACTTGGACTGCTCACAGGGACATGGCCAATACGACCCAATCCTAGAAGCAAATAAGAAAAATATTCCAAACCGAAAACTTCTGCGTCCACGACGGAAATAAGCACATTAAATCCGTAGAGAAGAAAGTCTTCTTTATTGGGATGGAGGGTATGAACCCCCTAGATGCTAAGCTTCCATCTAAATAGAGGAGTATAATATAGATTTGGAGATGATGCTCTCCCGTTGTACACTTGGGTAATGGGTCATAAGGAGTTGTTGTTTTTGATGCACTAGTCTGCCTTGGTAACGCTCAATTTGCTACACATTTGATGTTCTAGTGATTAGCGACATCAGGTTAAAGTGTGTGGGGTTTTAAGAACAACGGTTATCTTAAATTATCTAATAAGTTCGGATTATAATTTTTAATTACATTCAAATGTATGCCGTGTCATTTAGATTTGATACAGAATTATTTTTTATATACACTTAAATTTATTTTTATTTATATTCTAATTTGATTATAATTTATATATTATTAAATTATAATATATTAAATTATAATTAAATAATTAATTTCCCTGCTTTGAGAGTTTCAGTGATGATAAACAGGTAAACTCTTTTAGGAATTTAAAAGCAATAATATCCCAATAAAATTCAGCAAAATCAGAATGTTAAGCGCTTTATTCTATTAGTTTCAAAATTTTCCATCTATTTTTTATAATGTACTATATATTAATCTGACTATTCTCTTAAACCTTAACTAGAAACCGAAAAGAAATAATTTTTAGCATGTAATAAAACAAATTTAAACAAAAATTGCATTGAAAAAAAAATAATAATGTCTAATAAATATGATAATTTATTTGTTTTTGTTTTTGTTAACTAAGTGCGTAATTATTTTTTCATCCTTTAAGTGTGTAATTACTATTTATTTTTAAAACATTTAATTTTAAAAAGGCAATAAAAAATGTGTTCCTCTCACTTTAAGTAAAAAAAAAAAATAATAAACTTTTAAGTAATTAAGAATTTCTATTTATATTGCAAATTAAGAAGCTATAACTTTTGCCAATTATGTGATAGCCTATATGCATATGCCTTGCCATGTTATTTTTTTGTTATCATATGTGAACATGATGTTGTTCTGGTTAGAGGTCCTGCCGTCTCCAAATAAGTGAAGCTGTAAAATGAAAAAATAAGAAGTATTTATTATTTAAAAACAGATTAAACTCCTCGCACCAAAAGGCGAACTTTCATTTCAAAAATTAATAAACTAAAATAAATTATGGTTGTCACGTGGTTTTATTCATGTGTGTTTTAAAACTGGTTGTTAAATATAATGAATTAACCACTATCAAGTCTCGTGCTCTGTAGTTCCTTTTCAATTGACTTTCAAAATATAAGCAGATTATTGCTTCAATGTCCTCAAAATGATGCCTAAAGATTAATTATTTTTAAAGAGTAATTCTTTATTTTTATAATTAACTTTTATAAACCTAAAGTAAACTTAATTTGACCATCACTTAACAGACTTCTCTAATGCCAAAAGTCTGGATCACACTGCCATTCCTACTTCCCCTGCAGAGGCAAAATCTAAACTTATAATTCCTTCTGAGATTAAAACTATTATAAATACCAAATTACAGAACTAAATGTCGACAGAAAAACAGCTACTACTCTCACAATATAAAGGATGAAGTATCACAAAAATAGAGATATTTCTGCTGATGGCGTTAAAAAATACCAAAAATGTGGCAAATTGCCCTAATGTCGAGTTGACTCCTTATCGTGTCTTTGATTGCCCAGCTGTTGTGGCCGTTATGTAGTCTGGACCATCCCTCGAAGGAGGATATACACTCAAGAGCCAAAACATTATGACCACCCCTACATTTTGCAATGAACTCGCCTGGATGACGTGGAAGGCACGTGATCAGGTGGAAGTGGTATTTAACTGCTGCTGAAGAATCTGTAGAATCATTCTTTCACTTACATCAGTGTGTGATGGGAAAGGCTGCGGATCTAAGCGACTTTGACAGGTCATAATGTTTTGGCTCTTGAGTGTATACTCCGAGTTTGCAGTCAACATAGCAAATATTATACAGGAGCACCACAATATTTGATTTCTTTGTACTCTTCAGGGGATACGACAACAACAATTGAACAATTCTCTGTCTTAATTTGGCAGTGTTTTCTTACAGTATTTGACCAATTGTTTCTTCATAAAGTTCTTGAATTTTATTATATTCCCGTCGCTATATAATTTGATAATTCTTGTGGGGATTCTGCACATTAGGGTTCCGATTTCGCCAAGTATCTTTTCCGCGCCAAATAGAATCGCCAAGTCGCAATAGTTTGTAACCGCAGCTGCCATTTGTTGACAAAAACCGCAAGGGAAAAAACTGCCAAATAAACAACTGAAACCCTAAAGTGCAGAACCCTCGTTCTTGTAGTACTCTGCTTCATAATTGTCCAGCAAAGTATATTCACACATGGTAGATTGAAATTCATGAAAGGATTTCAGATAAAAATAATATAAGAATCTCAACTTTGTTGGCTATCAGAGATCGACCGGCTATATTTTCTGACCACTGAGTTTTATAAAAGGCTACTTCAGATCAAAAATGAAAGAAAGAACCTGGAGCCTGTTTTTAAGATGAAAACAGGTTTCAGGTCCGAATCCTGGCGGAGGCATGGATGTTTGTGAGGGGTTCGGAATCCACGCTAAACTGTAGATCCCGATCTAATTAGCTCAGAGTGTGCAAAAAAAAAAAGAGTTACAAACCTTTCCCTTTCTGTATTCATCGGCACGCTAGGGTGGAGTATAATCCTGCGTAAGGCTACAAGTTCTTGCGGATCTAATATGCTGCGAATCTCACCGCACCAATGGCAAATGATAAACTGTAAATGTTTCCTTACATTTATGGATATTGTTGTAGACTTACAATTAGAAATAAACGTAGTAGAAGTGTCAAAAGAGCACCCAGGCTAATGCATCCAAGGCAAGGAGGTTTTGGTTTGTCGCTCTACGGTCATTTTATGCACACTTAAGTCTAAGCAGACCAGGACCTACAGTTAAGCGTGGATTCCGAACCTCTCACAAACATCTATGCCACCGCCAGAATTCGGACCTGAAACCTGTGGTACCAACTGCCACAGTGCTAGTTAATTGGAGCCTTTGAGGAGTAAAGGTAAAGTACTTCTTCGCGATAGGACCATAGGATGATTGTGTGTACAATGCATTTCACAGGTTATTGGTCTTGGCTATGAATGCTTTTTTAAAATAAAATTTGGATACAATTTGTACCACAGGCTTAGACTAATGGTAGACTGAGATAGACTGATGGTAGATTTGACTGAGGCACCCACGATGTCTCGTTCGTGCCTTCTTTCGTGAGCCAATCTTTCATTCCTGGATGGCCACTGACAAATGCAACACAGACAGTTGCATCTTGTTCAATAAATGTATTACGAATTTTTTGAATGTTAACGATTATATTATTGCAAAATGCAAAAATTTTCAGAGATTCTAAAGAAGAGAGCGAGTTCGAGGAATATACTAGTTTCGAATAGGAACCACTTTGCTCTGTTATCCAGACTAATGCAAGTTTAGCATGATCACGCGAAATTCAGGTTTCACGTGATCATGTGCGCTTACATAACATGTGCTTAACATTTAATATGTACACTTGCTAACATTGCAATCTTGAGTGAATTAAACTCTTTTTTGAAGTTTTAATGCAAAACCTTTGAGTCCGTTGTCGTAGCAGTCACTGATTTCAAAAATGACGATTTGGATTTGGTTGTCGCTGTACTATCATTTTGAGCTAATTGGACGGGGATCTGTGGTTTAATGTGTATTCCAAACTGTTTAGAGACATCTATGCCGCTGCCAGGATTCGAACCTGATGCACGTGGTACCAAACGCCAGAGCACTAGCCAATTGGGCATGAGGCCGCATCAGAAATGCAAAGATTAGATGGCGATTGTACCTGTGTCTCGCATTGACAGGCAGCTTGCCTTTTCGAAGTTTCCTCCTTAAACAAGAGATGGTTAAGGCTTAAAAAAATCTTTCGGGAGGCCATGGGAGCCTGCTCCTTATTGCCCATCGAATTATTATAATCCATGTATAATAGTACCTTGGCTTACACGAACTCGTTTTTTATTTTTTAAATTAATCTCAAATCTTGGCCCTGAATGGCCGGGTGGCTAGCGCTCTGGCGCTCGGTACCACAGGTTTCGGGTTCGAGTCCCGGCGGTACCATGGATGTGTGTAGTGGTTCGGAATCCACTTTAAACCGTAGGTCTCGGTCCTAATAGGATCGTTGAACGTTGCGGGGGCATTGTTACTCTGTGTCCGTGGCTTATCTTCAAGTTACACGCACCCCCTGGGTAATGCAAAGTGAGTAACGTCTGTGCAGCGCTTGCCTTAAGGCATCCAAGACCAAGCTGTCTAAATGTTTGCCAGTTGCATTAGAAAGAAAAAAAAGACCGGGATCTGTAATTTAATGTGTATTCCAAACTGCTCACAAACATCCATGCCGCTGCTAGGATTCGAACCTGATGCACGTGGTACCAAACACCAGAGCACTAGCCAATTGGGCATCAGGCCGCATCAGAAACGCAAAGATTGGAGGGCGATTGTACCTGTGTCTCACAATGACAGGCAGCTTGCCTTTTGGAAGTTTCCTCCTTAAACAAGAAATGGTTAACTCTTAAAAAAATCTTTCGGGAGGCCATGGGACCTTGCTCCTTATTGTCCATCCAATTATTGTAATCCATGCATAATAGTACCTTGGCTTACACGAACTCGTTTTTTTTTTTTTTTTAAATTAATCTCAAATCTGAGTGTCGTATTGAAAGAAATTCGTAAACTGCAACTAGGTATTCCACGAGTCAATACGAAGTGTTGCATCACAATCATAAATCATACCAACTCTTTTTTTTTCCATTAGCACACCGGCGGTGCCATGGATGTTTGTAGTGGTTCGGAATCCACTTTAAACCGTAGGTCCCGGTCTAACACGATCGTAGAGCGTTGTGGAGAGTGACATATTAAAAAATAAGGAAAACACTAACTGTTCATATATATAGTGATTAGGGGATTATAGTCCTTGTTGCTTCACATTCCCGTATACCACTTCATTCATCATCATTCATCCATTAGCACAAATAATTGTGAACTCTCGCCTATTTTCATTGGTTCTGGGCTGTGAGGGAGAATTGGTTCTCTTTTTTTCCCCCATTTAAGATTGATATAATAAAGGCAATTAAAATCCCTTTTCTTCTTAAAACTACGAATATAGCTTATCAAACCACCGAATGCTATTCATAGTATTCATAGATACTGCATCTCGAAAAGACCCCTTCTCGCCCTTTGTTAACATTGTATGTAAATTGAATATCCCTAGTATATAAACATGGCCCTGAATGGCCGAGTGGCTGGCGCTCGGTACCACAGGTTTCAGGTTCGAGTCCCGGCGGTGCCATGGATGTTTGTAGTGGTTCGGAATCCACTTTAAGCCGTAGGTCCCGGTCCCAATAGGCTCGTAGAGCGCTGCGGGGGCATTGTTACTCCGCGTCCGTATCTTCAAGTTACACGCGCCTCCTGTCAAAGTGAGTAACGTCTGTGTAGCGCTTGCCTTAAGGCATCCAAGACCAAGCTGTCTAAGTGTTTGCCAGCTGCATTAGAACAAAAAAAAAAAAAGTATATAAACATATTAAGATCCCTAGTATTTAAAAAAAAAATCATACAATATTTGAATTTTTTACTAGCTAAGTTTTAGTGGCCTGATGGCTAACTGGCTAGCGCTCTGACCATTGGTGCTTCAGGTTCGAATTCTAGCGATGGCATGGATGTTTGTGAGGGGTTCGGAATCCACGTTAAACTGTAGGTGCCGGTCTATGTATCCTAAAGTGTGTACAAAATTACCATAGAGCGACAAACCAAACTGGCTAAATTTCACGTAGATCATGGTAGTTGATTTGGTACTTTGGTACTTTTAATGTTACTTTTGGAGACCCGACAATCCAGAGAAAAAAAAATCGATATTCAAAAATTGCTGAAGATTTGCTTTTTTTTTTCCAATGAGTTCTGCTTAGGGTTACACTTCATCTTCGAATTCACACCGGAAGACCCACCCTCACAACAAACACCCGTGACATCTCCCCCAATGTCATTCGAACGTGGGATGGACCTTTTTACTTGTTGGAGCAGATGATTATTTGTTTTACGCAAACAACAAAAGAGAAGAAAAATAAAGAATGTCAAACGATTCTTTTGTTTGGTACCCCTCCCTCGAATAGCTGAATGCAAGCATTCGTGCAGGCAGAGCGTAACTGTGAATTTTCTTTAAACTGTAACTGCAGATGCAATTAATGGAATAGCTACCTGCGGATCTTGTGTGTCGCATTCCTATTCGAAAGACAAGGGGGAAAGGTGGAAGGTGAAAGGTGTTGGCGGAAGTTTTTTTATGTTCCCCACCCACCTTTCCTCCGGTAGCGTAGCAGGTGGTAGCGCATCGTCGTCAAGAAGTTTAATTAAAATGACACGTATTTGGAATGATTCGCCTAATTATACCCAACCATGATGGATGCGAGAGGAAAAGATTGTCAAATGGCGTTTTGTAAGGAGGTGCTAAGTAAAAATTTCTTGTTAGCTTTTTTTGTACACATTGTTGATGTCATATCAAGTAAACTTTTATTTTTATCTTATTAAAACACTTCAGATAGCAGACCAAATTTAAATCACGATTTTCATGAAAAAAATTCTATTTTAGTATTTTATTTTGAATATCATAGCTTTTAGTTTTCGAAAACAGTTTTGAATTTTTTTTCTAGACTCATTAGAAATCGAGAGACTGGAGTCTAGACTCATTAGAAGTCGAGAGGTTAGAATCTAGGCTCATTAGAAGTCGAGAGGTTAGAGTCTAGGCTCATGAGAAGTCTCGTTAGAATCTAGGCTCATTAGAAGTCAAGAGGTTAGAATCTAGGCTCATTAGAAGTCGAGAGGTTAGAGTCTAGGCTCATGAGAAGTCGAGAGGTTAGAGTCTAGGCTCATTAGAAGTCGAGAGGTTAGAGTCTAGGCTCATTAGATGTCGAGAGGTTGGAGAGAAGTCAAGAGGTTAGAGTCTAGACTCATTAGAAGTCGAGAGGTTAGAGTCTAGGCTCAGACTCAAGGCTCATTAGAAGTCGAGAGGTTAGAGGCTTAGAGTCTGTCGAGAGGTTGGAGTCTAGGCTCATTAGATGTCGAGAGGTTAGAGTCTAGGCTCATTAGAAGTCGAGAGGTTAGAGTCTAGGTCTCATTAGAAGTCGAGAGGTTAGAGTCTTAGGCTCATAAGAGTCGATTCATCATGAGCTATTAGGATGCTGACTCTCATGCATTCAGAACTTTCAGTTGAATTTCTGTGTTTCTTGCTACGCTAACAATCATAACTGTTATAATCATTTCATTTAATGTTATATATCAAATCAACTAAAAGGTTTTAAATCTATTCATTGAGGGATGAATTATTAGCATTTTTGTTAAAAAAACATTCCCTTTTTTTTTCCTCTTATTTTTGCTCTAAATGACTAGATTGGCTGTCACTTAGCTATATTTCAGAATGGTATCATTCTTTTACATCAATACATGCATAAAGAATTGATGTCTACAATGTATGCAAGACAATGTGATATGTTTTACATATTCTATTAGGAGTGTTTATGTAAAGTGAAAAAAAAAATAAAAATACACTTTCACATTTTTTAACCAAATTTTTTAACAAAAAATGTTCACGTATATATTTTAATTTCATATTTGTCAATATTTATAACCTAATTTAATAATACCAAAAATTTTTCCTTTAAAGTTTTTTCATAAAAACGTTATTAAAATGCTTGGCCCTGAACGTGGTCGGTTGCGTTAAAAAAACAATTTAAATTTATTAATTATATATTTATTTCATTTATATATGCAAACAATGCAATGAAAGATAAATAATGTTATTAGAAAACTTAATAAAGAATTTAGTGCTTGATAATAAATTGATTAAATAAATGTTTTGTTTAATATGTAGCAGCACGAAATGAACAGCAAGGTGCTTTTGGATATTGGATACGTCTGAGGATGCGTCTTATTAGCCCACAAAGATACTTCAATTTCTACGAAAGGTCTCGTATCCATGTAAGCTATGGGGTGCCCCACATATTCTTTCTGGGGTTGTTATTTTTGTATTCACTTTTTAGTTCAAGTACTAGTCGCACTTCATGTATGTCAACATAACATGCATGTTGACATAACTGCCAACATGTTGTGATCTATTTAATATGTAGTTTGGTCTATTTCTTTCGTGTTCAAATTTACTCCTTTTATTTTTATTCTTTTGGTTGCTAGAAAGTACAACCAACATTTCTTGTATTTTAAAAGAAATTTTTAAGTCGTCATAGGCATTGGCTTCTAGAATTTCGAGTTTTAGAGTGGTTTCATTATAAGGGTTTCATGTTTACTTCTGTCAAATTTTTTTGTCCGTTGTATTTTATAAAAAGCATTTGGATAAATTGAGATAAAGCTGCGTCAGCAAGCATACATCTCAAAGCCCCAAGTCAAGATTTTGGTTCGATTCTTTTTGTGGTAACAAAGCATATAGGCAAACGGAACCGATTTATTAATTTTTATGTTCATTCCGAAAATTGTTTGTTCATAAATCTGAGCTCATCCAAATAGGTTTGCTCATTTTGAAAATTGGAATCGGGAAATTTGCTGCTATATAAAATATGGAAAAGTTGTAAAAGTCTTTAATGTGAAGGAATGGATTAATAGTTGCAATAAATTAAAATAATTTTAAGGAAAATAATGAAATTTTAAATTTAATTATTACTTAAATACTACACACAAAAAGCATTTAAAAAAAGTCTTTCTTTGTGCTCGTCACAGAAAATGGATCAGTAAGTCTTTTAAATATATAAAGTAAGCATCTTATTACAAAACGAAACATATTGCATTAACACAACGTACTTGTTGAACTATTTGCTACAATTAGTTTCATCATGATGCATTCTTCTTACATCATGAACTCTTTCGTAAGCCATTTTCTTCCCCTGACAGCCGGCAGTCATTTTCGTATTAGCATCTGCTGGACACAAACGGTGAAAATGAAGCTGTTAGCATAAATCACGCGAGAAATGACTGGGAGCCACTGTTGCGGTACGACGAATATCGAGCAAACGCCTGATTCCGATGCTTTGGCAACAATGCGTCCCCATTGTTGCCACCGGGAGGAGTGTACCTGTCACAAGTTGTTGGCTTCCAATTCGAATGAAAGAGAACAGGGGATGTGCTTGAGGAATTTTATCGAACTTTTACTGGAACATGTGCTTAGAGCGAAAGACGTGTAGAATCGTTCTGCAGTTTTACTAGGCGTTAGCATTCAAGCTATATACCAGACGCCGATGTGTATGGATAAAAAAAAAATCAGTTTTTGCAGTTATAAATGCGTATGTATCAACTTACATTCAAAATACTTTATGGAGAAAATTAAATTTTAAAAAGTTTTGATAAATACTATACTTATACGAATAAGGAAAAGGTCCCAAACCATTTATTTTTAAAACACCTCCACACTTCTCAGTAGTAACTCATCCATTTTGGAAAATGTCCAACTTGATTTGATATACGTCCTTTTTAACGCGAAAAATTGTATTTGATATATAACCTTTGTTTGGAATACGACATACGATACGACGGAATGTTCCCCAAATAGATGTATTTCAAAAATTTTCCAGAGAAGAACCCGTCTAATAAAGACCTTACAAATCGTAATAGCATTGTATGAAATTACCAGACATGGTCATATTTCCAAAGCATCCAGAGGGTAAGGTACCTTGGTGTACGTCCTGCTTGCCCTTGTAAGTCGTAACAGCATTGTGTGGAATTACCAGACATGATCATATTTCCAAAGCATCCAGAGGGTAAGGCACCTTGGTATACGTCCTGCTTGCCCTTGTAAGTCGTAACAGCATTGTGTGGAATTACCAGACATGATCATATTTCCAAAACATCCAGAGAGTAAGGCGCCTTGGTATACGTTCTGCTTGCCCTTGTAAGTTGTAACAGCATTGTGTGGAATTACCAGACATGGTCATATTTCCAAAACATCCTGAGGGTAAGGCGCCTTGGTATACGTCCTGCTTTCCCTTGTAAGTCGTAACAGCATTGTGTGGAATTACCAGACATGGTCATATTTCCAAAACATCCAGAGGGTAAGGCGCCTTGGTATACGTCCTGCTTGCCCTTGTAAGTCGTAACAGCATTGTGTGGAATTACCAGACATGGTCATATTTCCAAAACATCCTGAGGGTAAGGCGCCTTGGTATACGTCCTGCTTTCCCTTGTAAGTCGTAACAGCATTGTGTGGAATTACCAGACATGGTCATATTTCCAAAACATCCAGAGGGTAAGGCGCCTTGGTATACGTCCTGCTTTCCCTTGTAAGTCGTAACAGCATTGTGTGGAATTACCAGACATGGTCATATTTCCAAAACATCCAGAGGGTAAGGCAACTTGATGTACGTCCTATTTAAAAACGAAAACTTTTGTTAGTTATACCACTAAGTGTGCCAAAATCTATGTCAAATGGATAGATGTAAAAACTTTACAGAGAAGTACCACTGAAAAAAGAAAGCCTGGACAAATCGTAAAAGGGACATTATCTGTAATGACCAGACAATGTTATACTTATGAAATATCTCGAAGAGAAGACAGATATTAAAGTTCTTTAGACTGTTTTAATAAACGCAAAATCTATTGATACTCAACTAGATCCAAGTAGGGCAAAGAGAAAATTAAATTTGATAAATGTGTATATGTATTATATCCACCCACTTACTTTTACGTCTTGTTTGGATAGGAAAAATTATTTTGTATACGACCTTTGTTTAGATTATGACGCAAGTATCATAATCTTTGCCAAATGATTTGCAAAATCAGTTCAAAAACTTCTCATATAAGTACCCCATTCAGACAAAGACCAAACAATTCATAATATCACTGTCTGAAATGACCACACAATGTGCCATTTCCGAAACATCCAAAGGATAAAAGGCAAAAGCTTGTCTAAGTAGGGAAAAGAGACAGAAAAGAGAAAATTAGATTTTTTTCTTCTTGTATGTATTTCATTTTAACTGTTTGTATTTATGCAGTTTATCATTGAGCAGTATTTCAGTTATTTTATATAAGCCCATAAATGCTTGATATACCAATAACAATTGGATTTTTGTCATAGGAATTGAATAATCTTATGGCTTATAGGAAAAATTCATTTGGTATATGTCTTAGGATCTGGTACTTATTAAAGTTATGCACCCAAAAAGCATTGCATCCGAAGCTTGATGTTGTCAGAAATTAATTACTGACAAACATTGTTATATTTACACGTGTAATTCAAAATTTTAAGTGAATTGCAACGTTTATTTTGAAATGTTTAATTAAATGAAACTGGCAACGTTGTTATAATTCTAAGAAAAAATGAAGATGGTATGTTGTTGTGTTTAAAAAAAAAAATGATTGCTAGCTCCCTGGTCTTTTTGCCAAGAAAATTTACCTTACTGTGGCGAATCTGGGATTCCAGTAAAGTGTTATTTGCGATTTGATTATCGAAAGCATAAACTTTATTTTGAAAGAGATAACGTAAGAATTTTATGACTGTTTATAAGTGACTTTCGTTTTTACGTTAAAAACATTGAATCTTGATCTCAAGAAAATAAATTTAATTATCAATGCCTGGAGTTTCACAGATATTGGCAATGTACAACTCAATCAGCGTACCCAAATGCCCCAGGTCTGCCAAAAATGGAGAAAAGCCCCTAGGAAGTTTTCTGAATGAGAACAAACTCAAATTTCTATTATATGTGAGAAAAGTCCGAGTTTAGATATCATATGGCAATATTGGCAAGTGACTATGATTTCTACGTATTTCAGCTGATTTCAATAATAGGAGTTATTTCAACATAACACCACACATGGCCAGCAGAATTGCTTAAAAAATGGTTTTAATAACAGTACATAGGCAATAAAAGAAACTGATTCCATCCGACACTCATGGATTTAACAACTTCTGCTGGTAATATTTAAACATGGAATTTCAATTTTATGAAAAGGAAAATTGCAGATGATTTCACCATGCTTTAAAATAACTATTAAAAATGTTAACATTGGTTGTTGTAATAAAAGTATATTTATCGAAGGTATTATAATAGTCCCATTTTATTATGTCATAGGGTTATTTTATGTTATGTTCGCTTTTAGTAAAAAATAAAAAAAAAATTGGAGAAGAATGTTATGAATCTTTGAACTCTTACCTTATTTTTCCATTTATTATCATTGTCTTATGTTATATATTTCTGTAGAGTAAAAAAAAATAGAGTTCCTACTGCCTGGATATTTTATTCCATAACTACTTTATAAATGAAGACAGAAAACATTTAAAAACATTGGACCTTTTTTTTTTTTTTTTTTTTTTTTTTTTTTTTTAGACATTTAAAGCAATGTCTAAATAAAAAAAAAAAATCATTATTGCGCCAAATCCAGTGCAATGTAAATGAAAAAAATCTTGAACATTTTGTCATGATTCTTCCTAGGCTAGGGCAATTCTGGTAGTTGGAAATTTAAAAATAGTATCTAACTCTTCTTTCTTCTAAGAGTTTGATACGTTTTCTTTTAATTCATGTAAATAGTGGAGAAGTAATGCACAACTGCTATGGTGTATATATATATATCGGGGGGAAATTTTATATTGGGTGAGAATCATGTCTGAGAAAAAGGCATTTCCTATTTAGTTTTGAGTACTTAGATTAAAGATGCAATCCTACAGAAGACTATCATCTTAGAAAATGTTAGGTTAAAGGTTGGGTTATGGCTGAAGAAGGGGCCTACTAAGTGTAGAACCAAGTAGGGATGAATTGAAGTTAAGAGAATCATGTGACGAGTCTAAAGGAAGAAGGACTTCCAATTAGCTGGGGCTTTTATCCCTCATTCCTTGAGGGCAATGCATTTAAACTGTGCTTGACAACATGGGTTGTAGATATCAAGTTATTAGTGAGGATTTTTTTCATGCATAATTCAAATGCAAATTGGTTCTTATTAAGAATATGTCCAAAAAAAAAAAAAAATTTAAATTCCTAATATTTACTACCGGAGCTACAACCTGCCCACTAAGCGATGGTTGGTTAGATAAGGGAATTCATTCCCCAGTCTGCCTTAAAAATAACAATAACAATCATATGCAAATCAAAGGAAAAAGCATTCATTTTTTTGTGCCTTCTTCACTTGATACACGTCATTTTTACGCGAAAAATTGTATTTGGTATATAACCTTTATTTGGAATACGGCTCACGTCAAAATCTTTTCCAAATAGATGTATTTCAAAAATTTTGAAGAGAAGAACCTACCTAATAAACACCTTACAAGTAGTAATAGCATTGAGGGGAATTGTCAGACACGGCCATATGTTAAAAAAGTTAAAGTTATATATATATATATATATATAAACATTATGTTTTAAAATCATACGTTAAAAAAGTTATATGTTTAATTTACTTTCTTAATTTAAAGTTATATGCTTAATTTTCCTTCTTAATTTAAAGTTATATATTTAATCACTTCCGTTTTTTTTTTTTTTTTTTTTTCTGTTTTTTTTTAGTTTGTTTAATTCCCGTTGCATAGGACGCGACATTTGCAACAACATTCATTTGATTGTCTTCCTCATTCTTTGATAAATGTCTGATTGCCATGTATTCCTTTTCAGTTGGCGGCGGTTCGGCGGGCGCCGTGGTCGCCAACCGCCTGTCGGAGGACCCCTCGGTGAGGGTGCTTCTGCTGGAGGCGGGCGGGGTGCCCAAACTGAAGAGCGAAGTGCCGATCCTGGCCGCCCAGCTGCAGATGACGCGCAACGACTGGAGGTACCTCACCGTGCCCCAGAGGTACTCCTGCTTCGGGCTCGTCAACAGGGTGAGTGTGCATTCGACAAACATGCATAGTGATACGATACATACATGTAGCGTTACACCGGTTCCAATAGATTCATCCCGGTCGAACCTACAGTTTTGTTAGACTTCTCTGCCAGTCTAACAGTAGCTGGACTTTTGCAGTGGGTGTCTAGGGGATTTGACATACAAAACGCCGTAACGGGACGTCACTTTAAATAAAGCCATTTATTATTATATTTTACAATGATATTTACATTAACAATTAATTAAGGGATTAAACATATTCTCTCGCTGCTTGACGCAGCCTCCCCAATCGCACCTGCCAGCGTTCTTTTTCCTCTTTCTTCATCTACGGGGTCCTGTCCCCTTCTCGTGGGGTCAGAGTTCAAAGTTGAATACTCCCCCACCTTGTAAACAGGCTCTGTCAAAGACAAGTAATCGTAATGTGTCGCCGCCTGCTGATTACCACACAAACAAATCCTACATACATAGTAATAGGTTTCCACATACACTAGTAATAAAATAGAGCGTGTTCCCCTGTTCTAAAGAAACAGAAAGTCGGACGAACACATCCCATCCTTTTTCATCGTTCCCAAACTGTAAAGAAGCAACTCAGTTCTAGACTAGTGGTGATGTAGTAGTAGTGGTTCGGAATTCACTTTAAGCAGTAGATCCCGGTCTCATAGGACCTTAGAGCGTCACAGAGCTCAGTCAGACTTCTCTCTCACCCACGTCATTCACAAACTCTATAGGGGCAACTCAGCTCCAGGTACAGTGGTGTGGGGTGGTAGTAGTGGTTCGGAATCGATGTTAAACTGTAGGTCCCTGTCTAATTAGCCGTTAGTGTCATAGAGCGACAAACCAAAGCAAATGTCAATAAATGTAAATTTAATTTTTCTAAATATTTTAGCATTTATGAGGAAAAAAGGGATTGAAATTAAAGTTATTATGATTAAATTTAGAAACTGTCCCTCCAAATTGATTAAAAAATAAAATATTCCTTTTATATGAACTATTTTTTTATTACACTCCATGCAGTAAAATAACATTTCTTATATCTTTAGTAAGCAACATTCAATAAATGTATGACACGAGAAGACAAATTTCTCAGAATGTTCACCCAAATCGGTCCCGCCGTTTAGCAGGAGTTCAGTGACAAACACATGTACAGAAGAATTACATATATAAAGATACATGGTACTTACGTATTAACGCTACCTTGGCTACAGATTTGGCGGTTTTTAAGTGCCGCCAATCTAACAGCTACAGATTTGCTGATTTTTGACGCCATTTTTTAGTGCTACGAAAATGCGTATTTGGGATTTGCCAGAAACAGAACAAGATGCAATTTTATTTTTTCAGGAGCGAAATATTTTACCAAAAAAACGAAAATGTCCCAATTCCCATGGCATGAAACTTTATTTTGGTAAACGTAAGTTTTGGAAATGCACTTTCAGTCAGTGTGCTTATCATGTGGGACTTAGAAAAGACAACTGGTTTGAGGGAAGCAGAATTTTAAAAACCGCCAAATCTGTAGCTGCGGTTGGCGTTCAAAAGATAACTGCGTGCGCGTGCTAACAACAAGATTGCTCTCCATTGGCGCAACTGTAGCCAAGGTAGCGTTAATACGTAAGTACCAGATATATGTATATAAATTCGATATTAGATATTTATGCTTTAACATTTTCGATTGTCTGTTCCCTCTTTTATAATATAAAAAAATAAGTTTACAAAAATCAAGCCATGGATCGTTTTAAAAGTCTTCGTGTGTCACCCGCATGTCATACCACTGCTCTAGAGGGACATAGAAAAGAACTAATCTTTTCGCCGAAGCTTTACAAGCAAACAATTAAACTCATCCACCCTATGAATCTAGGGTTTGGGCAAGGACGAGTCTTTCTCAGATTACGAAAAAGCATCTCGAAATTCACGATGAAAGTGAGGAGTCGTGTGAAAAGTGGGACAGAAGATTTCTGATTGGCCTGCCCTCCCTCCCTCTGAATCTTTAGATTTGGGTCTGCGATGCGAATCCAACTTGGGTCAAATTCCGGTCATTATCCATTCTACTACACTCAAGAGCTAAAACATTATGACCACCCCTACATTTTGCAATGAACTCGCCTGGATGACGTGGAAGGCACGTGATCAGGTGGAAGTGGTATTTAACTGCTGCTGGAGAGTCTGAAGAATCATTCTTTCCCTTACTTCTGTGTGTGATGGGAAAGGCTGCGGATCTAAGCGACTTTGACAGGTGGTCATAATGTTTTGGCTCGAGTGTGTTTCCTGTGACTTGACAAAATGACTTATTGCTTCATTTCAGAGAATTATGCAAATTAATCTCCAACAACACAGCATTTTAGAAAGTGAAATTTTTGAAACGGTACCTCCTAGTAATTATTCCTTTTTTTTTTTGCTTTGTTCATCATGACTAGTCGCTTTTTAATCAGAAGTTCTTAAACACAGCTTTGCGCAAGAAAATTGGTTTTAGAGGATGCACGCACGTTGATAGAATAAACATTTATCTTCATTTTCACTGGTCTCTATCAAAGATTGGAATTTTCATAGAATGCATACAAAAAAATTACGAAATCAATGTCATTTGTATGCGATTCCTCAAAAGAAAGAAATAGTTTCATAAAACATAGCTAATACAGAAAATTTGATTAAACTCATCACCGCTCTAAAATTAGGGCAGCAGTTAGCATGTACGCTGCTGCTAACATGTGAATTAATATATGAAAATTATTATAATTATATTATACACTGAAGTGACAAAAGTCATGGGATACCTCTTAATATCGTGTCGGCCCTCCTTTCGCCCGGCGAAGTGCAGCAACTCGACGTGGCATGGACTCAACAAGTCGTTGGAAGTCTTCTGCAGGAATATTGAGCCATGCTGTCTCGATAGACGTCCATAATTGTGAAAGCGTTGATGGTGCAGGAGTTTGGGCACGAACAGACCTCTCGATGATGTCCCATAAATGCTCGATGGGATTCATCTCGGCGATCTAGGTGGCCAGATCATTCGTTGGAATTGTCCAGAATGTTCTTCAAACCAATCGCGAACAGTTGTGGCCCGGTGACATGGCGCATTGTCATCCATAAAAATCCCATCGTTGTTTGGGTACATGAAGTCCATGAATGGCTGCAAGTGATCTCCAAGTAGCTGAACATAAGCATTTCCAGTCAATGTTCGGTCCAGTCGCACCAGAGGACCAAGTCCATGCCATGAAAAAACAGCCCACACCATTACGGAGCCACCACCAGCTTGAACAGTGCCTTGCTGACAGTTTGGGTCCATGGCTTCGTGGGGTCTGCGCCACACTCGAACCCTACCATCAGCTCTTACCAACTGAAATCGTGACTCATCGGACCAGGCCACGGTTTTCCATTCATCTAGGGACCAACCGATATGCTCACGTGCCCACGAGAGTCGCTGCAAGCGATGTCGTTCTGTCAGTAAAGGCACTCGAGTCGGTCTTCTGCTGGAATAGCCCAAGAAAGCCAAATTTCTCCGCACAGTTCTAACAGACAAGTCCCTTGTACGTCCCACATTGATTTCTGCGGTTATTTGACGCAGTGTTGCTTGTCTGTTAGAATTTACGACTCTTTGCAGACGTCGCCGGTCTCGGTCGTTAAGTGCAGGCGGTCGACCACTGCGATGTCCATGGTGGGATGTTATGCCTGAAATTTCATACTCTCGGCACACACTTGACACAGTGGATCTGGGAATGTTGAATTCCCTAACGATTTCCGAAATGGCATGACCCATGCGTCTAGCTCCAACTAACATTCCGCGTTCAAAGTCTGTTAATTCCCGTCGTGCGGTCATCATCACGTCAAAACCTCTTCACATGAATAACTTGAACAGAAATGAAAGCTCTGCGAAAGCACTGCGCATTTATACCTGTTCTACGCGATGCTACTGCCATCTGAAAATTTGCATATTGCTATCCCATGATTTTTGTCACTTCAGTGTATAAAATATGAAAATTAGGAATGAAAAATTATATGAAAAGTAGTTAATATGAGAGTTAATGAAAATTAGGATATGAAAATTGAAAATTAATTTGCACATATGAAAATCATATGAAAATTAAATTTTTAAATAAAATATGAAAATTAATTAGTTTTAATTATTTAACTGTATGAAAAATTATTAATATGAAAGTAGAAAAATTAGTCAATTTAAATTAATTTTTATACTTTCATATAAATTAAACACTAATAATAAATAATAGTAAATATTATAATTAATAATAATAATAATAAACTAATTAAAATTAATTATAAGAAAAATATTTATTAATTAAAAATTAATTAGTTTTAATAATACGAAAATTAAATGAAAATAACATATACACATGAAAAATTATTAACAGGAAAGCATAAAATTTATTTATTTTAATTAATTAATTACATGAAGAATACATTAATTTTTAATTAAAAATTAATTAGTTTTAATTGTATGAAAAATAATTGAAAATAACATATACATATGAAAATTATATAAAAATTAATCAAAGTATATATGAAATATGAAAATTAATTCATTTTTAATAAATAATTTTATTTAAAAATTAAATAATAAACGTTATGCTGAAATTCAATTGCTTTTCGCAGAGAATGCCCTGGCCGAGGGGCCGGGTGCTGGGAGGGTCGAGCGTGCTCAACTACATGCTCTACATCCGTGGCAACAGGAGGGACTACGATCAGTGGGCGAAGAACGGAGCCCACGGATGGAGCTGGAAGGAAGTCTACCCCTACTTCCTGAAGTCCGAAGACAACCAAGATCCTCACACTGCTTTCAATGGTTCGTAAGCGACCCTTATTATTCCTACCGTGCGATAAAATAAAGGCGCTCTGGCTGGCGCTCTGGCGCTCGGTACCACAGGTTTCGGGTTCGAATCCCGGCGGTGCCATGGATGTTTGTAGTGGTTCGGAATCCACTTTAAACCGTAGGTCCCGGTCCTAATAGGATCGTAGTGCGTTGCGGGGGCATTGTTACTCCGCGTCCGTGGCTTATCTTCAAGTTACACGCGCCCCCTGGGTAACGCAAAGTGAGTAACGTCTGTGCAGCGCTCGCCTTAAGGCATCCAAGACCAAGCTGTCTAAGTGTTTGCCAGCTGCATTAGGAAGAAAAAAAATTGTCATCGGAATGAACATCCCCGGATGCCACTCTTGTGGATGTTCCTTCAAATTTGCCCTGACGCATTGCGGGTGCAGTGTAGTCCATCTTTTTTGCATGTAGGATATCGTTTTTAAATGAACATATTTGCTGAAGTAACTTTGGTGTTGATGATGGCCAATTGGCTAGCGCTCTGGACCTTGATACTACAGACTACAGTTTCGAATTCTGGCAGCGGCACGGATGTTTGTGAGTGATTCGGAATCCACATTAAACTGTAGGTACCGCTCTAATGAGCCTAAAGAGTGAAAAAAATTACCGTAGAATGACAAACTCCACAGGTATCGGGTTCGATTCTCGGCGGTGCCATGGATGTTTCTAATGGTTCAGAATTCACTTTAAGCCGTAGCTCCCGGTCTCCTATGACTGTAAAACGTCACGGAGCCCAGTTAGACTTCTCTCACCAACATCATTCCCAAACTGTAAAGGGGCAACTCATCTATAGTCACAGTAATGTGATGTGGAACGGTGTAGTAGTAGAGAGACAAACGAAATCAAACCTTAGTGTTGTTTTTCAGATGGTAGTGCACCCTGGTTAAGCGTTGAGTCTGCAACCAACTCTGTCGTTCCAGTGGCTAGGCGCAGGCACGATGAAAAAATAGGATATAATGTCCTTCCACTGGGATCGATATCCTTATGGGATTAATATCATCCTTGCGGCTTCAATTCATAATTGTATTGACGGAATGTGACTGCCTCCCCCCTTGTGGTTTCACCTTGAGTAAAGCTGAATTTTCTGCCATTCTAGTGACGAATAATTCGGTTAGTTTTGTCGTTCTACGGTCATTTTGTGCGAGGGCTTAACAGACCGGGACCTACAGTTTAACGTGCATTCCGAACCACCAACAAGCATCCATATCACAGTAAGGATTGGAATCTGAAGTCTGTGGTACTAACGGCCGACGAATGATTCGGATTAAATGACTTTGCAGCTCGACTCGGGGCCCAACGGCAACAAGCGTATGCGCGAGCTTGCAGGAAAACTGAGATTTGAATCTGTTGACTGTATTATTCTAGTCCCTGCTTTCATAAACGAGGAAATTTGATGCTGATGAGATGTGCAAAGCATATCGCATCGATCATCCAGCTACCTGCTGGAAGCTTTCCGGGTTATCTCCCATAAAACATGTACATGAGGGTCAGGCACCCCATAACAGTCCTCCAGGAAGACAAGGTCCTCCCCTCAACAATTGTCGGTGGGCTATTCGATCCATCTTCATCTTTCCAATAGGATAGAGGGATATGGGTTGAGGTGTGTAGAAAAGAAAAGTTAAAAACACTTTATTGGAACGATTTTCATAATCCGTGAGGACTTTATTTATTGAAATATAATTGGAACGCATTCAGCAGATCGCTTTAGATCTAGAAAAACGGCGTGGATTTATTAGCTACTAAGCCGCTCCAGCGCAATATTTATTGGTATAAAATTCGTTGTTTGCGAAGGTTGAATTTGTCACTCTTAGTACTGTGGTACCTCGATAGACGTCCTCTATGGAATAAGTGTAACTTGACGTCCTGTTTGGAAACGAAACTTTTTATTTGCATCAAAATCTTTGCCAAATGGATGAATATCAAAAACTTTGCAAAAAAAAAAAAGGGAACTACTCATACCAAAGCCCAAACGAAAGAAAAGAGATTCAATTTGTTAATTTTTCATTTTTGTGTACATTTCATGTGACTGTTTTTGTATTTTAGTACTAAACAATATTTAGAATATTTTGCACAATCCCTATAATATGCCAAAAGCAAAAGAATTTTTTCTATTGGAACGGATGAATCATTTTTCCTTTTTTCTTAAGGGAACAATTCATTGGTATACATTCTATTTGGTATAAGTCCCAGGATATGGAGTGGAGGAATCATTTTCACATTATTTCTTAAGGTAATAATTCATTGGTATACGTACGGTTTGGTATTAGTCCAAGGATTTGGAATGGAGGAATCATTTTCCCGCTATTTTTTACTGAGAAAATTCATTTGGCATAAGTCTAAGGATCTGGAAAGGATTAACTATTTAATCAGAGAAATCGTTATACTAGGAGATGAAAAACTGTACTTTAAAAAGATAGTTACTTAGAGAGGTGTTCAGGGCTTGATGGTAGAGTGGCTAGCGCTCTGGCGCTCGGTGCCACAGGTGTCATAGATGTTTGTAGTGGTTCGGAATCCACTTTAAGCAGTAGGGCCTGGTCTCATATGATTGTACAGCTTCACGGAGCCCAGTCAGACTTCTTAAACACACCACTTCCAAACTGTAAAAGGGAAGCTCTGCTTTAGGTATAGTGATGTAATATGGTGTGGTGTAGCAGTAGAGAAGGTTTCGCTGTGAAAATATAATCTCACAATATCCACTTTATGTGGGATCTTGGGTAATGAGAAGGCGGATTCTCTTGCCAAAAAAGGGACAACCATCACCCAAACCTTTTGTAAAGACATCTCTTTCCACTCGATGAAACTAATGATCCGAGACTTTTTTCGGAACACTCTTTCTGATAATCTACTTGAAGGCAACTCATCTAAAACCTGGTTTAACTTTATTTTAAACATCCCTGATCAGCCCAGGTTTAAAGCTGTTGCCCTTTTCAGACTCCTGACGGGCCATGATTGTATGGCCAATCATCTTTTTCGTATGAAAATATTTGCAAGCCCAAAATGCATGCTCTGCAGTCTTGGAGAGGACATGGATTCATCTCACCTTCCTGTCTGCCCTGCACTTGCTTCCTCTACTGTGTAGGGTCGTTACGGGGAGGCTAGGGCCCTTATGGGCTAAACAGGTCACTATGTGATTTCTTTCGATTCTCGTTGTTGTTTTCATGTTCTTTGTGTTCTGTTTCTTTTTTTTTATTTTATTACTTTTTGTAGCCTGCCATTGGAAATAAATAAATAAAAAAAATATTCACTTTGTAATGAAAGAGACGGAATATTATTTTCTGAAAGAAAAAATGTTGTAATATCATTCTAGGATACCACGGTACTGGTGGATACCTGACTATAAATACCCCACCCTTCGTCACCCCTCTTGGGTATGCTTTTGAAGATTCGGCCCTGCACATGGGATATCCCATCAATGATCTGAACGGGGTTCACCAAACAGGTATTTATAAATGACCAAATTGTCTTTTCTCAATGTTTTAATATTAAAGGTTTTTCCTTAAATTTAAGGGTTGCAATTCTAGTGATTTGCTTTAAAATGATTTTTTCTTGTGCAGCAACATGAAAATTATTGCTGTGCTTTTTGTGTAAAGATTTGGGGGAAAATATTAATGCACGATATTTCACTTCAAAAAAATTTAATTTTTGCATACCATGAAAAGTCAAAAATGAACAAAAAGCTAAAATAATAAATTGTAATTTGAATAATAAATCTTGTTTCCAAGTAACAAAAAAACAAATTATTCAAATATACACTGTAAAAGATAATCTGTTGCAGGTGAATAAAATTTACACATAAAGTGTTTTAACTAATTTATTATTAAATTATTAATTTGTTAAATAATAAGTTAATTTAAGGAGTTTATTTAAAGAGATTAATAAGTTTAATTTAAGGAAATCTAATTATTTTTCCTCATGCTTTCATGTTTTTTGTCCCCTAATTCAAAATATTTTAAATACCGTGCAGTAAAAAACAGTTCATTTGAAACGCAGATAATTAGTCAGTGTTCTTTACCCAAATCGTACAATTTTTTTCCCTTTTAAAATTTTCAAATAGTGTTAAAATTTCAAATATTTAATTATTACTTTTTAAAACTTTAATGAATAATAAATAGTTTCTTGCTAGTGTTCGACCCATGATTATGTGGGAAGCTAAACAATTTTGAATGAAAAAAAGTTAAATGGTTATTGTCAATTTTTTTTTTCATTTAATGTTTCATCCGTTACGTCACTCGGATTACGTCGTCCAATTTTCAAAACAAACTCGGTGGTCGGATCATAGAATTTTTGTAGTAATAAAAGAGGGCGCGTTCCCCTGCTCTAAAGGGACAGAAAATTGGGGTAAACATCTCAAGTCTTTTAGTTCTAGAGTTGGCCCTGCATTGCCCCTTGGCTCCTTTTCCTCTTCTCGTTTGTATTTAGGAAAAGTAAACATGTTACGAAGCGATTCTGAAAATTTCGAAAATTCCTGAAATTCCTCTTCTCAAGTCGCATATTTGTTTAACTTTGTGCTTATTCAAGGTAAACAGATACAAGAAATGTTATTTTGTTTACAAATCTGATAATTTTGTGTTAAATATCATGAAACATTACAAAAAGTTCATACAAATGAATATTTTATTTTTTAGTTATTTATTTACATTGAATGTTTACAAGAAAGTTTACACTAGAAGGAATTTTACACAAGTGTATTAGGGGAGTCTACGACGATCATGTCCTCTCGGAGAGGGCTTATTTGGCGCTAAAGTGAGAGCCATCCAACATCGGAGAATCTTCGTTTGTTAATAGAGTATAAATGCCAAATATTTAGAAAAATCAAATTGACATTTATTTTCAGCTAAGAAAACGAATCATTTCTTATGAAGTCGGTGCATGATAATAGACCTTTTTTTCTCCTTTCGTGCCAACAGCCTGGAATGGCCAACAGTAAATATAACACGAGAAAAATCGCCAAGCTACCATCGGTTATGTTAAACTACAAAGTAAAAAGCCACGTGAACCTCTGTTTGCCCCAAACTGGCAAATCTGACGCGCGCTCTATTATATTACTACTATTGGGTTGGTGCATAACTATCAGGCATTTTTTAAACGATATTATCAGGCGTTCTTGAACATTATTTATTATAAAAAAAAGGAAACATAAAAATTCAACAGTAGCATTTTGAAATGATTAATCCGGAGAGCAGTCACCATCTACTTCAATAGAGAGTTTTTGCATACCGTATTTTGGACGTCCGTTAGCTTTTTCTCCCTAGCGCGCATGCTCATAGGAAACGTTATTACAGATACGCATGCGCAATTTCCTATGAGCATGCGCGCTAGGGAGAAAAAATTAACGGACGTCCAAAATACGGTATGCAAAAACTCTCTAATAACTGTTTCCCATTTGCTTGGAAGACGGTCGATTCCACTGGCAAAGAATTCACGGTTCTTGGAGGCAATCCATGCTTTGACATCCGCTACTAAGTTATCGAAATCGTCATAAATCGTCGCCTGCTAGTTTTTTAGCGACTGATTGACGTGGTAATCGGCAGGCGCTTCTGTGGTAGAATATGGTGGATATGGAAGCAGTTGGCTATGCATTCGACATGCTCTTATTGGAGATGCATTCGACAACACGACGCTCAACATGTGGCGCACATTATCATGGTGGAAGACGATACGATTCTTTTTGTGCTGTCTTTTAATCTCGATTGCAACGTGAAGGTGGTCGAGTTGAACCAGATAGGCATCGCTGTTGATGTTGAATTGCCGCTTGCAGTTTTGTTTGGAATCCGCCACTGTTGACGCTAATCGTCGTCATTCCACAAATAACAAATCTCATTTAATATGATTTCCCAATGGATGATTCCTAAATCCATCAGAAATCAATCACTGTAAAGTTCGTCGAGATCGGGAAATGACTGTGCTGCTTTCCATCCTTTATCAAAGTGGTACTGCATAATAAATATGACTATGAATATCGACACGCATTTTTATAACCGAAAAGTAGAAAGATATACTATCATTCATAAATTTATAAAATTTTGTAAATTTTTATTAAAATATAGCACGCCTGATAACTATGCACCAACTCAATATATGGGTCAAGCTATATGTGAATTATTTTGATTTTTTTTTCCCTTTAAAATTAAAAATATTGTGGGAAAGTTATGAAGTTTTAAAATTCCTTATCTTGACACTATTTCTAATGAAAAATAATCTATTGTTTTCCAAACAGGTGCCTCGATTCCCCAAGGAACCATCCGAAGAGGTTCCCGATGCAGCACTGCAAAAGCATTCCTGTCCTCCGCTGGTAAAAGGCCCAACCTGGACATAGCCATCAAGGCATTTGTCACCAAGGTAAGCCGATCTGTTGATTGCAGCTATCGATTAATAAAAGATTTAACATACCATATATTTCTGTCTATAAGCTGTGAGCTTTTAAAACTTTTTTAAAGCTAAATTATGGGATCTTTCATTTCGCTTAAAATGTAGGTAATTTATCGCTGCGTGGGTGCGAGAGATCCATCGCCAAATGTGGCTCAAAATAGCACGTTTTTGTTTCTTTAATTTTTAATCTTCAATTTATGTTTCTTAAGTGTATGAAAAAAATTTAATTTTGAACGAAATATAACAAGTTGGAATTCAGAACGAGTAAAATATGAATGTCTCAAGTAAAGCCTGTAAGAAGTTGTGTCTGTTTTATGCTGAATTGAACATTTTAAAACTGTTTTCAAAAACACTTTGAGGAATGGCTGAATTTGATTATTATTTATTTGTTAATTCTAATCATTTTGTTAAAAATAGGAGAAAGTAAATTTTACAATGGAGTCAATAGCATGCAATGCAAGGAAACTGCCGAGCTTAACTGAAAATGCAATTTTAAGTAAAATATTTGATTTCACAAAAATGTAACTAAATATATAGAACTAAATATGTTCTAATACTCTTTATTAGAACACATGACTGCAATACCACATCATTTTTGAGTATACATAATACAATGAAGTGACAAAAGTCATGGGATAGCAATATGCAAATTTTCAGATGGCAGTAGCATCACGTAGAACAGGTGTAAATGCGCAGTGCTTTCGCACAGCTTTCATTTCTGTTCAAGTTATTCATGTGAAGAGGTTTTGACGTGATGATGACCGCACGACGGGAATTAACAGACTTTGAACGCGGAATGTTAGTTGGAGCTAGACGCATGGGTCATGCCATTTCGGAAATCGTTAGGGAATTCAACATTCCCAGATCCACTGTGTCAAGTGTGTGCCGAGAGTATGAAATTTCAGGCATAACATCCCACCATGGACATCGCAGTGGTCGACCGCCTGCACTTAACGACCGAGACCGGCGACGTCTGCAAAGAGTCGTAAATTCTAACAGACAAGCAACACTGCGTCAAATAACTGCAGAAATCAATGTGGGACGTACAAGGGACTTGTCTGTTAGAACTGTGCGGAGAAATTTGTCTTTCTTGGGCTATTCCAGCAGACGACCGACTCGAGTGCCTTTACTGACAGAACGACATCGCTTGCAGCGACTCTCGTGGGCACATGAGCATATCGGTTGGTCCCTATATGAATGGAAAACCGTGGCCTGGTCCGATGAGTCACGATTTCAGTTGGTAAGAGCTGATGGTAGGGTTCGAGTGTGGCGCATAACCCACGAAGCCATGGACCCAAACTGTCAGCAAGACACTGTTCAAGCTGGTGGTGGCTCCGTAATGGTGTGGGCTGTTTTTTCTTGGCATGGAGTTGGTCCTCTGGTGTGACTGGACCGAACATTGACTGGAAATGCTTATGTTCAGCTACTTGGAGATCACTTGCAGCCATTCATGGACTTCATGTACCCAAACAACGATGGAATTTTTATGAATGACAATGCGCCATGTCACCGGGCCACAACTGTTCGCGATTGGTTTGAAGAACATTCTGGACAATTCCAACGAATGATCTGGCCACCTAGATCGCCCGACATGAATCCCATCGAGCATTTATGGGACATCATCGAGAGGTCTGTTCGTGCCCAAAATCCTGCACCATCAACGCTTTCACAATTATGGACGTCTATCGAGACAGCATAGCTCAATATTCCTGCAGAAGACTTCGAACGACTTGTTGAGTCCATGCCACGTCGAGTTGCTGCACTTCGCCGGGCGAAAGGAGGGCCGACACGATATTAAGAGGTATCCCATGACTTTTGTCTCTTCAGTGTATAACATTTAGTTTTGAAGAAGTTATTTGGAAAGTAGGAAGTAATTTTCTTTTCTTAATGCTCAATTTTTATTTTTATTTTTTCCGGTACTCCGTGTACCTTTTCTTAAAATTGTCGGTATTCCGTGAGTAAGTAATTCTGGCCATTTAAAAGTAATAGCTTATTGAAAAATTCGTTTTTTCCCGATTTGAATGGTTAGTATTTAATGAAATTTAATTGAAGGAAGAAAATAAATTATTTTAAATAAAATGAAATAGTAATGTGTGTGTATATGTGTGTGTGTGTGTAAAATGTTTTAGAATACGCTTGTAAATTACAATTTCCGGGACTTTACAGAAAAAGAAAAGAAAACAGGAACTGGATTTAAAAATCTAAATTTGCAAAATGATAGAAATCTGGAAAAGGAAAAAAAAAAAAACGTTAGGAAAAATTCATGATATTGCGTTGCATTGAAATATAATTTGTACAATAGGTGTATAAAGATTGAATTTCGGTGGTAAAAAAAATAACCCCAACACTGTTGCCAATTTTAAAGCAACATTTAAATTTCTAAGAATTAGCGTATATTAAATTAATTTTCTTTTTAATTGACTAAATCAATAATCGTGTAAGCGAAAAATAAGAAATTTTGGCAATCACAGGAATCTTAGTGTCGCCATCTATTGTGATATTTGTGAAATAATGTTTTCATATTGCAACGTTTCGTATACGCCTCATCATTAGATAATTTGATAATTGTTTGTAAGTTAATTTTTATTAAATTTAAACAAGCGGTGATAAAAGTTTTTTATTGATCCCAGAATTTTTGTGATGAGAAAGGATTAATTATAAAGTAACTATTAACCCTTTCAGAGATTTAATAACAGTAATAGTGTTGTTGTTGTTTGTTGTCCCCACTTGGCTGGCCAAGTCCACGAGCCCAAACGTGCTCATGATTGAAGGGAAGGAAGCAGCTTCTGTTGTGATGGAGCACCAGTAGGTAGAAGCCTGACTTTTGCTCCGTGACGCTCTTACATTCATAGGAGACCGGGACCTACGGCTTAAAGTGGATTCCGAACCACTACAAACATCCATGGCACCACGGGGATTCGAACCCGAAACCTGTGGCACCGAGCGCCAGACCCTCGGCCATTCAGGTCCCAAATGCCAACGGCACGCGGTGTTCCCAGGTGGTCACCCACCCAAGTACTGACCGCGCCCAATGATGCTTGACTTCGGTGATCTAACGAGAACCGGTATATTCAGCATGGTACGGCCGTTGGTAGTAATAGTGTTCTGTGATTAAACCTCTTCGACAAAAATTTTAATCGAAAAATATATTTGTTGCTTTATTTATTTACTATTAATAACAATCCAAAAGACAAACGAAAATCGAGAGAATTTTTTAAATTTTGTTTGTGGTTCAGGAATTAAAACATCCTCCTGAATGCTGCATTCAAATTAATCCATTCAATACTCATAACACTGCTCTTATTATTATTTTTTTTGTTCCAGATCCTCATCGACTCCGAGAGGCACGCTCGTGGTGTGCTGTTCGACAAGGCAGGTAAGACGTTCCAGGTCCTGGCGAGGCGGGAGGTCATAGTGTCCGCCGGATCCATCAACTCCCCGCAGCTGCTCATGCTCTCCGGCATCGGACCCAAGAAGCAGCTCAAGAGGCTCGGGGTACGTATGCCAACGAGTCAAGGATGTACAAAAAATGAATAGTTTAAAAAAACACGCTTTTAGAGTTAATCAATCTAAAAAGTAAAAAAATAATTGTTAATATAAGAATAAAATGACTGACGAGAAAATGAATGTCCCTGTTCTAGTCATTTTATTCTTATGTTAACAATTATTTTTTACTTTTTAGTTTGATTAACTCTAAAAGCATGTTTTTTAGTGTTTTTAAACTATAATATTTAAATGAGGTGTAATTGTGAGTAAAACAAAGGCTAAATGCGAATAGGTCGAGCCAGCCAGGATTCGAACAGGGAATCTCCTGATCCGTAGACAGGCGCGTCATCCATTGTCCCACGTAGGTTTGAATGTCTTTACTGAATACTTTCATTCTACATGGGTTAAATTGCTCTTCCTAAGTTACAATAAAATCTCTAATCCTGGCGATCTTAATCATGATGAGATAATAAACTTATCAAACTATTTTAGTGTCGTTGGTCCTTCATAAGTCTACAACGTTTAAAATAAATATGATCGCTTAAAGTAGGGCAAAATCGAGCCCAAAGAGTCAGTTACAAACAAACGTATAGGTGAAACTAATATAAAAGCGTATTAAAAAGAATCAACTGTTTTCTTTCTGAAAGATGCCTGTAAATGTTTCTTTGCAGTGCTATTAGTGTATATGATTAGAAACAGATCTCCAGGGGAAAAAGTCAGTTACATACATACAGGTGAAGCTAATAAAGTAGCGTATTAAAAATAAAGTAATTCATGGATTTGGAAGCTCATGAAAATGATTCCATAAAACATAGTACTCCTTCTGTCACGTGATAGCAGCAGTTGATGCATTGTTAATAATAATAATAATAATAAAAGAAAATAAATATGAAACGCATTTATTATCAAGGAACTTAAAATGAACAATAAATTAATATTATCATTAAATTTCTATTTTGAGTGTTCAGCTAGTTTTCCCCGATGTGAATGGAATCCTTAAACTTTTGACAGATGAAATTGTAAACGATCCTTCTTATTCTTTTCC
Source organism: Caerostris darwini (assembly GCA_021605075.1). Taxonomy (NCBI): domain Eukaryota; kingdom Metazoa; phylum Arthropoda; class Arachnida; order Araneae; family Araneidae; genus Caerostris; species Caerostris darwini. The sequence continues at coordinate 881,804 of BPLQ01010785.1, read as the reverse complement.
GTAAGAAATGGTTTGAGAGTGCTTGAAATTCGCTATATGAATTTTTATTTTTTTTCAAAATTCGGAATAAAGTAGATTTGGCGATTTCAATAGCAATATGTTATTTTGCCTCTTCTGCTAAGAGGAGTCTAAGTTTTTCTTCTCCATAATCTTTGCATTGATTTTCACAGTTTCAAAGAATCAAAATTGGGATAAGGTTAATCTAGACAGTTATTTTCGGAAGAAACTTTCCAAATTTTATATAGGTTATTCTGTTGCACTTAAATAGTTTTGGGGCTAACGTATTTTCCATATTTTGACCTTTCTGCAATCTTTCGTTTTTCTTTTGATACATCGAGAACTGGACAATAGATCTCTGCTTGAAAACTCTTTATTCGTCTTACTTTCATAATGGGTTGATATTTAACTGAAATAAGACAACTGACTTCGATCAAAGGATAAAATTAGAAAAATAGTTGTAATTCGTAATAATTAGGTTCACCTAAAAATTACGATGTGTCAAAACAATTGACACATGTCATGACACACTGTTTTGTTGGAAGGCTTCGCAATGTTGCGCTGCAGCGTTACTTACAGCAGCATTCGCCAATAATTCCAGTTTAAATATTCACGTGCCACTTTTATTATGGGACAAATATGGATCTCATAATCATAGTATCACGTTTTCCTCAAAAAACACAGGATATTTTGTAAAATTCAGAATGACAGCACTTTAAGAATTAGCACAACAAACCAAACATTCTTTTTCCTGATAGGTACTGAAATCCGCTGAAACCGAAATTGCAGGAGGCCTAGAGTTTGGGGACCAGAAAGGATGTCATCCATTAAATTATGCATTTATTTTCCTCATTCTTCAGATGTCCTTTTCTGGTTTGGGTCCTCTAACACCTACTAAGCAGAAAATATGTAATAGGATATGCGTTCTTAAAGTTGTCACATTTATCGTTCGGCACATAACCAATATCCTTTGAAATGTAAGAATTCTTTCAAACCAAACGTAAAAATTTTTTGTGAGATGGTGTTTTTTTTTTAACCCTCTTTATTCGAAAAGATTCCTGTGGTGGCCGATCTGCCCGTCGGAGAAAATCTTCAGGACCACGTGGGGTCGGCGGGCATCCACTTCGTCATCAACGAACCCGTGTCCCTCCTGCCCAACAGGATTCTGACCCTGAAGAATTTCCTCAGCTTCATAACCATGGGGAAAGGTACGTATGGCTTCACATTCATTTACAACAGCAAAAGACATTCAATAGATATGTCCTGCAGAAATAATTATTAAAAAATTCGGACTATAAGAATAACTTAAAAATTATTATTAAAAAAATCGAAAATTAACAATAACAAAAATAATAATCAAAAAATTCAGTTGTAAAAAATCGAATAAAAATAAGTATTAAAAACTTTAACAAAAGAGATAAAAAAAAAAAGTACAGCCTAAAAATTATTATTAAACGGGATCGAACAAACAAAATAACCCGAAAGTAATTATTAAAAAAATCGGACAAGAATAACCTAAAAGGATTACTAAAAAAAATCGAAGAAAAAGTAACCTAAAATGATAATTAAAAAAATCGAACAGAGAGAACAACAAAGAATGATTATTCAAAAAATGTGAGCAGAAAGAATAAACTAAAAAGTATTATTGAAAAAATCTAACAAAAAGAACAATCTTACAGTAACAAGTATTAGAGATGAATATAAAACTATAGGTATATTTAGTTTTAGATATCTTAAGTCTCTAAAACTAAATAAAACCGATGCCATGAATTAATATTTCCTTCACTTTTAAAATGGCATTAAAAAAACTATTAAAATGCAGAAAAACAAGTTCACTTAAGACTGTTTTAAAGTTTTCATCATTAAACTTGAATGTTCGTTTTGGATGCAAAATACAATTTATTCTTCAGTTTTATAGTTGAAAATAAGTTGGCAACCCTTTAAAAAAACGGAGCATTTCGAAGCCAACTGAAGATTTCTGCCCTCGTTTGTGCAGGTCCGCTGACCATCCTGGGGGGCTGCGAGGGTCTGGCCTTCGTGAAGACCCCTTTCGCCAACAAGACCGACGACTGGCCGGACATCGAGATCCACTTCATCTCCAGTTCGCCCTCATCAGACGAAGGAGCCTCCATCAGGAAAGTCATGGGTCTCAATGACGAGGTGAGATGGCCGCTTTTTGCACAAAGTATCATAGTTGCTTATTATCCCTGTTGGTACACAGTAACATCTACACTAAGTCCATGAACCCGTGCGGTCTCATGGAAGAGTGGCAGCTTCTGTTGTGATGGAGCACCCGTAGGTAGAAGTCACTGAAGAAATTGGGCAGAGTCTTTTCCGGGGGACTTTAAGAGGAAACTACCCCACATGTGCGTATCGTATGGGAGAAAAACCCTAAAAACTCCCGCCAGGTAGTCCTACTCACGAGTCAAGATGCTGAACATCCTAAACGCCATCAGGTCTCGTCGTTTTTTGAAACAGTATCTACAAAAAAGCCGCCAGCGGACTCAACCTCAGTCCTAATGCTTACCAGCGGCGAGCGTTGCCACTGAGCCACACGTCGGGCTTAATATTTACTTAATAATACGAATTCGCAGAATAAATTTAGTCTCACTGGTGCATTAGATTTGAAATAAGGTCACACAGAAACTATATTACTAACTATTATAAACTATTCGTTCAAAATAACTCCTTTTTAAAAAGCTCAAATAGATTATATCTAGCTTACACCAAATTGATCATATTTGTTAGAAATGGAAATACATGGCTCAACGACGAAACTATTTTCCGTGAAATAAATGGTTTTCTCTTATAGTTCTTTTGGAGGCTTATTATGGGAAGAAAAAAAATTCTATCATGTGAAGTTTTTCCACAAGTCACAGACTAATTAAAAAAAAAACTTCTATTAATTACTATTATTAATGCCATTCTATTATTTTTTCTTAATAATAGAATGACTTTCATGAAATCTTTCATTGTAGATCTAAGGTAACACAATTTTTGAAAAATCTCAAGTGCTGAAAAAAGTCTTTCAATACTTATTTGTTTTGCTGCTAAAGCAGCCGCTGTCTTTGCTAATGGTTGTGTGTTATTGAAGGATATAAATGAATGAATGGCCTTTATAACATTTCAGAAAAATAAAAATTATTTTTTATAAAGGAGTCGGATTTTTAAACTGACGCCTTCAAAAAAAAGCTCGATTCCCAATAGCTCACCCCTACTAAAAAGAAAAACAATATCTCCACTCTCCCGTGTCTAGTTAGTATATTCCCCTGTTTTATGGACAAGGCAGCAATGATGAGAAGATTATAAAATATTCTACAAATGTAGAATCAAAATATGTATCTGTTAGTTTAATCGTTTATAGGTTAATCTTTCTTTAATGAGTCAAATGCAACATCTGAATTGGGATTCATTTGCCCTTCTGTTGTCAGTCCTTCAACGCCGTGTACGTGCCATACATCGGAAAGGACACCTTCACCATGTACCCGGTGCTCCTGAGGCCAAAGAGCAGGGGGAGGGTCTTCCTGCGCTCCTCCAACCCCTACGTGAAGCCCAAGATCGATCCCCGCTACTTCAGCAGCCCGCTGGACATCAAGAAGTTGGTACAAGGTATGGCTTTCGTACAAACGCATTTCTACTAACAGTACATTTCAGGTTATTTAAAAATGCATGGAGACCACAATAAGCACTTAAAATTCGGTTATAAAGATTGTATTGAGACAAGTACAACATCATTTCTGTATATTAATCAATTTACATAAAAAAAAATAGTTTGCATCTTCAAAACCAGGTTCAAAGTAGCAATTTTATGTTTCTGCTGGCGATAGGGTTTATTGGGTCAACATTTATCGTAAGGTGAAAAAAAATTTTTGATAGTCTATATCGTGTCGCCATCTATTGTTATTTATAGATGCAAATAGGAGAATTAATTTGTTTGCGTACGTGTATTACTAAATGTATCTACAATAACTATTTCAAGTTTTATTAATATTCTACATTTGGGAATTATTCACCACCATATATAATTTTGTAAAAAAATTTTCTTATTTGTCTCTTTTATATGTATTATCTTCTTAAATATTTAAATTTAAAACAAATTTTTTAATAATAATTTAAAAATTAGTTGTAATCTGTCATTTGAAGGATTAAAGCAATTCTTTATTTCCCATTTACAAAACATTACGTAAGCACAAATGTGCTTACGAAATTCAGGAAATATTTGTGGTTAGAAAATCTACCACTATGTTATTTTTGAAAATTGTATTTTTTCAATACATAAGATTTGTTACATAATATTTAAAACCATATTTATCCATTAAATAATGGATAAAACCTGTACATAATTATTGTTCATTATCCTTATACATTACATTGTGTGTGTGTGTTACATTTTATGTATTTTTTTTTAATTGGATATCTATAGTTTTATATTCATTTTAAACTAAAAAAAACACTACTTTTGCTTATACAAATGGAAACTTAACTTGTGTTTACTATAAGCTATCCTCCTAAGTTGCAAGGATAAAGAAAAATTGTTAGCTTTTAAAAAATACTGAAATGTATCTAATTCATTAATGAATGAATTTATTAATACACATTAAATAAAAAAATTAAATTTATTTTCATTTTATACAGTATATTTATATATATATATCAATAAATTAGTTATGTATTGAATTTTGAATATCATACGAAATGATTAAGTTTAATTTCAGTACAAATCATGCTATTTTATTTCATATCAATCAAACAATTGCTAAATAATAAGAAATTAATTCGTATATTCCTTGAAATTTGAAGAACTATTAATGTAAAATATACTGCTACGAAACCACAGAGAAGGAGAACGCTACTACAAAAATGTAATTTGCCCTGCTACTAAAATCATTGATTTACCACCCCCTACATATTAAATATTAAGGCAATCCATAAAATTTAAAAATATGTCAGTACAATTAAACTGACTTTAAAGTAATGAAATAATTAAGATGTATTGCAATAAAGCAAATCTAAAAAATTATTTGATATCAATTTTCTTTGAATTTTTATTCATGAAATATAAGTACAGAAATTAAAGAAGCATTTCTATATGATCTTCAAAATATCGTAAATTTAATGCTGAAGATTTTAAGATGTTACTGCTGAAATCTACATTTAAGAGCTCCATAATTAATTGTATGAAGTTAAAATAAAATTTGAAAAAAAAAAAATTAGCTGCAATAAATATTTTATATTTGTTACACTGTCAAGTTTTGTTTCTTAATAAGTATTCTACTGACCAAGTTACCGTTATTCAAATAAAATATTCCATATTTTCACGAAGAAGTATTTGTTTCCACAGAAAGGATGTAGATCATTTAAGCAATCGACCACTGATTCTAAATGAGACAGCAAAAAAAAGGAATGCATTTTCTTTGGATTTAACTTGATTGCAAATGTATTGTAATTTAAAATGTATATCACAGATTCTACAGCGCTCTCTTAGCAGGAATTTTATTTAATGCATATCTTAATAAGCTCTGGAAGTGATTAAAAACAAAAAACTTGATTAAAGTCCAAGATTTTTTTCTGGTGATATCATTTTGTACGTTAATATTTCCACAAATATGAAATTACATCGCATTCTAGGAATGAAGATTTGCCTGCAACTGGGACTCCAACCCCCTTTCCTGAAGATGGGATCGCGGTTGTTTGACACCAAGTTCCCCGGTTGCGAGGCGTACCCTCTGTGGAGCGACCTGTACCTGGAGTGCGTGGCCAGGACCTACACCATCACCATCTACCATCCCGTGGGCACGTGCAAGATGGGCAGTCTGTGGGATCCCACCGCGGTGGTGGATCCCCACCTCAGGTAACTCAGGTTATTTGACCTTCTCGTAAACTGACACTTCCTCGTGAAGTCTTTCTTAAAGCCCCATTTGATGTTAGAGACATTTTACTTTAGTAAGGTCATATCAGACCGTTCATAAAAGTGTTCCAATGATATTAAAGTATTTTTATTCCTACTAATTATTCACATTTGCAATTAAAGAATAATTTTAATAACTTTACAATTGCAAAAAAGAACTTCATGATTTTTCTTCCTCCAAAAAGGCGCTAGAAAACTCTGAGGTCTGTACTCTGCTTAGCATCTCACTTTCAACTCTTTGATGCTAGAGTTCGTTGTTTGAAAGTCTTGCAGTTAAATCTTCGGTTTAATTGTTTCGTAGTACCATCTAGAAAATACTATTCGTAATTAGGTTCATTATGTCATGGCATTTTTTTTCTTCATGGGGTGCATTAAGTAATTTATCGGCCTCAAATAATTAAAACGTCAGAAAAATTTATTAGATTAGTGCATCACACTTGGATTAAATGCTTTATTTGTGCCCAAAGAGGAATAATACTTTTTATTCTTTATAGGAATTCATACGATTTTCTGGACTTGTTGATATTGTTATTTTAAAAAAAAAATTATCATTGCGATTTCTCAATGTTTTTTTCCATTCACTAAATTGGTTCTCCAGGGGATTTTAAATTCTTCGACAACTAGTGATGACTGATCATTTAGGAAGTGTTCTGCACGCAGTTCATCTCAGTTGGACTCTGACAAACCTTTTTGAAAATCTGATGTTTAGTTAAGCTTCAAATGGTTTAATAGACTAGATCATTTCATTTTTATTTTAGGGGTTTTCCCAATTGTACATGAATTTTTTAATGCTGTAATCACGCATTTCTTTATAATAGTTGTTATAGTTACAACTTTATGTACAGGAATGATATTCAAAGCAATCCATAACATAGCGGTGGCAATCAAAATAATGCAAACACTTGTGAATAAAAGGGACATTAAGAATGCGCTTCGTAAGCATTAAAATGTTATCTTAGCTACCATGTTTTTTAATATAAAAAGTATGTATCATGGTAATATACAACTTCACTAAAGCTACCTCATATGTCTTGGATTTTTGTCAAAAGCTTAAAATTTCAGACCTCACAGAATTTCAAAGAGGCCAAACTGTAGAACCCCGACTAGTTGGAGCAAGCATTCCAGCTTTTAGGCGTTTCTAGAGGTACAGTCATGACAGCGTACACATAGCGCGGCAAGATAAACTCGGCAAAGCTAAATAATGGTCTCTTTCACTCGGCTTCTCCTTCCGTTCCAATGGGTATTGAAGCTGATTGTAACGTCTAAAAAGAAAGGAACTGCAACCAAAGTGACCGCGAAGTTCAATCAACAGCTGGATTTTCCAGTGTGAATAATTATAGTTAGCAGGCCCCTTCATAAATAGGGTATTTACGGTAGAGCAACATTTCTCAAGTCATTTTATGACATCTGTTAATGCCAAACGTCGTATACCACACCTGGTTCGATTGATAAGTGTAAGACCGTTATATAGTCAAATGAATCATCTTTCACACTTTTCCCCACAAAAGGGCTGGTGCACGTTTGGAGGTCACTTGCACAAGCGTATAATCGTGATTGTCTCCTTCCAACTGTCAAGTATTGAAGTGGATCTCTCATGGTAGGGGCTGGCATGTCGTGGTTTCTGCTGGACCAATCGTAATCCTGAAAGGAAGGATCACTGGGGAGAAGTTTTAGCAGACCACGTCCATCCTATGTTACAAATTTTATTTTCTGTAGGAGGAAATTTCTAGAATGATAATGCTCCCATTCATGCTGCGGTACCTGTCCAATCATGGTTTGATGAACACGAGGATGAAGTGAAACATTTACCTTGGACCGCACAGTACCTTGATATACCTCAATATTATTGAACCGTTATGATCTATTTTAGATTGATCAATCTGGAATCGATATCCTCTACCGGCATCTCTCCCAGAACTTTCATAATATCTCCATGAAGAATGGTACAATATTCCTCTAAACACTATTCAGCACTTGTATGATTCGATTCCCAGATGAATCCAAGCTGTGATACATGCCAAAGACGGTCTTGTGTCCTATTAGATTTCCTTATGACTCTAGGATATTCCCATTATTTTGATAACCACCTGTATTTATATGGATCAAATAAAAACAATTATAAATTAATACTACTTTGGTTACCTTTATATTGCTTAAAGTGTTATTTGTGAATACCGAGCACGTTAATCTAACCCATAGATTAGCTGAGATAAAAAAAACAAATTTAACCAGGATTCACTACCTGGAGCCTACTAGTCCTCATCTACAATTGTGTGAACTCCTAGGGATAGCATCTGCCTGTCCCCCCGTTCTTTTCTATCGTCCTCGAACCCTATGGAAGGGCAATCTGTCCAATTAATCGTTCCTGTGCCTGACATAGACTAGTGTCAGGCTGCGAATCCCTAGTTGGAAAACCTCACCAACTATCCACTTCATAGGCATCGATGGTATCCGGATTCCCTAGTTCGAATTCCTTCAATACTCTTTCGATAATCCTTCGGTTCTTATTTTCAGGGTGAAGGGAATCCAGGGCCTGAGAGTGGTGGACGCCTCGGTGATGCCGACCATCGTGTCCGGCAACACCAACGCTCCGGTCATCATGATTGCCGAGAAGGCCTCCGACCTCATCAAGCTGGGACAGCTGGGACTGGAGGAGTGACGACGACCGACAAGCACTTATGATTCGTGACAACTTCCAAGACATTTCTCAACACGAACACACCGAACGGTGAAGACGATATCAGGGGTTTTTCTAGTTTGCCAAATGTACAGAGCCTATTTATACATGTTTCGTTATAATATATATTGAATGGCAATCATTGTTGCTGGAGTTGGCTTATTCTGGAATAATAAGATAATATAATGATTAAATAATCGTGATTTAAGAAAAGTTCCGAATTTTGAGATGTAATAATATATTAGTATAAAAATGGATAAATTCCCGAGTCCTATTGTGTGAAAAATCAGTATTTTTATACTGGTATAAAAAAAATTTGAAGAATTATTAGTGTACATCAGATAAAATTATTAAAAAGTATTGATGATAAGAATATTTATTTTAAATAAAATGAAATTAAATAGGAAAAGGTTTGTTGAATTAAATTAAAATATAAAGAAAATGAAGGAATTTGCACCTTTTTAATATATTACCACCAAAAAAGTATTTTACTCCAAATTATTTTTTAAGAAAATGAGTTTATTTTCATCTAAACGTAATTTAATTCTTTTAAAATAAAATTGTTCAAGGGTCATGTAAAGGATTCCTTTATACTTTATATATATATAAAAAATAAATTCTATATAAAAAATTTCACTTTGTTAAAATATGTGTTCAGTTGCTTAGAAGAATTTTAAATCAATATAATGAAAAAAAATTTATAAATCTGTATTGTAAAGAAAGCCAGTTTCATAAGTGTTAAAAAAATGCATTTTTATCGATGACTGCCCTTTTAATCATTAGTTTTATTTTTATTATTACTTTAAGCCAACTTTATGCAGAAATGTAATATTTATTTCAATCAGATTGACTTGTAAATATTTTATTTATTTTATAAATTTTTGCAGCATAATGTGTGAAAGCTTTTTATTCAAATTTGTGTCATCTTTAGAATACAATTAAAGATAAGTAAAAATAGAATGAATCAGAAAATACTAATTCGAAAATTACCCCCAAAAAAAATTGCTTAAGAAATTTTATTTAAAAAAAAAATTTCTTTAAAAAACAATTAAGTACAAACATATTTACATACTTACACGAGGGAACTAATGTAGTATAACAAATACACTCTGAAGTACTTTAAGAACCATGCTTTCTCCAATAAAACACAAAACATCAATGTCAAATGAAAAAAGTGAAAATGATCAAGATAAATGACATGAATATATAACTTAAAAACTCAAAAGAAACTATTTTGGCTTTTAAAAAAGCACTTTCCTTCCACCAGTCACTCTACATTCATTCTTTCTTTTGATGTGTAAACGATTGAGCTATTGTTTGGACTTTGGTCTGAGCTGTCTTTAGACTCGTACTGGCTAAAGTTCGAAGAAGACGTTGGACACCTACGCTTTCTTCTTCAGGATCGTCCTCTTGCCTCGTATGAGATCTGCAGCTTTTTCTCCAATCATAATGCAGGGAGCATTGGTGTTCCCAGACACTATCTCGGGCATAATGGAGGCGTCTGCCACTCGCAGTCCGTGGACGCCTTTCACTCTAAGAAAAACGAGACATCATGGAGTTCAGTTCATTCGTCTTGCACATAATCACATATATATGTATTATACTTTAACAGACTTAGCCAACGGCCGTACCATGCTGAATATACCGGTTCTCGTTAGATCACCGAAGTTAAGCATCATTGGGCGCGGTCAGTACTTGGGTGGGTGACCACCTGGGAACACCTGCGTGCCGTTGGCAAATTTGGGATCTGAATGGCCGAGTGTCTAGCGCTCTGGCGCTCGGTGCCACAGGTTTCGGGTTCGAATCCCGGCGGTGCCATGGATGTTTGTAGTGGTTCGGAATCCACTTTAAGCCGTAGGTCCCGGTCTCCTATGACTGTAAGAGCGTCACGGAGCAAAAGTCAGGCTTCTACCTACGGGTGCTCCATCACAACAGAAGCTGCTTCCTTCCCCTTCAATCATGAGTCCATATGGGCTCGTGGGCTTGGCCAGCCAAGTGGGATAAGAAACAACAACAAACAAACAACAACAGACTTTCCTACAGCACCAACATTTTTTTAATGTTTTATGGAGAAAAAAAAATGACGTTATTGTTATATTATCTCATAAACGAAAATACATGAATATTTGTTGTTAAAATATGACAAAAATTGACCAAAAAAAGTATATATATACTAGTAGAACTCGGCATACATTGTCCTGCCAAAAGAAAAAAATGTATTGTAGAAAATTGCATATCGCGAATACATTCTCCATCTTCCAATATATAGTATGCGCATACTCATTTTCATGGATATCGTTTGAACGGTATACAAGATGAAATGATCCAGCACTCTCCGGTGGCAAGCCACAATAAAGTGAATAGCGCGAACCTATTTTCCATATTCGAATATTATTACCCATTTTCATAGCGATGGGTTGAACGGTAGAGAAGTGGATAGACCGCAGCACCCTCTGGTGGTGACTTAAAACAAAAAGGATAGCATAAAAACATTTTCCATGCTTTGTCAAAACACACAAGAAAATTCATTAAAATTGGTCTAGCCGTTTAGGAGGAGTTCTGTGACAAACACGCGCACAGAAGAATTATATATAAAAAGATATATATTACTTTAAACATTCATAACCAAAAGAATATGTTAAACATTACCTCACTTGCATACGTGTAGACATTATGCATGCAATGAACTAAATGAATGATAAGTACAACTGAGTGGTAGTCAAACGTGGAATTTAGGGCAAAAATGAAGAAAAAATAATTTTCAACAAACATGTCAATTTCTCTATTAATATGTTTAAGACCCCTTTGTTCAATGTATGCATTCAAAACACTGTTATCGTATAGTAGTATAACAACAAAAAAAAATAGTTTTACAGAAATGCATTTTAAAAAGTTTTGAATGCCTGCATTTTCAGTATATCGACTTCTAAAATGACCCTAGAAACAAATTCCAAAATGTTTTCGAAAGATAAAAAGATTGATCTTTGAAATTAAAAAAAAAATATATTCTCTCCAAATATCGCAATTGGAATAGGGTTGGTTTCTTTAATTATCCCACAATATACAACGGCAATTTTAAGGAACTATAACAATTTTTTTCAAATTTAGCAATATTTCAACATTCTGTCTAATACAGAGACGTAACTGACGTGTTATAAGGACACCTGTAATTTACAAATTAATATTTCCTGTAGTACGGAATTTTGTAGGACATGGAAAAAACAATAGTTCAAAATCTTAATAGAGTGCGACACTGCAGATAATTCCATGGAAATGACATATGCATATCGCTTACACTACATAAAATTTAGACACAATATATATCAATGAATAGAGCAACCACATTTTTAATGTGCAAATATTATGATGCATATGTTATTGCGAATGAAAAATGCGCATGGCAAATTTTTTTTTGTATGATATGCAAATTTTTCATCTGGCATATGACGTGAATCGGGCATACCTGTAACTGCAGTTTGGATTGCAACGACATTTAAGATATTCGCATCAAACCCAACATGTTCAGCTACTGCTAACAGAGTAATGAACAAAGAGTGAAACATATGCACGGTGGACATTACGAAAATGGAAACAAGATGAAGCTTGCTTATTTAGCATTCTATGGGCGAATGATTGGTTTGGTGTGTCGCTCTACAATCATCTTGTGTACACAAGGACTAATCAGACCGAGACCTACAGAATAAAATGGATTCCGAACACCTAATAAACAACCATGCCACCGCCAGGATTAGATCCTGAAATCTGTGGTGCACATAGTCAGAACGTTAGTCACTTGGCCACCTAGGGGAAGATACGGTACATTACTCCCTAAATGGAGAAGTTCATCAAAATGGATGCAATTACTGTGTGTTGTGGATTATGGATATGCATTATCACTCATGATCCATCCTTTGGGCAAGAGAATAATAAAACAAAATATAGATCAAAGTTATGTCCATTTTTGTTGAGAAAAAGCCTTTGTTAGCTGGTGATTTTATGGATTTTATTTGAATAAAACTACAGAGTCAAAAAAATGTATACAGATTGTAAAATAAACCTAATAATAATAAAGAAAGTTATTGTAGAGTATAATCCACTGATTCTTAGTTCATGACAATAAAACGACCTACCTGAGCTGGGGGTCTACGACAGCGGTGGGGTCCAGCACGTGGCCCATTTTGCATGTTCCCACCGGATGGTAGAGGGTGGCCGTGTACGTTCTGGCCAGGCACTCCAGGAACTGGTCCGTGTGCCGCGGAAATTGGTCGCAACCCGGCAGGGGGGATTCGAACAGCTTCCCGCCGACCTTCTGGATGGACGGCGTGTTCATGGCCGACAGGCAGATCTTCATGGCTGAAGAGAAAGAATCACACCTGAAGAACATGCTTTTGAAAATGTTTGAAAACGGTAACCCCAATTTAGATTTTCAAAAGTAGCATTGTTCATTATGGCAACAAACAGTTAATAGATTTTAATAGAACAGTTAACAGTTCATTATTAAACAATACAATTAATAGAATATAGAAAACATTTTTAGTAATAAAAAACCCACCAAATTCCCTCATTTCTCGTCTTAAAACTCAGCGTTGTATTTTTACAATACCTTTCAAACGATGGTATACCTTTCAAACGATCAAAAACGGTCAAAATTCTACATCTCCAAAATTCAATTTTGCCAAAATAAAGGTGCATCTTTTGAATATTTTTGCATGTCTTCTTGAGAGCCAGCGTCATTTATATTGAGCGGCTTTATTATGTAGAAAAGGAAGTTTTAGGTCTTAAAATTTTTTTAGTCGATTGCAGCCTCCCACGAGACGACATGGGTTCATGGACTTGGTCTAGATGTTACCTTCTACGCAGCTAAATTTACAATTCCTTGGAGAAATCTTCGTTCTGCAAACATTTGAAAACGACCAATAAGAGAACAAATGACACTTTCAATTTAGTTTTATATATTTCACTCAGTTTTTTTGGCACAAAAAGATATAAAAATGTTAAAATACAACTTAATTTTAATAACTTAACTGTTTGTATTTATTTTTTGATAGAAAACGCTCTGTCAAAATAAGTATCCTGAACATTGAGCAGTGGAACTTCATCCATTTATGATACTCAAAATTGCATACCGAGACATTTTTGTTTTCAACAATGAAACAATTATGCTGGACATGTCCAAAAATGAAAGTTTCTTCATTTTTTTTAATTACTTAATACAATGTTTTGTAATATCTTTTAGAAGATTTACCTCAAATTAGGAAAATATTGGTTAAAAAAAAACAATCCACAAAATGCAAACCACACAAAAAAAACCCGATACTCACTAGGGTGGAGCATAATTCCCTATAGCAGTGAAAAGTTAAGGAATGGTTATAAAAATATACATAAAAATTTTCAGCATTATCAATTTATAGCTTCCAATTCCACTTTGGGTTCAAAATATACAAAATTAGCTGAAAATTACGTAAACTTTTCATTTTTAGTATTTTTTTTTTTTTTTTTTTTTAATTTTATATTTTTTTTTTCAACCTACTAAAGCGAAAACTTTGAAAGAACATTAAAGAAACAGTGTAAAATATTAAAGTAATCCAATATTTCCAGCCTCGACTTTTAAGTCGAAATGGACTACAACTATTACTAAAATGGAATAACATCCGGCACTAAGTTGCAAAATAGGCTTATTGTTGTGCCAAAGATTAAAAATTATTTTTGTTAAACTGCATTTATTGGTTGTGAATTTCAAATGATAAACATAAATTCATATCTGTAACGAGCAAGGATGAAAATAGAATGATTCACGTCAGATTCCTCGATAAAAAAAGTAGAAAGACTTTACAAAATTGAAAAATACGAGGAAGGTCTATGTAAGTACTCACAGTCCACCATGGTGAGGATGTCTTGGGGATGAGTGAGGTACTTTGGATCGATGATGGGTGGATCGTAAGGGTCGGTGGATCTCAGTTTGATGTAGCCCTTGCTTTTGGGTCTCAGGAGCACGGGGTTCATAGAAAACGTGTCGCGGAACACGTAGGGCTTGTAGAAGCTGTTCCACAACTGCAAATGTAAAGAAGCATTTTAAAGTTTTCAAACCTCATTCCTCAAAATAAAATCTCAAAATATTTCTATATATGAATGATCACTATTTAAATGATACAAACCCTTTACCACCATCAGTTTTTCGGTATCATATCACCATACAAAAATTGTGGAGCTTTTTTTTATGTGGAAATTCAAATTCAATGAAATTCATTTTACTTAAGAACGTGCGCAGCTTAACCGTAAAATAGCCTCAACTAGTGAAGCACTCAAGTAAAAACTGAATTCTGTGTCACTAAGCCAAGAATTTTGGAAATAAACTTGAGACTAGCCCATACCTGGAGTATATACAAGTCGTGGGCAATTGATTGCTCATCCCTGTAATAGAACTTCTCATAAAGGAAGTGATCTTCATATCGTTTCTCGTATGTAGCTTTTGTGAAACGATGTATGCCATAAAACTGCATGGCAGGATATTTAATAGGTTTGCATATTGGATTATCCTAACCTTAATGTTTCCTGTATAAACTAAATACACGCTATAAACTAAATATCATTTCTTGTATCTATTTATCTTCAGTAAGTATATTTACATAGTTCTATAAGTTGTATGACTTAAGAAGAGTCTCTTCATAACATATTTACGTTTTCTCAATAAATGCGAGTAGGTAAAAAGAAGCCAAACGACGATACAGCGCCAACTCGAGTATGAAAAGGATAGGAGATGTTTGCTCCAACTTTCTATTCCTTCAGAATAGGGGGAAGCACTTGGTTCAACTCGTTTTACAGATCGAAATTCACAGAATTTCTCCATTAGCTCATCTGAATACAATTTTTATAATTCATTCACAACTTACCTCCTCCGATACTCCCATGACCCTTTGGAATGTCTGGCCCCCGTCCGAAACCGGACTGCCGGACACAAAGTGAATTTCGACGTCCGGCCAGTCCAAGGAAGCGTTCATGTACTTGGTGTGGATGAAACCCAGCGTCTCCACGCCGCCCAGGGTTGTGAACGGACCTGAAAAGGGAAATCGATGTCAACAGCAGAAAATTTTCTAAAACACTTGAGACTTTTTTTAATATTGTACCGCACAATTTTTCTCAGAGCAAAAGTAGCTCAAAGGTTTGAGTCTGTGTGACACCAAAATAAAATTTCGATGATAACTTAAAAACTAAAAAATAAATTTTAATCCAAGCTATCAGGCATTTATATTATATAACAAGGTTGCTTCATAAAAATTCACAATTACGAAACAGAAAAATAAAAAATAATTATCAAATCTTTTCATAAAAACAAATATTCAAAATCATTGATAATTACAGTAAAATTTTTCACATGATCGAAATCTATAGTTGACTCTAATAAGATGAAATATCTTAAATTAACTTATTGAAAAAATTCTTAACTTGCAAGCTCTTCTGCCTTATGAAATGGAAATTATCAAATTCTTAAAAAAACTTCTTGTAGAGATGTGATAAGAGGAATTTTCCCAATTCTCATACAATATTAAAATGAAATCGTCTTGAAAAATCCATTATTAACACCATCCAGTATTAATCCTGGCATTTATTAATAAAAATTAACCATCCCTTACTTTAAATGATAAAATAACATGGAAATAGCATTGTATCGTAATATTTGTATTATGTATAACAATCTATTACATTGTGCGTTATTTCCTTCGAGTTCAACCCCATCAGTATCCGAATTGTTAAAATTTTGTTAATAAATAATTACCTGGCTTCTACTTTAAATAAGGATTAAAAACATAATTCACCCTGGAAAGGTCATGTGCCCATACACCACATGCCTACACAATATTTTATTAGTTTCAATATAATTGTTTA
This sequence comes from Caerostris darwini, assembly GCA_021605075.1. Taxonomy (NCBI): domain Eukaryota; kingdom Metazoa; phylum Arthropoda; class Arachnida; order Araneae; family Araneidae; genus Caerostris; species Caerostris darwini. Next base: position 865,338 of record BPLQ01010785.1, on the reverse strand, counting down.
AAGTTATTTTTGTCCAAGAAAAAGAACTCGTGGATTTCATCTTATTAATAAAAAGATCCTATGAAACAAAAAATAAATTTCCTCTTTAAATTTTAAATAGCCAAACCAGTCAAAATTAATGTATTAGACCTTGCAAGATAAAACTGATGAAATATTTTCTGGCGAAACACGAAACGAACTAAATAGTTTAAAGTTGTTCACTGCAGTATAAATTTCTGAGAGAATTACAACTGCTATAAAAGGCCGAAATGCCCTGGTGGATAGCGCATTGAGTTTTCAAGCCTCAGAGTCTAATTCAAAACCAGACAAGCAAAAGCAGAACCGAGAGTACAAAAATTCTGCAGGCTAAAAATGTGTTTCTCTTCTAACCTCCAGATGCATTCCCTGAAGGTTTTCATTCAAAATGCAGTGTAGCACACCTAACCGCGAATCACCTTGGGTAACGCTGAATTTACTACGGCTCACCTAGTTATGTAGTCCGTACCAGTTAGAAAGGAGAGTGAAATATCGTTGAGCCTCATGTAAATTACGAATGACCCACCGATAATGTTAATAGGTGGACAGTACCTTTCCTGAGGACCTTTAGGGGTAACTGCCCTGAATAGGTTGCATTGGAGGAAACCCGGAAAAACTCCCACAAGGTAGCCTGACTGTCGATAGCTTATACATAATGTTATAATCGCAATCGAGTCTTCTCTTTCTGAAAGCAGTGCCTACAATAATGCCAACAACATATTCGGACCTCAGCACTCCTGAAAGCTAGCTAAGCTCATTACCACGCAGTTATTGAAAAATGTTCCAGAATCAAAGTGATTGTGGATTTCAAAAACACTATGACAACTAGATGCGACTATATTGCAAATAGTTCGATGCTTCGATTACATAGGCCATTAAGGAGTCGATTGAATTGATCGTGTTGACTGATTTAATTGCTGTAGATGGACATCCACTCACCTCTCCCGAACAGAATGAAGTTGTTGATGTCCTTCAAATTGATAATCCTCGGCTGAAGAATTGAGACGGGAGAATCGATCAGGACGTGGATTCCGCCCGGATAGATGTGGTCTTGCAAGTTGTAGCCGACGGGCAGATCTGCTAACACCGGAATCTAATAAAAAAAAATGCCATTTTAATTTCTGAAATAGAACCAGCATTTGCTATCAGAGTTATATTTATTGACTTAACAACCATTACCCAGACTTCAATATGTTGATTTCAACTGACTTTCCATTTAACGTGTATTTTCAAATTCAAATTTTTTTGTTATACATTATTTTGTGTTATTCAATAGATTTTTTGTTCAAAATGCCTAATACAAAATAGTTATTGGGGATTTTAAAAATTATAAAAAAAAAAAAAATTCATAATCTAAGAACAATAGAAAGTATTTATTGGGATTCTTTTTAATGAAATTTCCCACGAAAAATAATTAACTTATTACTTAAACTTAAAAAGTTTTCTGCTTCAAACATCAATTGCGGTTTTTAGGAAGATTAAAATCGTTTACATTATCCCAAATATTAAAATTTAAATCGAAAATGAGATGCGAAGTGTTAATAAAGATGTTAATATTGTTAAGGAACTTGCAACGAATCGATTTAACCTCTCAGCAAGGTTTAAATATTTCTTATTTCGATGAATCTCACATTATTCATTAACTGATACATGTTCACATTTTCAGTTAATTTTAAACGTGATTTTTCTTAGACGTTCAAAATTTTAAATCTTCTTCATCCAGAAAGCATTCCTTTTTACTATGGGGACTATCATTGGAGACAGAAAAGAATATTAAATTGTGCGTCAAAGGACCAAAACTGCCAAGTAATCGATTCCGGCTCTAAGTCTGGTGTTTCCCTTTCCACACAATCGGCGATTGGGCAATGGTAATTCCTTCAGTTAAGAGTTAGGCTAGTTGGACTGAAGGCGAATCTCACCAACCCCGAGCTGCTGCAGATGGTGCCTGGGGCCGATGCCGGACAGCATGAGCAGCTGGGGGGAGTTGATGGCCCCTGCAGACAGGATGATCTCCTTGCGGGCGTTCACGACATTCGTGATCTTCAACCTGTCGAACTGGACAGCCCTGGCGCGCTTCTGGGCGTCGAACAGAATCTGGGGGAAGAAAATGCAACGTTAGAATTCAGTTACCGAAACAAAACAAATGCAATGACAGCTCAGTATAATCCATTCCAGATCCTTAATTTATACCAAACAAATTTTTCCTATATCAAATGAAAGGGAAATCATTCATCCGTTCTCATGAAAGACATCCTATCGTTATTGGTAACATACATTGATGGGATCTTACAAAATAATTGCTGTTCTATTTGATGCTAAACTGCATAGGCACAAAATTAGATAAATACATATATAAATGAAAATTTACCAAACTTAATTTTGCTTTTCCCTATTTAAAACTCATGATCATGAGATTTGTAGTTCATTAACATTAACTTAGATCTTCCCTTTTCCTTCACACCTTTCAGTAAGTTTGACATTGTCCGATGCATTAAATGCAATGCTTTACGGTTGTTGGGGCTTTGTTGAGTGGTACTTCTCAGCAATGTTTTTAACATTCATTATATTTGAGAAAGGATTTTGACGCAAGCAATTCATAATACACATCAAAGTGGTACACCAAACAAAACACTTTCGTGTCGAAACAAGACGTTTAACTTATTATTATTCCAAAGATATTATTCCTAATTTGTTTACAGAGGTATCCCCTATGTTTGTCATGAAAATGAATCGGCTGTGTATCTTAACTAAAAATTTGGTATATTTTATTATGTTCTGCAAATAAGATCCAGAAATTATGGATTTTATGATTAGATTGATTATTATCACAGCGTTATGAGTTTGTACGTGCATGTGCAAATAAAGCACACAATGGAACAAAAGAAAAATGGTATATTTCTAACCTCCATTATCAAGCGGCTACAGTATTACTTAAGATAATATGTATACTAATAATAATATTAACATTATTCGTAAATATACAAATCTTCCTTTAGTGATGTTACATGTCTACGAATTATTCAGATCCTCGTCTAACATTTATAAATACCAATTCTTCATCAATAACTGGGCCTCCCTAATGTAAAAAGAAAGACTGAATGATTTCGCTCACTTTGGTAGCGTGCGCAAAGACCACGATGTCCAAGTTCTTCCTTCCCCTGGTGGGCATCAGGAAAGCTTTGCTCGTGCTGCACCGAGCTCCCCTCCTGATGGTGCCCTGGGGTATCATCCAACCTGTGGGACGGAACACCATTATGTTTCACCTGAATACATTCAGACACCTTCCAAGAGAAAAACAACAGTGATACATAACTGAATTACCTCCTTGCCTCTCTCCGTTGATGTCGATGTTGGGATATCCGATGGCCAGTCCCGCCTCTATGTAGTTCTTCGCCAAGGGGGTGGCATAGGGAGGGGTGGACACCGTCAGATACCCGCCGGTGGCATGGTATCCTGTGAATCGAAATAGTGAATGATCCTCAATTTTTTGAAACACTACCAATACGTTAAAAGAATTGAAAATCGGAAAATATCTTGGAACAATTTTATTTGCATTTTAAGGTAACTGACCATACAGTCAAGATTTTTAAATATTATTCTACGGAGATTTTTTTTCAGATGTTATTGTTAAATAGGTTATGAAATATTGATAAACATGAAAAATACAATACAGATTTTTTTTCGGGGGAGGGGCAAAAACTGCTCAAATTGTGACACTCCTAATTAAAAAAATTTGTGGCTAGTAGGATTTCAAATATAAACAAATTTCTGGCGATACGCAAATTAAACCCTAACGGCCAAAACAGGATCCATCACATCTCCAGAATTTCACTAGTCTTAATAAACTGCACAACTATAAACGTCTTAAAAAGGACTTAAGAGCGCATATGAAATAAATAAGGTTGTTGATCATAACTTGTGACAAAAATACCCTTATCCTCAAAGAATTTTTACGCTTGTAAGATATTGATAGAGGATTGAAGTATAGTAAATCTTAATTCGAAAAATTCTCCATCTTATTTAAGTACGGTAGTTTCACTGGTTACATCACTTAGAAAATTCTCGCTAGGTACATTTCTACTTCTACATTGCTGCCCATAAAAATACAGTAATACATAAAGTTCAAGTATCAAGCATCTCACCTCTATAGTACTCCTCCTCACCCTATATCCGCATCGAAGATGTTCAGTGGCGTAGCAATCGTCTGAAGTGATGCCTTCAAGATAGGGTTCCACTTCCACCAAGTATTCGATTCCATAGATGTTGGAAGTGTGATAGTGCAATGGAAGTGCTTCCGCGATCTTGTAAGTGTGATAGAGGAGAAAGGATCAAAACCTCCAGATCAAAATTTGACGACAATTATTGAAGATGACTGAATGAATTACTAAGAATTACTGAAGATGACCCTAGTTTTCAAGAATCATGCAGTGGCTTGTCTGGTTTCATGTTAATAAGTTATTGTTCCACACGCAACAACTAAGTCCCGAGAGAGCGTTTCTGATCACCCTTCAGCTATATTAAAATTTAATGCTACATATCTGAGTGGCAATTCTTGACCGAACCTTTTGATAGTGGTACTCGTTATTTAAAATTGGTACTATTATCCCTAAAGCATCATTTTAGATACTCGTAGCAGTCAAATTCCTTTGCTTAAAACTTTACATCTGCAATCCTGCCGATGATTCTCCACCAGTCCATCATCCAAGTAATTACAAAAACCTATCTTAACTCAAACTAGTCAGACTCGTGATTGTTCTTGCAAGATATTCGATTCATGAACGAAACTCGCCAATTCAAAAAGAAAAAAATGGTCACTTGCATTATCTCGCAAAAAAAATTATCTTTGAATCATTTAGAAACCGCTGGATGTGTATGTTATATTATCCGTTTCTTAAACTATGTATTACATCATTTTTAATATACCAGAAATAGCTATTTTTGAATTATTGCAAATAATATGCAACTGTAATTTTGGGCATCCAAAAAACTAACTCACCCGATTCCAGCAGCGGGGGATCTCTGTTGTCTTCAGACTTCAGGAAATACGGCAGCACGTTCTTCCAGGACCAGCCCTTTGCGCCCAGCCTTTCCCAGTTGTCGTAATCCTTCTTGTTGCCCCGCACGTACAGCATGTAGTTGAGGACGCTGGAACCACCCAGGACACGACCTCGGGGCCACCGACTGCGCTACAACAACAAGCGAACAGATCGCCTTCGATCAAAATTTAACAGGGTATGAAAATTCTTCAAAGATTATTGTTATCAACTTATTTCATTATTATTAAATATTAATTTTTATTATTTATTAAAATTAATATATAATAATAATACTAAATTTATATTATCTTAATTTCTAAATCAAGTTTGGAAATAAAACTACATCAATTCATTGTTCTTCTAAAAGTTATCGTGTAACATTCTACACCATTTTATATTTGTTAACAAATTTGTAACTTGTTAAAATAGCTTAGCTTGGATTTACAGTTTTCAAACAACGGAACGATTTACGAACCGAACGATTTTTTTCTTTTTATTTACATGTTTTTCGAGTGACAGTAGCATCTCCATCTACTTCATTTGATGTCGAAGGAATGTCATCGTCAACTTGAGGTACTTCAAAAATGTATTTTTATCTTGTGAACATACATTAGTAAAAAATAATGTAATAAACCCTTTCTTTGAAGAAGCTTTAAGTAAAGGCAAAAAACACACTTATTTTGTCAATTTTTGCCAAATTTTTACAAAACAATATTCAGGTATAGATTTAAATTTTCATGTTTGTCGATGTTTTATGACATAATTCAACAATAACGTTAAAAAAATAACCATTATATAATTATTTTGTCGGTTATCTTATCTAGAATATAATCATAGAAAAACATTGACATGAAAATATAAAAAAAAAAAAATGTATAATAATGATATCGCGGAGGCATAACGATAGTCAATAGACTAATAAGTCTTCAGACAACGGATTACTGTACTAATTATTGAACAAATTGCAAATGAATTTTTAAGAAAGGCAATCCTACCCTGCCCTTCAGTCCGAAGCAGGACGCCTGCTGTGGCTCGGTCTGATAGGCCCAGTCGACGGGCGTCTGTTGCAAGCTGGCTGCCACCAGGGGGACGTCCGTGAGCTGGTTCTCGGGTCCCCCCGCCTCCAGCAGCAGCACCTTCACGTTGGGGTCTTCAGACAGGCGGCTGGCGATCACGGCCCCCGACGAACCGCCGCCCACTGGAAACAAAAAAGACATTAAATCACTCAATTGTGTGTTAACTGCAGGTTGAACAAAAAGTACAGCAGCAAAAATCATCGTAAAGTATCAAAAGTCAAATCGTTACAATACTACACTGCACCTTTCAGAAAAAAAAAAAAACATTCTATTACTAAATTACCCCCTATGATCCCAGAAAGGGTTGGGGTTTCAGCAGGCCCACTGTGCAATAAAAGATTAACTGAATTGCGATCACCTCCGAAATAGAAAATTATGGATTATTCAAACTGTGTTTAGGAATTTCGATCCAATTATTTTAATTAAGAACATAAGAAACATCGATGCACATGAAAAAGCCTATTTCAATGTGGCGCATGGACTAAATCTCACTTTACTGGCCTGTACTGGGATCTGGTGGCTAGAGAGCAAGCTAAAATTGGACAAGAATTCAAATGAACACCCAAAATACTTCAATAATAAGATGACCATTATGATTCCTTAACACTCTTGCTGCCGATCTCGCGTCAGTATGTGACGTGGAATGATGCTTCGGCAACAACAGCGCTCGTGGAGGAAAGGGCTGAGAAACTGCCATATACGTCTGCTGGTAATAACGGAGAAAAATATTAGAAACTAGTTGTATGTGGTTTTGAATTTATAATTTGAAAAAAATCTTGTCATACGAGTTGTAGAAACGATAGTTCTGCAGAGCCTTCACACTTCAAGAAAAAAAAAGCAAGTTAATAAGCCTCTAACAGATGATAGAATTGCAAATGTGTTCGCCGAGTTTTTGGGTGAGTACCCGAGTGATGTCAGTTACCACAGCGATGAAGAATTCATTCCTCTCCAAGGTGCCCATGATATTTTGGATTGTATATTATTGTAGCCAATTTATAATTCATTTATATTGAATATTTTTTAGCGATAAAGTGTCCTACAAAAATAATGCCTTTTGTCACTATTTTCATCATGAGTTTCATTTTTATTCATCATGGGCCAGAGAGTAATGGGGCAGTAAGGAAATGATTTTACCTATCACGTACTAACGAGTATTCAAAACGTTTTATCACAGAAGGCCCAAATATTACTTAGTTATCAGTCTGATGCACATATTTTATCACAACGTTTCAATTCTATTTGTTATATAAAGTCGCCTTGCGGAAAAAAACATTTCAAGGGTAGAACAATAACTATAACATACTCAAGTGACCGGCAGCGAAGTGTCAACATTAAAAAAAAAAAGATCTTTTATGAGGAAACATCAAAATATATTTCGTTTTCGTATTTACCCGCCATATTGATGTGTCTAATCAAAAATAGTAGTCCCATATCACCTAATTGCAAAAATTAAATTGCTTATTTACTCGCATTTTTAAAGCATTTCAAACACATTCATCTTTGGATAGAAAAAGCAAAACTTAATATCTGCACATTATGTTATATTTTTGTCAATTTAACGTTGCAACCGAATGGTAGACAAGAACGCTCTCATCGTATTCTCATTCACGCTTCCAGCAATACTTCCACCATATGTCATTCAGTTTTACATACTCAGTTTTAACAATCTAAATGAGGGATCCTTCCTAAAAGAGCAAAAAATTATAACAAAATTATCTTAATCCATTTAAAAATTACCTTATCCCGTTCTATTGATGAACCATGATTTTTTTTTTTTTTTTTTTACTGGGTAATGAGAAATTAAATATTTATTAATTTTATATTTTTAAATACATATATTGGTTTAACGGCAGTCAATATTTTTTATGATTAAAATTTTAAATACTTCATATGTAATTCTAACATTTTTTTAGTATTATATGATATACAATACAAAATAAATTGAAGAAAAAAATAAAATTATTATGAGATTTACAATGATGAAAAGTTATGGGGATCTGTGTAGATTTTTTCTACTAAATGAGGAGCAATAAAACTTATCAAAAATATGATATTTTAAAAAGTTTCTAACAGAAGACATTCAAACGCATTTACAAATGAGCAATTTTAAAAATCATAGTAAATCTTTAATATCCTATTCAAGTAAAATAAAACGAGAACCACCGATATCAACAAAGTTTATTATAGAGAGAACGTGAAAAATTCATTAAAACCTAAAATGTAATGAAACAGCAATAGATGGCGCCACTATATTTCAAGATCGTTTAATATTTACTGATATTAAATGTGAAAACAGGAATAGTAAGTTATTTTTTTTTTTTTAGCATATAGAAAAAAAAAATATCTTTAGTATAATTATTTGATAAGGTATTAAACAATTGAAGTAGTAAACTTTTATTGACAGTGGCATTTAAAAAATAATTCAAAATTCCTTTCATTATAAGACTTTCCTACTAAAAAAAAAAATATTTTCATAAAAAATTCTATTAGTTGCACATATCATATTTATTATATTGGATAATTGAAAGAAATGTTGTGGAGTCCGAATATAGAAATTGTACATACAATAAATCTACATACATTTCAATAAATCTGTGCTTTATTGCATGTTAAAATAAAAAATAATTTCTTTAAGTAACTGAAATGTTTTAAAATTGATGTGCACAAGTGTTTATTTCCTCATTTTGTGATTCAACAAATGAATAGAAAAACTTTGTTTTTTCAAAATAAACACGTTTTAAAGAAAACTTTCGTTCCCAAATCTTGCTTATTTATAATATTTTTCTCGTGAAAAAAAAAAATACTTAATAACTAAATGAAATTTCTATTTTAATGAAATGTAATGTAAATAAAATAATGAACAACAACAACAAAAAAAGTGCCATTTAGTGTCAGTAAAATATTTTTTTTAAAAAGCGACCTATAATCAAAACTATAAAAAAAAAATCATTTAAAAATATTAAAGCTGTTCAGGATGAAATTAGGAATTAGTTTTGAAATATTTAATTTAATAATTAAATCTTTGTCATTGGATTTAATCTGTAATTCAAAGCTTCGATTGAAATGGATAATTATTGAGTCCAAATTAATACACCTACTTCAAAATCTGTTGGAAAAAACACAGCAGGTAACATGAAAAATTAAGCACAATTGTTTAAAATTTTTTGAAAAATTAGCGGTACAATGCGCTTTATGAACAGTGAATCGTGCTTTATAAATTTCACTTTCAAATCTTATAAACCATATTGAACTTGAATATAACAAATTTAAATATATAGCCATTTATCGATTATTAGTGCTGTTTAAAATTGACACTTTTTTATAATTATTTCTACAAATTATTCTTAATTCTATTTTAAAAGATTAAAATTTTAGGTTTAAAAAAAGGAATACACTGAGACATACCCTCTTGGACTTATTCCAAAGCGGACGTATGCCCGAGGTATATTTGGCAATATTGATTGTGGATCTGTTTAAGACAGGTAAAAAAAGAAATTTAAAAAGCTTGACCGGCCAAGTTAAATTTTTCTAAGATTTTAAAAACAATACACAAGTATTACAATTTAAATATGTTACTGAGATGAATGAAATTGTGATTTCATTTTTAAAAGTTCCTTACATTAAGGTTCGAAGTGAGATGTACTGATTCTAAGGAACGAGGCTCAATGCTCATCTGTCAGTCTACTTCTGAAATAATTTTTTCTGAGGTTCATAGATGAAAACACCTGTTCACATATATAAGATGAAGCAAACATAGCACTAATTTTCTGGCCATGAGATATTAATTTTGGGAAACTTACTTTCGATAAGGATTTGTAAAACTCTAACTTTGGCATATTTAGAAACAAGTGCTTGAGTTGATTGTTAGATTGCAACTCAATTAATTCAACCTGCAAATGTGACCTTGCCGCTTTACAATTTACTTTGAAAGGCATGGAAAAAATATCCAATTCTGTTTGAATGGCACTGAAATCTTGAAATTTGCGTTCGAGCTCAAAATGCAAACCACTTTACCGATTGAAAGCTGTCTGTGCTTGCTGTTTCCGTCGATTTACGTTTTGTAGAACAAAAATAGAGAAAATAAAAAATCATCAGCCCTTTGAAAAAAAGGAAGAAAAAAATATTTAATCAAAGTAGAAAAGGAGATGGATATATAATATATAAATATATCTTTTAATTTGCCTCGGCCCGGCAAATTAAAATTCTATCCGCGGGCCGGATAGAACCTTCCGGTGGGCCGGAGTTGGCCCTCGGGCCGTAGTTTACCCATCCCTGGTTTAGGAGGTACTGGAGATTGTTCGAAGAGCACGAATCAAGTAATAGATTGTAGCAAGCAGGAGAAATATTTCAAAAGTTTGGCATCGTGGTCAGTCAATCGTGTAAGAAATCGACATGGGTGAAAATGGTAAAACGCCATTATAGTACAATGTTATACTGTCATTAAATAATACACTGCGTGTTTTATTAAACAGTATTGGTTAGTTCTGCGCATTAATTAAATAGAACAGTTCTAAAATTGATAAATGAAATATTTTATTCTATGATGAATACATTTTTAAAACTATATTTCAGTACAATTTTATATTAAAATTGTTAGTAGTCAGGATGAAATTACTCTCGAGAATATTTCTAATCTCTTTTTATATTTGTTGGCTAATAATATAAAAATCATCATATAAAATACTTACCCCTTATTTCATATCCCTATATTCTCAGTATCCATTTAATGAGCGTTGCAATCCTCAATTCATTTCGTTTTGAATTAATCTATGCTTCATTATTACAGCCATGATATCTGTCGTGTCATTTACAAATTTGTCATGATTTTTTTATGTCAGTCGCAATCTCAACTACAATAAAAAGGCAATGCATCTCAGACCCGTAATCAAATCGAAATGAAATTCTGGAATATCTCGTATTATAGATAGATTTTAGATATTTCTGAAATTGTGCAGTTTGCATTTCATTCAAAAATTTCTTTATTTCTGCCTTCAGCGAGCACCCACCCAACAGGTCAGTGGAAAGATTGCATCCAGCGACATTACCAATCCTCCATGGTAAAAGACACGCGGAAGAATTATTTTGTTTAATTAGGTCTGGTTGTTTAATACATGTTGCATCTTCCAATGAAGATGAAGTTTGCTGGGATGTATTGCTTGTAACACATCCCAGACAGTTGTTGAAGTTTGATCAACAACTGGCTGGGATGTGTTGCAAGCAACACAAACCCTCAATTATCGGCACTACCCAATGAAAACATTTCGGCATATGAGATGGATGCTGATAATTTTATTACCTTCAGCAATGATGATTTGGATTACTTGCTAGCGAACGATAGTTTAATAATGCCATTGTCACCTAAGACAACTTTATATGCCGTCGCCAGTTCAGAAAGTTATAGTAGTGTGGGGAAAAAACCAAGATCTTCCCGTTTGACTGCAAAAATCAAGTCAAGATCTTCAGCTATTGAGTAAATTTAAAATAATTTTCTTGTTAAACCTTCCCCCCATTTCTGTATGAGTCTACAAATTAATTATAATTTTTTTCTCCTTAATTTCTGCAAACTTTTTTATGCAAAACTGTATGCCTGAATATCAGGAACTGCAGTAAAAAAAATTAAGTAGAATCGCAAAGTTTAATTACTGACTACGTTGACAGAAAAGAAAGTTACACCAAGCAAGAATGAAGGTGAAAATCCATCACCTTTACTGGATTTGGTTGGTTTGTAAGCTCTACGGTCATTTTGTGCACAGTCTGAGCTGATTAGATCGGGACCTACAGTTTAACTTGGATTCCGAACCACTCCCAAACCAAAGGCCAGAGAGGTAGCCAATTGACCATTAGGCCCCTGTGCACACTTTAGGTTAATTAGACCAGGAACTACAGTTTAACGTGGATTCCGAACCACTCACAAACCAAAGGCCAGAGAGGTAGCCAATTGACCATTAGGCCCCTGTGCACACTTTAGGCTAATTAGACCAGGAACTACAGTTTAACGTGGATTCCGAACCACTCCCAAACCAAAGGCCAGAGAGGTAGCCAATTGACCATTAGGCCCCTGTGAACACTTTAGGCTAATTAGACCAGGAACTACAGTTTAACGTGGATTCCGAACCACTCACAAACCAAAGGCCAGAGAGGTAGCCAATTGACCATTAGGCCCCTGTGCACACTTTAGGCTAATTAGACCAGGAACTACAGTTTAACGTGGATTCCGAACCACTCCCAAACCAAAGGCCAGAGAGGTAGCCAATTGACCATTAGGCCCCTGTGAACACTTTAGGCTAATTAGACCAGGAACTACAGTTTAACGTGGATTCCGAACCACTCACAAACCAAAGGCCAGAGAGGTAGCCAATTGACCATTAGGCCCCTGTGCACACTTTAGGTTAATTAGACCAGGAACTACAGTTTAACGTGGATTCCGAACCACTCACAAACCAAAGGCCAGAGAGGTAGCCAATTGACCATTAGGCCCCTGTGCACACTTTAGGCTAATTAGACCAGGAACTACAGTTTAACGTGGATTCCGAACCACTCACAAACCAAAGGCCAGAGAGGTAGCCAATTGACCATTAGGCCCCTGTGCACACTTTAGGTTAATTAGACCAGGAACTACAGTTTAACGTGGATTCCGAACCACTCACAAACCAAAGGCCAGAGAGGTAGCCAATTGACCATTAGGCCCCTGTGCACACTTTTAGGCTAATTAGACCAGGAACTACAGTTTAACGTGGATTCCGAACCACTCACAAACCAAAGGCCAGAGAGGTAGCCAATTGACCATTAGGCCCCTGTGCACACTTTAGGTTAATTAGACCAGGAACTACAGTTTAACGTGGATTCCGAACCACTCACAAACCAAAGGCCAGAGAGGTAGCCAATTGACCATTAGGCCCCTGTGCACACTTTAGGTTAATTAGACCAGGAACTACAGTTTAACGTGGATTCCGAACCACTCACAAACCAAAGGCCAGAGAGGTAGCCAATTGAGCATTAGGCCCCTGTGCACACTTTAGGTTAATTAGACCAGGAACTACAGTTTAACGTGGATTCCGAACCACTCACAAACCAAAGGCCAGAGAGGTAGCCAATTGACCATTAGGCCCCTGTGCACACTTTAGGTTAATTAGACCAGGACCTACAGTTTAACGTGGATTCCGAACCACTCACAAACCAAAGGCCAGAGAGGTAGCCAATTGACCATTAGGCCCCTGTGCACACTTTAGGTTAATTAGACCAGGACCTACAGTTTAACGTGGATTCCGAACCACTCACAAACCAAAGGCCAGAGAGGTAGCCAATTGACCATTAGGCCCCTGTGCACACTTTAGGTTAATTAGACCAGGACCTACAGTTTAACGTGGATTCCGAACCACTCACAAACCAAAGGCCAGAGAGGTAGCCAATTGACCATTAGGCCCCTGTGCACACTTTAGGTTAATTAGACCAGGACCTACAGTTTAACGTGGATTCCGAACCACTCACAAACCAAAGGCCAGAGAGGTAGCCAATTGACCATTAGGCCCCTGTGCACACTTTAGGTTAATTAGACCAGGACCTACAGTTTAACGTGGATTCCGAACCACTCACAAACCAAAGGCCAGAGAGGTAGCCAATTGACCATTAGGCCCCTGTGCACACTTTAGGTTAATTAGACCAGGACCTACAGTTTAACGTGGATTCCGAACCACTCACAAAACCAAAGGCCAGAGAGGTAGCCAATTGACCATTAGGCCCCTGTGCACACTTTTTAGGTTAATTAGACCAGGACCTACAGTTTAACGTGGATTCCGAACCACTCACAAATGGAAGATCCAAAAGGTAGCCAATTGATAAAAGGGAGGCCCCTGTGCAGACCATTATTAAATAATGACCATTAAGTGGATTCCCCACTCACAAACCAAAGAAATAAGCCAATTGACCATTAGGCCCCCAATTTTTAGGTTTTTACCAGGACCTTGCAGTTTAACGTGGATTCCGAACCACTCACAAACCAAAGGCCAGAGAGGTAGCCAATTGACCATTTATAGGCCCCTGTGCACAATTTAGGTTAATTAGACCAGGACCTACAGTTTAACGTGTTTTTCCGAACCACTCACAAACCAAAGGCCAGAGAGGTAGCCAATTGACCATTAGGCCCCGTGAACACTTTGGGTTAATTAGACCAGGACCTACAGTTTAACGTGGATTCCGAACTTCCCCATCACAAACCAAAGGCCAGAGAGGTAGCCAATGACCATTAGGCCCCTGTGAACACTTTAGGTTAATTAGACCAGGACCTACAGTTTAACGTGGATTCCGAACCACTCACAAACCAAAGGCCAGAGAGGTAGCCAATTGACCATTAGGCCCCTGTGCACACTTTAGGTTAATTAGACCAGGACCTACAGTTTAACGTGGATTCCGAACCACTCACAAAAGCAAAGGCCAGAGAGGTAGCCAATTGACCATTAGGCCCCTGTGCACACTTTTAGGTTAATTAGACCAGGACCTACAGTTTAACGTGGATTCCGAACCACTCACAAACCAAAGGCCAGAGAGGTGATGCCAATTGACCATTAGGCCCCTGTGCACACTTTAGGTTAATTAGACCAGGACCTACAGTTTAACGTGGATTCCGAACCACTCACAAACCAAAGGCCAGAGAGGTAGCCAAACCTTGACCATTAGGCCCCTGTGCACACTTTAGGTTAAATTAGAATGCAGGACCTACAGTTCAACGTGGTTCAACCACTCACAAACCAAAGGCCAGAGAGGTAGCCAATTGACCATTAGGCCCCGGTATATTCACACTTTAGGTTAATTAGACCAGGACCTGTTTATAGTTTAACAAATTCCGAACCACTCATGAAACCAAAGGCCAGAGATCTTAGCCAATTGACCATTAGGCCCCTGTGCACACTTTAGGTTAACAGTTCATCTTCAGGACCTACAGTTTAACGTGGATTCATTAACCACTCACAAACCAAAGGCCAGAGAGGTAGCCAATTGACCATTAGGCCCCTTTTGTGCACACTTTAGGTTAATTAGACCAGGACCTACAGTTTAACGTGGATTCCGAACCACTCACAAACCAAAGGCCAGAGAGGTAGCCAATTGACCATTAGGCCCTGTGCACACTTTAGGTTAATTAGACCAGGACTTCAGAGTTTAACATGGATTCGAAAGCTCATCTTTATGGAAGATCTGGTGCATAAATTTTCTAATGATAAAAGGGATTTGAAAATGGTGCAGACCATTATTAAATAATGATTTTCAAAAACATGCAAAATTAAGTTACCGTTCGATAAAATTAAATGAAATAAGCTTAACACAAATTCACTTTACATTTTTTTTTTATAAGACTTTGCAGAAATTAACTAAAATAGATTGCCAAACTTTTTAATAGGGTCAAATTCATTTTTAACTCTTCGTTTTATATCATTTTACCTTGAAAAATTCTTAAAAGATTTTACGGAACTCATTTCTACGTGTGTTTTTAGGACGTATCCACAGCATAAAAAAAATAAGGCCTCCCAGAACTTAAGATTCGTCAGAAATGTGGGGAAAGATTAACATGTATCATGTTATAATAATGCGAAACCATTCTTCCCCATACCAGCCTTGGCCTTGATCGACGCTCAATGCAGGTCAGTGGCACAGAAGTCTGCGCTGGAAGCGGGCTTCACCATGACCCCGGAGGTCGCCCGATATAAAAACTAGATTCTCCTATTTTGCGGTGTTAAAGGGTAACGGACGTTCAGTTTCCATTCTCTCGAATTTCCCTCTATAGCCTCGGGCCACCAAAACTTTCCACGAATTAGGATTCCAAAATCAGATTCATAAAAGCAACGTAAAAGTTATCATTTCAAAGCTGTTATTGTAAAAGTTATCAGTTCAACTGTTTATGTTGTTGTTGTTGTTTCTTATCCCACTTGGCTGGCCAAGCCCACGAGCCCATACGTACTCATGATTGAAGGGGAAGGAAGCAGCTTCTGTTGTGATGGAGCAAATATTTAGGTAGAAGCCTGACTTTTGCTCCGTGACGCTCTTACAGTCATTTGAGACCGAACTACGGCTAAAATGGATTTGAACCACTAAACAAACATCCATGGCACCGCCGGGACTCGAACCCGAAACCTGTGGCACCGAGCGCCAGACACTCGGCCATTCAGGTCCCAAATGTGTGAATGCCAACGGCACGCGGTGTTCCCAGGTGGTCACCCACCCAAGTACTGACCGCGCCCAGTGATGCTTGACTTCGGTGATCGAACGAGAACCGGTATATTCAGCATGGTATGGCCGTTGGCCGTGGGTTCAACTGTTTATAGAAAGTGTAACAAATTAACCATAAATTTTAGAATTTAATGAAACAACAAATCGTATCACAGCAATCTTAAAAAGTTGTTCTTCTAATGCAGCTGGCAATTCACAGACAGTTCATCTTCATGCCATAAGCAAGGGCTCCACCGCTGTGACTCATTAAGCACTAACTACCCAGGGGGCACGTTTAGATTGGTTTGGTTTAGTTTAGTTTGTCGCTCTATGGTCATCTTGTGCACACTTTAGGCTAAACAGACCGGGACCTACAGTTTAACGTGGATTCCGAACCACTCAAAAACATCCATGCCACCACCAGGATTCGAACCTGAAGCCTGCGGTTATTTTAATAAATGATAGTAAACTTTTCTGTAAATGTATTGAATTCATTCAAGATTCGGATAAGAATCTTGAATGAATTCAATATATTTACAGAAAAGTTTACTATCGTTTATTAAAATAACCACAGGCCTCAGATGAAAATAAAAAACACTGTAATGATAATTACTTTTTTTAATAGTCTTACTCTTTATATATGTAAAGTCGTAAACCGGAAAGTAAATAGCACTGAAGTCGAAAAACACCCATTTTAATGATCATTGCATCTTTCTAGCGCTATTCTACATGGGCATTAAAGAATTATACAATACAGCTGCATTTTTTATTCCTAATTAAAATCTAAGTTTTAAACATCAGAAATTTACTAAGATTATTAGTGCTATTAGTGTTAGATTGCTAACGTCGTAAACCGGAATAGCAAATGCCATTGAAGTAAAAAAAAAAAAAAAAAAAACTACCTCCTAATATCTCCAAGTAATTGAACAAACTGATTGAGAAACAATAGCATAATTAATGTCCAGCAAGAGAATCTGATTGTTGTAAAAGTATTTCACTGTGTCACATTAAAAAGAAAAAAAAATTAAAAAGCATCTTCAATGTATTTGAGTCACGCTTTCGCTGAGTTGTTTTTCTATCTTCTAATAGGCTGAACTGACCACTTCTAGAAGATAAAGAATGTCGCGTGAACAAGTCTAACACGAAAGTAATCCCCTCTGTCACGAAAAATCATTTTGGCGATCTTTCAGGAAGTGAATCCCAGTTCACAAAAAAAATAATTAACATTTTCCCCATCCGCCCACTTCCCTCTTCCTTTAAGTTATCATTTCTCAAAACATTCTCCCATGGAAAATGATTTTTTGCAGAAAAAGAAAATTATAAAACTTAAATGATCCGGGTGTGGTTTTAAGTGATAAGATAATTTCAAACACGTTTATCTTAGTTAGACACGAAATATACTTCTCCAGGGCAGGAACAAAAAATGTCTTACAAAATTAGAAAACATTTTCAAAAATTCGGCTGATGTTATAAGGGTTTGTTTTTGTTTTTTTAAAGATTCAAAGACATCTAAATCATTTAGTTTAATTTTAAATAATTAAAATTTACAAATAAATTATATTTTACTTGCATTTGGCTATTTAAAATCCAAAGTGCAGAATAAGTTATTTCATAAAAAAATTCAGGAATGTCGGCAATGAAAAAATCGACTAAATGCTGCGGAAGATAAAACTTATGATTGATTATACTAAATTTTCTTCTGTTTAAAATTTAACTTATAAAATAGATTGGCCAATAAATAGTGCGAGGTGGTTCATCCCCTTTCCAAAAAGAAGCTAGTTATAACCAATAAAAAAATTCACAGAATATCAAAACAGTTGTCAACTTTTCAAAATAAAAATTATATTTCGAAAAGGCAAATACATATCTTATTCAACGTGCATTATTGTTTCAAGACGAAAATTATTTCACCCTATAGTTTGCAGAATTATTTTCATTGCCAGAAAGAAAATTTCACAACTGCTAAAGAGAATAATTGTGAGGAAAAAAAAACTTGTTTTGAATAAAAAAAAAATAGTTTCAACTACAATAAAATAATGCAAATATTAAAACTCTGAGATAATTGTTAAATTATCTTTTATATGAAGACATTTTTCAATGTGAATAATCTAATTTTGAATATTTCTATTATATTACTGTATTTTACATTACAAGAGTAAAGCAGAAATAAATATGACATAAACAATTCTTATAATAATGCAATTCCTTTATCCACAAAGGTTTTTTTTTTTTTTTGTGTCCTTAATTGACCCCCACAATGTTTGATAAGCTATTAGCAAGTTTGACCACGACCTACACAAGAATCTAGGTGGTTCATCTTCAAAACAACTCTGATTGAAACCAGTTTGAACCACAATTCCACACCAAAATCTAGCTACCGAACAATTAAAATTTCTTATCGATAAAATCGCATATTCCTTGTCTTCCGTTAGTCCAGCTTATCGATAAGTTTTCTTCATCTGTATTGAGAATACGATTCAAATCCATTGATAAGATTCACAAAGGAGTTGCATTTTAGCCTTTGTTACTGTAAGCTCATTCGTTAATTCCTTTTCTTAATAGCTTATTAACCCGATTATTACATCCTATGCGATGGTTAAGATTAATAAAACATGCAATTTGATGTGGAACGCTGCTTAAAAAAAAACGAATAGCTCATTTTCTGAATATTATAACTCCACAAAATAAATTTTTTTTTTTCCTAATGCAGCTGGCAAACACTTAGACACTTGGTCTTGGATGCCTTAAGGCAAGCGCTGCGCAGACGTTACTCACTTTGCATTACCCAAGGGGCGCTTGTGACTTCAAGATAAGCCACGGACGCGGAGTAACAATGCCCCCGCGATGTTCTACGATCGTATTAGACCGGGACCTACGGTTTAAAATGGATTCCAAACCACTCCAAACATCCATGGCACCGCCGGGATTCGAACCCGAAACCTGTGGTACCGAGCGCCAGAGCGCTAGCCACTCGGCCATTCAGGCCCACAAAATAAAAAAATAAAAACTCAGAAAATTGAAAAATAATTAGACATTGTTTCTAAGAATTCTAGGTTGGCTTGAGATTGGTAACCTTACATCATTATTTACCTTACCATCATTATAACATTACATTAATTATTTTTATTGCCTATATTATCTTGCTTAGTAAAATAAATATAAATAAAGTAAGCAGCTTTCATAGATTCATGTGAGTTGAATAAAAATAAAAAATTCTAATTCCTAGTCTAAAGCACCTAATTTCATACTCACTTTTAATTCTTTCTAGAATCAGAACAATTATGTCCAGAAAGCAACACAGTGGATGGATTTGAAAAAACTCGCCGATTATGATATTTACCATTTTTAATCATTTATAAGGTTGACCTTTTCCTTTGGATTTTGTGTTAAAAAAATCTAATTCATAGGAAATACTCCTGTTGAAGTTTTTATGAAATATTAAATTAAAAAGCAAAATTATTTATATAAATATTAATTTTATAAATGAATACATTAAAAAAATAGGCCAATACTTTTCTGTTGTACAAATATTATGTATAACAGAGAAGGATTGTCATTACTATTATCGATTAATGTATCGAGTAGATACATAACTCTAAGACCACTTAAGAACATCTTCCTTTATTTGTATGTATTCGATACATTCATACAAATAAGGGAAGACGTCCTTAAGTAATTTTAGAGTTGGAAACAAAAAAAAAGCAGTTTAAATTAACATAACTTCAACAATCGAATTCGTTACTAAAGAAATTTGAGTTTCGTTTGTATTCCGAAACAAAAATAAAACATAAAAAAGTAGACATATCTATAGAATTTGTTAATTAAAGGGGTTTGATAAGCTTATGTATGATCATCAAAGAATATCTTAATTCATTAGATGACCCCCCTGACCGCTGTATCTAGAGCCGTTTAGTATACAAGGCCCATTCATAGGATTCTACAGTTACAAAAACTTGCAATTTCATTGCAAAATGACATACATTTCGATATAGAATAACTGATATCAATATAATTGGATTAAACAGAAAAAGTGGTAGAAATGGTAGAAAACCGATCATAAAAATAGTTTGGTTTGTCACTCTGTGATCATTTTGTGCACACTTTGGGCTCATTAGACAGGGGACTTACAGTTTAACGTAGATTCCGAACCCCTTACAAACCTCCATGCCACAAAAACGGAATTTAATATTGCGATTTGTTTAATGCAAGAAATTTTAAAAGATCAACAAAGTAAACAAAAAAAAAATTCCATTTCCAAGTTCATTTTGCTAATGAGCTCTTCACTAATTTCCTTTTGTGAGGTTCATTAAATCGAGGATTTTCCCATCATGGGGTTGCAAGTCGTTTCTATACATTGCGCAAGAAATTGTCTTCAACCAATTTTAGTGCCATAGGAGGATAAGCAATTACATGATGAATTCAGATTAGTGAATAGAGCACGCATTGGTGTTCCCAATTTGGGGCAAACATAATCCTCACATGATCATACTTCTCATGCTATTTTTACTTTCGACATAAGCGATGATAGCTTGGCGATTTTTGCCAACAATCTTGAGTGTTAGCTATTGCTACTCTACGCTGTTGGCGTGAAAGGGGGTGGGGAGTTATATCGCACCACTATCAGCCAACGGCCATACCATGCTGAATGCACCGGTTCTCCTTAGATCACCGAAGTCAAACATTATTGGACGGGGACAGTACTTGGGTGGGGGACCACCTGGGAACACCGCGTGCCGTTGGCATTCACAAATGTGGGACCTGAATGGCCGAGTGTCTAGCGCTCTGGTGCCACAGGTTTCGGGTTCGAATCCACTTTAAGCCGTAGGTACCGGTCTCATATCTCTGTAAGAGCGTGACGGAGCCAAAGTCAGACTTCTACCTACGGGTGCTCCATCGCAACAGAAGCTGCTTCCTTCCCCTTCAATCATGAATACGTATGGGCTCGTGGGCTTGGCCAGCCAAGTGGGATAAGAAACAACAGCAACAACATTTCCAAAAGAAATGGTTCATTTATTTACAATAAAAAAAAAAAAAAAACATGAACAATTTAATTGTTCTAAATATTTGGCAATCATATTCTATCAATTTTCTTGCGTAATATTTTTTTTTTAACATTTTAGGAGGCAAATATCCATTTAGATGAACTTTTTGTAATGTCTTATTATATTTCCTGCAGAATGATCAGAATAATAAATAAAATAGCATTTCTCGTATTTATTTAGTAAGGGTTTTTATTATCTATTTCTAAGTTAGGTTCTTAGTTAGTTCTAAGTTGGGTTAAGTCTAGGTTCTAATTTATCTATTTAATTCAGTAACTGTACAACTTGAGAAGAATATACAGAATCACTTCGTAACATGCTTACGCTTACTAAATAAATGTGGCTTACGAGAAAGGAGCCAAGGGGCGATACAGCGCCAACTCTAGAACGAAAGAACGGGAGATGTTTATTACAATTTTCTGTTCCTTTAGAGTAGATTTGGTTTGCCGCTCTACGGTCATTTTTGTGCACACTTTAGGCTAATTAGACTAGAACCTACAGTTTAACGTGGATTCCGAACCACACACACACATCCATGCCACTGCCAGGATTCGAACTTGAAGCATGTGATATCAAAGGCCAGAGCGGTAGCCAACTGGCTATCAAGTCGCCCTTTAGAATAGGGGGAAGCGCTCAAATCTATATAAATAAATGACAATGTTCGTATGTTTGACCCTTATAGACTCAAACTATGCCGATTTCGCTCGAAATTTCTCAGGTTGTTCTTATGAGTACAGGGAGTGTTTAGAGAGTGGTTTGAACGAAATCCAGTAGGTAGTGCTGTTGTTTTTACAATATTAGTTTAAGATTGAATTTTTTTCACATTTAGATTGTTATTTCACTTTTTTATTTAAATATTTTTATTAATATTTTTTAAATTATTTTGTACAGAGACATTTGAATACAAAAAAAAAGTTAATGAATCAAATACTGCACAATTGGATTCCTGAGTGCCACCAAATAATTTAATAAGCTGAAAAAGTCAAACAAAATATCCAAAACAAAGCAGCAATAAAACAGGAAAAAAAAATAATAATTATCCCATAATTCAATCGATCCTCAATTTAATTGAATAAATGAATTGGTATAGCTCTTCACTTTTAATCCATTATTACTCAGATTTAGCAAAAGCGAAGCATTGCCAGTTGCAATACGTTTAATAAGTAATTTAATAAGTGCCAAAGGCAGGTATGGGCACATTTTTTCGGTCGCAGCCAAAAATCGGAAGAAAAAAAAGTTTGGCGGGCCAAAATAAATTTTTCTAAAATTTTAAGAACAATATACAAGTATTACAATTTAAATATGTTAATGAGATGAATGAAATTGCGATTTCATTTTTAAAAGCTCCTTGTATTGAGGTTCGAAGTGAGATGCACTGATTCTAAGGAACGAGGCTAAATGCTCATCTGTCAGTCTACTTCTAAAATAATTAATTCCAAGATTCATATTTGAAAACACTTGTTCACATATATAAGATGAAGCAAACATAGCATTGATTTTTTGGCAGTGAGATATTAAATTTGGGAAACTTACTTTCGATAATGATTGGTAAAAATCTAACTTGTTGGCACGAATCTACAGCTATAACTAACAAAGAACTTCCGCTTTTAACATTTTACCAATTCAAAGCTGTGTGTGCTTGCTATTTCCGTCGATTTAAGTTTAGTAGAACAAAAATAGACAAAGTAAAAAAAAAAAAAAAACATCAGTCCTTTGAAAAAAAATGAAGAAAAAAAATATTTAATCAAAGTAGAAAAGGAGATGGATATATAAATATAAATATATATTTCTTTTAATTTGCCTCGGACCGGCAAATTAAAATTCTACCCGCGGGCCGGATAGAACCTTCCGGCGGGCCGGAGTTGGCCCGCGGGCCAAAGTTTGCCTATCCCTGGTCAAAGGGATGGGCTTTCTGAAGCAGCATCCGCCGTTTGGCAAGTGAGGGAGATATCACTGTCGCTAAGAATTCGATGGCCTGCTTTCGTCCATCCGCAACCCAATTCACGAACGCTCTTCTCTTGCTTCGGGGCATCCCGCACATTTTATCTCTACTGTCGTCTTTTATTAGCTCTTCAACAATCAAGTCGCAAAACATTTTTAACTGCTTTCTTTCTGCCAATTGTTATAATTTTAGTTTTTGTTTTTCTTCTTATGCAGCTGGCAAGCAGACCGTGATCTTCGCCATAAGGGCTGCACCGATGTTACTCACTTTGCATTACCCAGGTGGCGCGTGCAACTTGATGGTAAGCCACGGACGCGGAGTAACAATGCCCCCGCAACGCTCTACGATCCTATTAGGACCGGGACCTACGGCTTAAAGTGGATTCGAACCACTACAACTCCCATGGGCAAAGCCGGGATTTGAACCCGATACCTGTGGTACCGAACGCCAGAGCGTTATAATTTTAGTAAAATAATTGCTTTTATCACAATTGAATTTCCAAATTTAGCGTTCAAATTTATCAAGGACAAGACAACAGGTCGGATTCGATTACTGGGTCAGAGATTTGGTTTGTCGTACTACGATCATCTTGTGCATGCGAGGGTTACACAGACCGGGACCTACAGTTTAAGGTGGAATCCGAACTCCTCACAAACATTCCTGCCACTGAGAGGATTTGAACCTGAAGTCTGTGATACCAAAAGACGGAGCTCTAACCATTTTGCCAAAAGGCCGCGGTAGAGTTGGAGAAGCTTGTCGATACAATTCCAAACTAAACTAGTAGAACAGTTTATAAAAATGAGAGACATCGTTGCAAATAATTAAAAGTCCAATCAACATTTCCTTCAAAATTTTTTCTTTTGGAACCCATCCAAAAGCAATCCGAATTATTTTAATTTCATGTTTGTTTCAACATTTGCCATAACCTAACATTTGTCTTTGAATTTTAAAAACTCCAGACAAAATAAACTTAACCTTATTTCCACTAACTAAAACATAAAATCAAAAAACTGGTTCCGTCGTTTTTGTATAAAAAGTTGGCAGACTGAAATTTATTTCTACACATTTCATTCTGCTTCAGATTCTGAAAGCTGTGCCATTCAATTTCATTGGAGTCATTATTGGCCTGCATTCTTCCTCCCAACAATTGGTTTCAGATCTCACTCACCTCTGAATGTAACGCAAAATACGAAAACTAAAATACATAAAAATGAATGGACAAACTTTTAAAAATAAACATTTTTTTTTTTTTTTTTTTTTTTTTTCATTCTTGGGAATTAACTTTCAATCAAAAAAAATTTCCATAGAATTAAAAAGACGTAATATTTTAAAAACCAAATAGGGCCTTGATGGCAGAGTGGCTAGCTCTATGGTGCCACAGGTTTCGGGTTGGCATGGATGTTTGTAATGGTTCGGAATCCCCTTTAAACCGGTCTATTAGGATCGTACAGCATTATGGGGATAGTGTTACTCACGTCCGTAGCAAAGTTACACGCGCCCAATGGCTAGTACAATATTGAATAACAGCGGTGCAGACTTGCTTATGGCATAAATATACCAGCTGCATTAGAAAAAAAAATTTATAGCAAAATAAGATGAAGGAATTGAACCTTATATACTAAAAACCAGAGATTCGTGGATGTTTTTGCCCACCACTTGTTAATTTGGTATCTATGAAGTGATTTCAGTATTTTATTAATGGAGAATTACATTTTAAGCAGATTTAAATATTGCATGCATCTTTTATAATACTCATAGGAGTATGCTAATGTTCGCATACTTACCATAAGGTCTTTTATTGGACATGACCATCAAAAGCTTGAATATTTGATAAATATAAAATTTACTGTAGGTAAATTAAATTAAAAACATACTTAATAAACTATTAAGTAAAATAAACGAAAAATATAAAAATCTTTATGCTTGGCTTTACTTTATGTAATGAATAGATAACCACTTCTTTTAATAAGGTTGAAATAAAGTTTTAATCAATAAAAAATATTTGCTCTGATCTGACGCAAGTGAAGTTCGCAGTGAAAAGATTTAATTCAACAATCTTCTCTAAAATGATGAGCATTTTATTCCAAAATAAGTGGTTGAACGTCACCTCTCAACAACCAAGTAACGTTTAATGGGGCATAAAAGCAGCATCGTTTAGAGTTTATTATACGATTAAAAAAAAAAATACATTTAAAAAATCTCCCAATAAAATATCTTAACTTGATTGGTCTGTAATGAATGACTATTTGTTTTGTATATCTTAATCTATTATTAAAATATGTTTTGAGTAAAATATTTTTAATAATAAATCAATAAGTTTTGGATTGGCTTTAAAAAAATTATAGCTAAGATATCACTCAGTTGTTCAGTTTTCTTAAATTCTGCCCAATATTCAATATTAATTTTAATAGTCTAGATTTACCATAGCTGAAAAATTTTCTCACTAATAAATTTAATTTAGAAAGTTAAATTAGTATATTGTGTTGGTATTGGTATACAAGTTAAATTTGGTATAAATATTTTCAACTGGTTTTAATGATCAACAAAAAATTCATAATAACGCTTAGTAGCTATTCAGAAAAAGAGACTAAGTATTAAGGTGGTTGTTGTTCTAATGCAGCTGGCAATACAGGGCCGCAACCGCTGTTACTCATTTAGCACTACCCAGGGGGCATGTGTCGCTTGAAGATAGGCTACGGACGCGTAGTAACACTACCCCACAACGCTCTACCTATGAGTTCCTATGAGATTGGGACCTACGGTTTAAAGTGGATTCCGAATCACTACAAAGATCCACAGCACCGCCGGGAATCGAACCCGAAACCTCCGGTACCGAGTACGAGAGCGTTAACCACTCGATCTTCAGGCCCCATTATTCTTAATAATTTACAGTAAAATTTATAGCATATATTAATTTTATATAATAACAATTGTATTCTAAATTTCGTACCATATACATTTTTTTTCTTACATTTACTACTGTGCCCAAAAAGTAAGACCAATTTTTTTTCAAAAACGCTCTATTTATTCTTCCAAATTTATTTCATCGCCTTCAAAATAATCTCCACCGGACACAATGCACTGATGCCAACTTTTTTTTCCAATCCTCAATGCATGCTAAAAAGTCATCGGCAGGGATGGCTTTCAAACCGCGCGGCGATTCACATTGAATCTCTTCAATGGACTCAAAAGGTGTCCCCGGTGTGATCTTCTCAGTTTAGGGAATAGCTAGAAGTCGCACGGTGTGAATATGGTTTTTGTGGAGCGATATGGGTTTCATTTTTGGCGAAACATCACGAAGAATCAATGCCGTGCGAGCTGGCGCATTCAGTGTTTTCAGTACCCATCGAGATTTGACGCGTTTGAGGCCCAAAATGGAATGGACCGATCCTTTTGAAATTCCAACATCCTCAACAAGGTCTCTAATTGTAAATCGACGGTTTGCAAGCACCAAATCTTTAATTTTTTGGACGTGAGCTCGATGATAGGAGGCAGCGCTATTCGCGTCCGTAGCCTAAGTGTTAAGGTTTCTTACCTAAATTATATATATATATATATTTGTCTACCTTAAGAAATCTTATGCCAACGCTCAATAGTAAGGGCCCTTTACTAAAAGTTTTAAGCAGATCAAAGTATTTTCGAGAACGGATAGAATGCAAATATCCACGGAATCATCAGAATGCAAATATCCACGGAATCATCAGAATGCAAATATCCACGGAATCATCAGAATGCAAATATCCACGGAATCATCAGAATGCAAATATCCACGGAATCATCAGAATGCAAATATCCACGGAATCATCAGAATGCAAATACCCACGGAATCATCAGAATGCAAATACCCACGGAATCATCAGAATGCAAATATCCACGGAATCATCAGAATGCAAATACCCACGGAATCATCAGAATGCAAATATCCACGGAACATTTGAGGGAAGGAGTGCATCTTCACACGATATTGATTATGAACTATTCAAAGACTTTAACAACAGAAAGTATTAAAATAGAGTGCGCTTCCCTATCCTAAAGGGACAGAAGGTTGGTAGCATCTCGCATCCTTTTCATGCTGGAGTTGGCTTTTATTCAGAGAACGTAAGCGTCTTATCAAGTGATTCCGGAAATTGTGAAAAATTCTTCTCAGGTTCATACATTTAATTATTTAATTAATTATGTGTTCACTAAAGATAAATATATACATGTTATTTTGCTTATAACACTATACGAAATATAATAAAACTAAGTTCATGTCAATAAATATTTTATTTTTTACAAAACTCGCCAAGCTATCATCGCATATAACAACAAAACCCTGAAATTAATGCTTAAAATTAATTCTAAATAAGTGCAGTCTATTCGACATGGCGAAATAAGCTTATTTTTTCATCTGTAAAGCAAGTAAACGCAGTGACCAGTCCCGTGCAAATGAATGTCAGAGTCACCATGCAAGTGATCAGCAACCATGTTCCTCCTGACAGTGTACAGTGACGGTTGCAAAAGTCACATGGAGTATGTGTGATCACATAAAGATCATCTTTGCCGAAACTGGCAACTCTGATGAGGGCTTTATTTTATCACTACTCACCCATCAAAACGAAATGTCGGTTCTTTTTCGCAACAACAGTAATTAAGTACTACCGTGTTATGTAATTTCCTATTGCTCAATGCAAGCATAACGTTAGATAATTCGTCACGTTATTTCACATTCTTATTACATGCGTGTTAACATATTTGAATGTCTCTTGAAATTATATAATATAATTTCATATTTGAATCTCTTGAAATTTATCATGAGTCACAGAAAGTATAAAGAGAATCCATTCCTCCAAACTGCTTTCTCTTTTCTTTTCAAAGTACAAATTTTTATCATATAAAATTAAAAAATAAATTCGTGATTCCAAATTACTGACAGATGATTTTTAACCACCCAAACGGCAACTTTCAAAGGACATCTTAAATAAAAATTAAAGATTGAGATTGACTATTTGTATGCTGCCGTCGATTAGGGTGCGCATAGACTTGAAAAAGCGAGATCTTCATAAGCGGCATCCCAGGATGGTTTGGTTGGTCGTTCTACGCTCTCTGTGTACACTTTGGGCTAAACAGACCGGGACCTGTAGTTTAAAGTGGATTCCAAATCACTCACAAACATCCATGCCACCTGCCAGGATTCCAACCCGTGGTACCAAACGCCTGAGCGCTGGCCAATTGGTCATCAGGCTACAAGACTCTGAAAGATTGTCTTCGTGGAGTGGAACAAAATGAAATGTAATATTTTAAGAAAAGTTCTTTTACCTTAAGAATCAAAATGCAATAGAATAATTCAAGAAGAGAATTATCAGGCTGAATACACTAGAAATTAAAATTCTCATCTTTTTTACAAATATATATTTTCGAAATCATTTCAAAAAAATAGGCGAACACTTTCTGTAGGTTACAGGGTTTTTTTTTTTTCTTCTTTGTCTCTTTGTCTCTCCAGTAATCCTATTCATAAACTGTTTTATTGTGTCACAAATGAGTAAATAATTTATAAATTGCCCAGAAGTTAAATCCAAAAGTTGAGTTTCAGAGTGGAACCGAGAGATTACGTCTAAAAATATTTCACTGAAATCGATCTGCTTAATTTTATTATTGCATTTTAAGCTCAGTGAACTATTGAAATAACATTCATTATCGTAACAAAACGTTTAAAAATATTTTTTACCAATTTTTTTTCTAAATATAATAATGCATCATTCATATTCCATAAAAGCTGGTTAATATTTATAAAAGATAATAATTAGATAAATAGATTACATTATTTTTTTTTCTTCTAATGCAGATGGCGAACACTGAGACAGCTTGGTCTTGGATGCCTTAAGGCAAGCGCTGCACAAACGTTACTCACTTTGCATTACCCAGGGGGCGCGTGTCACTTGAAGATAAGCCACGGACGCGGAGTAACAATGCCCCCGCAACGCTCTACGATCATATTCGACCGGGACCTACAGTTTAAAGTGGATTCCGAACCACTACAACATCCATGGCACCGCCGGGGCTCGAACCCGAAAGCCTGTGGTACCGAGCGCCAGAGCGCTAGCCACTCGCCCATGCAGGCCCCATAGATTACATTATAAAAGATGTAAATTACATAGCACTTTTTCCATGTAATTATTTATAAGTTATAATGAAGCTATGTCTTTTTTTTTTTGTATTGTAAGCATCTATTAATGTATTCTTTCATATAATATTATTCAGAATAAATTAGTTTAATTACGTTCTTCTTGAAATAGCACATTAAGAAATTAGCCATTTGAATAAAGAAAAACTTTAGTTTGTACCAGTAGGCTTAAAAATGAACATAAAAATTACAAGCTTGAAATATCATTTTTAACTTCAAGACAAAAAATAATAATTTTTGTAATAAAAGAGAAACTGTTTTTCTTTGCATCCATTTCAAAAGGAATATTCCTGCTTTTCTTAAAATAAATATATTTTATACAAAAACTAATGATAAAAAGGATGACTCAACATTGGAATAAACTTATTTTCGAATTATCCAGCGAATGGTTGGAATGTTTGATTTTCGTATTACGAATACAAGAAAATTAATATTTCAATGAAGACCTGTCGAAATGCAAAACTATATTAGCGCAAAAAAATTTATTGTAATGGTAAACTAAATTTTATAGAATATAAAAGATGTTTCAAGTCATAATTTCTGCATCTTAAATTATATATTTTATCAGATAACTGTAGTGTTACATTTATTACAAATAATTTTATATCAAGAGATGCAATTTAATGTTTGTCACCTTCACTATGAAAAAACAAAGAATATCAGCATATGAAAGTAGGCTAGTAGGATTAGTAGGCTAATGAAAATGTGTTCCACACGTTCGTCTTCCTTTTTGAATATGAACTTGTACACGGAAAAAATGTTCAACTTTTAATATTCTAGTCACACTCAAACGTGAATTAAAGATTCAAGTGTTTTAATTATTTATCTCATAGAATTAATCTTAATGAATGCTTAGACACTTAAAATATTGATTTCTTAACACTGAAAGTTAATAAA
Source organism: Caerostris darwini (assembly GCA_021605075.1). Taxonomy (NCBI): domain Eukaryota; kingdom Metazoa; phylum Arthropoda; class Arachnida; order Araneae; family Araneidae; genus Caerostris; species Caerostris darwini. The sequence goes on along the minus strand of BPLQ01010785.1, from coordinate 834,973 downwards.
CGATTCAAGTGCTCCTCAATAAAATAAAGTAACTGTTTAGTTGGACCCAAAGAGCTTTTATAAACTGTAAATAACAGGAAAGATATCTGAAGTCGAAATTCACATATTAATTATTTTTTACATTGCATTCATTTGATTCAAATACATAAAAAAAAGAACATTACAACTTAGAAGTATCTCACAAAAAAGTTAAAAAATATTAAAGAAAATTAAATCTGAAAGGGGTTTAGTTTGTTGCTCTACTGTCATTTTGTGCACACTTTAGTGACTGATCCAGGACCTACAGTTTAACGTGGATTTCGGACCACTCAAACATCCATGCCCCCGCCAGGATTCGAACCTGAAGCCTGTGGTGCCAGAGCCAATAGGCCATCAGGCTGCATCTGAAAGTTTCGTTTATCGCTCTGGTGTGGTTTGGTTTGTGCACACGACGGCTAGACAAACCAGGACCTACGGCTTAAAGTGGATTCCGAACCACCAACAAATATCCATGCCACTGCCAGGATTCGAACCTGAAGCCTGTGGGACCAAAGGCCACAGCGTTAGACAATTGGCCATCAGACTGGCCAGTGGGTAGGAGAAAGCATGATTACAATTTCAGAAAAGATTTGCTTGTTCAGGCAAGAAAATTAAAGAAAGGCTCGAGGAGGAATCTTTTCGTGGAATGCTGGCGGCGCTGGTTAGCAATCAGACATCTAAATTTCACTCTGGTAGGGGCACTTAAAATCTGGAAAGTCACTACCCCTTTTAAAAGGTAAGCATGAGAGTGCAAGCTGCCCACTCTACCCAGAGAAAGTAGTGTTCGTTTTGAATGGAGAACACCCACTATGTGGTATTCCGCAATCCACATATTCATCTAGTTTGAGAGCCGAAACGCAAGCATTGTCTAACACCCCTTTTATAGTTTGGTTTGTCGCTCTACGGTCATCTTGTGCACACGAGGGCTAATTAGACAGGGACCTATATTTTAAAGTGGATTCCGAACCACTCACAAACATCCATGCCACCGCCAGTATTCGAACCTTGAAAAGCCTGTGGTGCCAAAGGCCAGAGCGCTAGTCAATTGGCCATCATGCTGCATACCCTTTTTATAAGAAAACATACCTCAACCATTTTTCGTGTATTATCTTTCAATTAAAGCTGCACGTTTTATGAATCGGCTGGTATACTTCAACTTTTATGTATTTGCATACTTACAAGTTTATTATTATTAGAACAGTTGTACACGAGAAATATTTTTTATTGAATACCGAGTACGCGATAAAAACATTTAATTGGTGCAATATTGCATCCATATGCACTGCTTGAACGCATGTTATAAGCACATAAACATTTTAATTACATGCATGATCTCGGGGGGGATACATAATTTTCAAGTAATTAAAAGTTTAATAGAATACTTTAATATCAGTACTTTTCGAATGAAATCTAGAAATATTTTAGTCGTTAAACTTCAATACTTCCAAGATTCGATTGAATAAGGTTCAATTTCGGAGAAGAAAAAAAAAACATTTGAAACATGAAGGAAAGATTCATTGAAAAAAAAAAGACGATATTCAATTTATTAAGATAAAAATATTTCACTCGTGTAATGCGATGCAGTTTTAAAAATCAAGCTTTACAATTGAAGTCAATACGCCATTTCTATAATTTTAATGCAAGTAATTTATAATGTAATACTATTTGATTATAAATTACTTGCATTAAAATCTTGCATTATATTTGATTATAAATTACTTGCATCATTACGTATAAGAACATGTGCAAGTAAATAGTAGATTATTTGTGTAATACAAACGGAGTACAGAACACATCTTACAAACAAATCCAACTCATTTTAAAGCAGATCTTCTTAAAGAAGCACAATGTGAACCTGCACATATATCGCTCTCTAGGTTTTACAAATCCGCTACATTTTGATTTCATACATGATCTCAGAAAAAAAAAACATAAAATTCTTTATTAGTTATTTGAAATTCAAGTAACTAACAGTTTAAAAGAATACTTTGATATCGTATACTTTTAGAATGAAATACAGAAGTATTTTAAAAGACATTCAATGCCTCTAAAGTTCGATTGAATAAGATTCAATTTCGGGGAACAAGAAAAAAAAATGAAATATGAAGGGAAGATTCAATGGGAAAAAAAGATGCAGTTTTGAAAATCAAGTTTTCCAATTAAATTCAATAGGCCATTTCTATAATTTTAAGGCAAGTTATTTATTAGTTGTTTTTACATATAAAAACCGTGTTCAATTGAATGTTAAATTACTGTTGTAAAACCAACGTACACATCTTACAGACAGCAAATCCTGTTCATTTTAAAACAGATCTTCTTAAAGAAGCACAAAGCCCACACATACAGCGCTCGCAAGTTAACACAATTTATTGAAATGTCAAATTCGGCATCCTGTTTTATACTTCACTCAACATTTATTCGATGCAATCGTTGGAGGTTTTTCTCACATTTTTTTTTTAATATGTTATCAATAGCTGGTTATGAGAATGAAAGAGTAAAAATCAGCCTACACGCGGAAGTTATTTTTTAATCATTTTTTGTATCGACTCTTAACTTCCGACTCCAAAGTCTACATACTTTTATAAACAACAATTTTTACTCGTGGATCTAGAATATTTATGGCGTACACTTTATTTTTTTTTTTTTTCTTATAAAAATGAAATCAGTAAAAGTCATTAAGTTAACAAAAAAAATTTTTAACTTTTAAGGTGTATTTACACTCACCTAAAATACATCCTTGTACTTTTACAAAAATAATACATATATCCGATAAAAACAACAGTACCAAATGAACAGGTGAGTATCATAGAATATTATAGAACAGGTAAGTATCATAGAATAGCTAAAAATTTTTTTTTTCATTTTAGACACAAAGATGCTACATATGCAATACGTTAATTCTTTTTTTTTCTTTTCATTTTAATAATAGAGCAGCTTCTATAAAATCTTCTTTCATTGTAGTTATAAGCTTCTTATAAGCTTCGGTGCTGAGAAAAATCTCTTAATTGGTTTGCTGGTAAAAGTTGCTAGTGGTTGTATTATTAAAAAAAATAATCGAATTGCCTTCTTAACATTGCATTTTAATATTAATTTTGGAAAGATGAAATTTTATATACATATATAAACGATTTAGAGGTCAGATTTTTAAAATATTTCCGAATCTTTCAAAAATGGATATTCTACTAGAAGGTTCAATAAGAAAAATTAATTTCAAATAACAACAATAATAATAAATAAATAAAAAAAGGACTCACCCACAATGTAATCGTACTCCGTGTCCCAGTAATCTTTGGTGAAAGGCACGAACGTGTCCTGCGCTCTCATGTAGAAGAGGGCCGCGAAAGGCAGGAGCGTGGGCAAGTATTGCAGCAGTCCCATTTTGTTCGAACGTTCGAATTAACGTTCGCGCGCTCGCATCTTCCGAATTGCCTGGTCAGGGAAGTGATGGGCTACTTTTCCGTGCTCACCTCACCGTCTGTTTTCTTCTTCCGCGAAGGCACCAATCAGAAGACTCGAATCGGAATATCACCGGAAGGGTTAAAGCATCTGTTTTTGGATGTCAGTGCGCCAACACTTTCTTGGCGCTGTTTGTGTGTGCTTCCAGTTGTTTTTCGCCAATGTTGTTGTTGTTTTTTTCCTCGTGTATCAATTATTCAATTCTTTTTTCATCTCCATCATGTTCAATCTACAAAACTCCGGAAAAGGTGGAACACATTTTGTTCCAATGCAAAAAATATGATATAACACGAAACAAACTCCAAAGTGCTTTTGGTTATAGAGTTCTTTCATACTCATGGTTATTCGATCTGTCTGAGGATGCTTATTATAAAACAACAGTAATTCTACAATTCCTACGAAAAGTATCGTAACCCCGTCAACTATGGGGTGCCCCATATGTTTTCTTTGTGTTCCCATTGTTTTCTTTCTTTCATTTTCACTTTTCGTTTCAAGTACTAGTAGTACTTCATGCGTTCTAAATCATCGTTTAAATGCTAAAATGTTTGATCGCTTGATCAGTAGTTTGTTTATTCCTTTCATATCCAAATGTAGGACTTCTTTTATTGTTATTCTGTTTATCGTTAGAAAGTGTCGACAACGTTTATAGTATTTCAGAAGGAAATTTGGACTCCTGGAATTTCGAATTTTTCGGTGACTTTGGAATTTTAATTTTGGAGAGTATTTTAAAGAGATCTTGTTTCCACTTTTGTAAATTTGATCGGGAAGAAAAAAATTAGGATAAATTGAGATAAAGCAGCGTCAGCGAGCATACATCTCAAAGCGCCAAGTCAAGTCAAGTCAATTCCTTCTATTAGTTCACACTCTCCCTGCATATGTCTTGTTCAAATTTTCAATCGTTCATAAAATATTTTTTATTCATCCACTCAAGTTCAAATACATTTTTTTTTTAACTGGTAGTGGATGACACTCGATGTTAATACAGATTTTCAAATATTAATTATTTCATTAATTTTAGTTTTTTTTAGATTTACGTGGCATATATCTATAAATAGAGGTCGCCAGATAAACTTAAAAAAATGAATGAAAATTATTTATAAAGGACTTTCTGCAATAGAGTGAAAAAAAAGTAGGAATTGACTTTAAAAAAAAAAATTTTTATATTACTTGTTTAAACTAGAGTTACTCTGTTAGATTGTACGACGATTGTTGAGTTATAGAATTGAATAGTCGTTAGATCGTCAATGTTTTCTTTTTGTTTTTTTTCCACACACCAGTTATTTAAGTTTGATTTAACCTATTACATTGTTAAATGTGCTATGATTAATGAATTGTCGTTGTTATTTTTTTTTTAATAAAAATTCTTCGTCATTGTTGTTTTTTAAAAAAAAAGATGAGTTTTATAGTGTATTTATTTTATATACTATAAAACTTAAAACTTTTAAATTCTTCATCGTTGTTTTTAAATAAAAAAAAAAAAAAAAGATGAAGAATTTTATAGTATATTTATTTTATATATTTTTATTAAAATTCTTCATCATTGCTCTTTAATAAAAAAAAAAAAGATGAAGAATTTTATAGTATATTTATTTTATATATTTTTATTAAAATTCTTCATTATTGCTCTTTAATAAAATAAAAAAAAGATGAAGAATTTTATAGTATATTTATTTTCTATATTTTTATTAAAATTCTTCATCATTGCTCTTTAAAAAAAAAAAAAGATGAAGAATTTTATAGTATATTTATTTTATATATTTTTATTAAAATTCTTCATCATTGCTCTTTAATAAAAAAAAAGATGAAGAATTTTATAGTATATTTATTTTATATATTATTAAAATTCTTCCTTTTTTAAAAAAAAAAAATGCTGAAAAATTTTAATCAAAGTATATTTCAAGGCACATGAGTATACAATTGAGTAAAAAATGATTTTGGTTCTTACATAAGATGTTTAAGAAAAACCAAATGTATGAACCAAACTTGTGTAACCGAACTTATGTAAGAACCAAAAGCATTTTTGTACTCAATTGCATACTCAACTGCAGAATTAATTCAGTAAATTTTGGAGAGTATAGTTTAGAGCCTAGAGCAGGGGTCTCCAAACTACGGCCCTCGGGTTAAATCCGGCCCAACAGTGCCATCGATCCGGCCCGCGACAGCGAATAGCTTATTGTTGCTGTAATAAGTTGGATAAAAAAACACGGAATGATAATAACTCGGTTTTATTTACTTTCTAGGTAAAGCTTCATGGCATGCATAATAAGCAGAAAATTTAACTTAAGCATAACAACTAATGAATAATTGAAATCAATCCTACTCTCCAAACTCCAATTTAGCAAGCGTATGCTCCTCAGAGCGCGTACTCGGCAACTAATCTAGAAATTATAGATAATGGCAGAAAAATTAAAACTGTTTTGGCCCTTGGTACTTGCTGGAGTAAACAGTATGACCCGGCTGGGAAGTTTGGAGACCACTGGTCTAGAGAGTCTTTCGATAGGAGAGTCTAGTTTTCGAACTAGAAGAGTTGAGTTCGAAACGAATGGGTATGATAAATCTGTTAGTCGGAATATCCTCATGATGAATGCGGGGAAATGAGTACGATCATGACAGATAACCACCTTGAAGAGAATCGTTCCACATTATGGATACATCGTAACAGTCTCATCCCCTTCTAAGGTAATCGTGCAGGCGCTGAATTTGCTACATATCTGCCATTCTAAAGAAGGACATCGCGTTAAACTATCAAAAATAACAATAATTTCAGAGCTAAAAATAACATTTATACTAAATTTGATTTTTATAAAATTCCAAAACAAATAATTTTATGTTTAATATAAAATATTCTAATTGTACGAAATCAAAATGCCTTTCTAATTTCGAATTGATTGGGTTTTTTTTATAATTGCAATGTCTTTCTACTGAAGTTTCCCTTTTTCTTACAAACAGTTTTGGAAGTCTCAACATTAATGGGACAATCAAAGCATTTCAATAAACTATGGACTATGTGACTTTAGTATGTAGTCAGTTATCAATACAGTTCTGCTTTCCTTTTTATCTACGTTACATCTACAGATCGCTGCTTTATTGATGCAAATTGTTGACGCATCAAAACCAAAATTCGGACCTGTGCCTCAAAATCCACTTGTTTCCGTAGTGTCAGTAAGAATCATCCAATTTTTTAGTAATTCATTGTACATAAAACAGCAAAGAAGGTTTGATTCCTCCTCGACGTGCGCAGCAGTCACTACTCTGAAAAATAAGTCGACTTGCTTTCGCATTGATATTCAGGTTTTTCTCCCCCCTCCCTTTCTAGGGCTATGTAGTCCACTACCGGTTAGAAAAGGGAAGGTGGAACATTGATGGATCTCACCACTAACAGCCCACCGACAGGTTTTAAGGGAAAGGACAATAACTTTTGGGAGGATCTCTTAGGAGTAACTGTCACGCATGTCGTATGACAAAAAACGCAGAGACTCCCACTAAACTCCCTCACTGTCGATGCGAGACGGTTTTACACGCATTGCCCCAATCGCCATCAAATCTCCTCGTTTCTGAAAGCAGTGACTGAAATGGACGGATTCGAACCTCGCCCCTCCGTACGTTGCCACTAGCCGGTCGACATTAAGATTGCATAAATTCTTTCCTTCATTTCTCTCCAACACGACACGCAAATGCGGGACAATTTTCCTTCATGAAAATATTTCCGGAAGGACCTTTTTCCTTTTAGTGTGTTGAATGCTTCAAATATGTAACTATCCTTACTAAGGTTTCTTGGGTGACGTTGAATCTACTACAATAAAATTTGCATATTTGCTTTAATAGATGTATCAGCTGTGTAAATTCATTAAAAACAAATAACAATAATAACAACCCGACTCGTGGCCCAGTGGCGATGAGCGCAGCTAATGTATCGGAGGGCTGAGTTTCAAATCAGCAGGTGGCGTCCGTCGCAGTCACTGCTTGCAGAAACTAGGAGACTCAATAGTGATAGTGACAATGTGTGTAAAAGCATCGTTAGTCAGGATGCCTGGTGAAGTTTCCTAGTTTTCTCACCTACTACACATAAATGCGGGCAATTGCCCCCTAAAAGTCCTTCCGGAAGTCGCTACACCTCAGCATCCATCTGTGGACTGCTCGCATTCTAAATATGGCTCACCGATGCCCTACCATCACCTTTCTAACGAGTAGAAGACTCTAGATACGGGAATTGTATTGAGGAGAAAAAAAAATTTTTTTTTTTTTTTAAAAACTAATATTTTATGCTGTAATTTAAAAATTATAGTACTGAGATATCCAAAAAAAAACATTTTCTGAATTCATTATATTTTGAGTGATTTTATGGATGAACACAAGAATGAAACAATATTTAGTTATTTTTAATTAATAAAAAAGTACTGTAAAAATGCATATATATTTAAAAATCGGTTTGTTTGTTTGCCCTTCATACAAATTCACCGTTTCGAACCTGGAGCTTTCCTGCACGGCACAGACTATGGCCTTCGTAAGATAGTTGTTGTTGACCAATCCTCAATGTCCTGCAGTGCGGGTCGGACATCCCAGTCGTATGAGTGATCCATTCATGGATGGAGGGAAAGGGGGCAGCTTCCGTTGTGATGGAGCACCCGTAGGTAGAAGTCTGACTTTGGCTCCGTGACCCTCTTACAGTCGTATGAGACCGGGACCCACGGCTTAAAGTGGATTCTGAACCACTACAAACATCCATGGCACCGCCGGGATTTGAACCCGATTCCGGTGGCCCCGAGCGCTAGCCACTCGGCCATCAGGCGCCTTTTACAGATCTTAATGGCCTGAATCTAATAATATTTGTAGTATCTTCTACAGGCAGTACAAACAAAATAGTAGTATTATAATAGAGCGCGCATCGATGTTGCCAATTTGTGGCACGCTGAGGGCCTGATGGCCGAGTGGCTAGCGCTCGGTGCCACAGGTATCGGGTTCAAATCCCGGCGTTGCCATGAGTGTTTGTAGTGGTTCGTAATCCATTTTAAACCGTGGGTCCCGGTCTAATAGGATCGTAGAGCGTTGCGGGGGCATTGTTACTACGCGTCCGTGGCTTATCATCAAGCTACACGCGGCCCCCGGGTAATGCAAAGCGAGTAAACGTCTGTGCAGCGCTTGCCTTAAGGCATCCAGACCAAGCTGTCTGTGTTTGCCAGCTGCATTGGAAAGAATATATATATATATGTAGCACTCATTTAGAATGAGTTTTAGGCATGTGCTTTGTTTTGTAGTTTAACATATGTGATGATATCTTGGCGGTTTTTGGCAACTCTCTTTACTGTTGGCCACGACTACTCTGTGATGTTGGCGCGATGGGGGAGAAAGATCTACTGCCATACAAATATTTTTCAAAATAAATGTTTTTTTTAGCTGTAATTGAAATTTAATTTTTTTAAATATTCGACATTAATTTTCTGTTAATGAATTTTCTTGTGTTATATTTTAATATCTTGTGTCATATTATTTATATCATATATTTGCGTCATATTTTTCTTGTGTCATATTTATTTTTATCATCTCATATATATTTACAAAAATAGAATATTCATTTATAAGAACTTTTTTTTCCAGTGTTTTATTCTATTTCATACGAATTTATCAGAATTATAAGCAAAATGGCATTTCTGGCGTCTGTTTATCTTTAGTGAGCACATAGTTCAATAAATGTATGACTTGCTGCTGTTGTCGTGTCCCTCATGGAAGGAGGGAAGAGGGGTGCAGCTTCTGTTGTGATGGAGCAGCCGTAGGTAGAAGTCTGACTTTGGCTTCGTGACGCTCTTACAGTCATAGGAGACCGGGATCTACGACGTAAAGTGGATTCCGAGCCACTCTAAACACCCATGGCACCGCCGGGTTTCGAACCCGAAACCTATGGCACCGAGCGCCAGACACTCGGCCATTCAGGCCCTAATGTATGACTTGAGAAGAAGAATTTCTCGGAATGCTCAGAATAGCTTCGTAACATGATTACGTTTTCTAAATAAATTAGCACACAGAAAAAAAAGCCAAGCGGCGATGAAGTGCCAAATGTAGCACGAACGTGAAATGTTTGCGCCAAACTTTCTATTCTTTTAGAATAGGGGAACGCTCTCTATTTTATGACTACTATGTTTAGACAAGTGGGGCCAGAATGGCCGAGTGGCTAGCGCTCTGGCTCTCGTTGCCACAGTTTTCGGGTTCGAGTCCCGGCGGTGCCATGGATGTGTGTAGTGGTTCGGAACCCGGTCTCATATGAGCGTTGCGGGGGCATTGTTACTCCGCAGCTTATCTTCAAGTTACACGCGGCCCCTGGGTAATGCAAAGTGAGTAACGTCTGTGCAGCGCTTGCCTTAAGGCATCCTAAGACCAAGCTATCTAAGTGTTTGCCAGCTGCATTAGAACAAAAAAAAGTTATAGTTTAGGGCAGAAAATTTCAATATGCCATATGGTTTACACTAGTTCAACTTTCAATATACACTCATTGAGAGAAAAAACTTAAAATATTGAATACTTGCACCGATTGCCTGAAGTTTGAAATATAAATTATTATAATTTTTTTAATGGATACTGAATTTTTGTTGTTGTTATTGCTTGCAAAATATTAAAAAACCCAAATCTTTTTTTTTTTTTTTTTTTTTTTTGTAATTTCTAATTATCAAATTTTGTGGTCTCTTTTATGCTTTTTGTATTGCTCCTTTTTAGAATGAGCCCCTGAAATACCGGGTAATTGAGCTATTTTTATAATAAACTCAATGTTTTGTGAAAACATTTTTGTTAATTGGCTCGGAGTGTGATTTTTCATCCACTTAACAAAATAATGTGTTTTACGGGATTGACCCAATATGACTTTGAAATTATAACACTTAGCGGCCTAATTTTTTGTTTCTTTTGAACTCGTTATTTTATCGTTGTAGTCAAAAATCTCGAAAGATTTGCCACTAGTTATTATTTTAACAAAATAAAAACCTTTATTTATACCTGGCGCCATCTGGTGGTGGGATTGCTTTATTTGTCTTCAAACGGTTTTAAATTTATGTAGTTATGTTCTTTTTTTAATGTATTTTTCTTGAGTCTGAATGGACGAGTGTCTGGCGCTCGGTACCACAGGTTTCGGGTTCGAGTTCCGGCGGTGTCATGGATTTTTGTTGTGGTTCGGAATCCACTTTAAGCCGTAGGTTCCGGTCTAATATGATTGTAAGAGCGTCACGGAGCCCGGTCAGACTTCTACCTACGGGTGCTCCATATCACAACAGAAGCTGCCCCCTTTCCCTCCATCCATGAGTAGATTGCTCGTGGGATGTCCGTCCCACACTGCAGTACATTGAGGATTAGACACAATATGTATTTTTTGTTTGTTTGTCTCAAACGTTCAACTGCTTAGACTTATTTATATTTCACTTCCTAAATTAGTTTTATTTATAAAGGTTATTCAGAACAATTTTTATTTTTCCATTTCACAATATTTTTTTCGGTGAAAATGTTACTCAGCCGGGCCTATATAACCCATATATTTTATTTTATGTAGCCAGGAAACGCCGGACCCTATATGCTAGCTTTATATGAACAAAGATTGTCAGGTTCCTAAATTCGCATATTCGTCGATGGCGACTTTTTGGCCTTGTTTCGTAACTTATAAATGTAGGCAGATATAGGGAATCGGCAAAAAATTTCAGAGTCGAATTGTTTATATCTACTTCTGGCTCTTTACCCTATTTTTTTTAATTCCTTCTATTATCTCACACTTTCCCTCTATATATCTTGTTCAAATTTCCAATCGTTCAAAAAACACTTTTTATTCATCCACTCAAGCTCAAATACATTTTTTTGGAACTTGCAGTGGATGACACTGGATGTTAATATAGTTTTTTTCAAATATTAATTCAGTAATTAAATTTAATTAATTAACTTCAGTTCTTTTTAGATTTAAGTTGCATGTATCTACCAATAGATGGCGCCAGATAAACTTAAAAAAATGAATGAAAATTATTTATAAAGGACTTTCTGCAATAGAGAGAAAAAAAGTAGAAATTGACTTTAATTTTTTTTTTTTTTTTTTTTTTTAATTATTATTACTTGTTTTTTTTCTACTATGATCTTTACTAGACGATTTAGAAAACTTGTGAAATAAATGCTGTTGTTATTAATCCCCCTGGTACAGGAAAGCAGAAGAGTCTAGAAGAAACTCCCCCTCCCCCTCGCAGGATCCATGGCTAAGAGTAATACTCATATGAAGCTTCACTTTAGTGAGGAACCATGAGGGTTAAAGATTGACTCAACCTCAAGACAACGCTCTACGATTCTATTAGACCGGGACCTACGGTTTAAAGTGGATTCAGAACCACTACAAATACCCATGGCCCCGCCGGGACTCGAACCCGAAACCTGTGGCACCGAGTGCTAGACACTAAGCCGTTTAGGCCCGAAATAAATTATACCGCCTTTATTAAACTCACATACCTGTAAAAACAGTTTGTGCACAGTAATTTTTTACAACTTTAAAGATGCACTCACTTAAAGACAAAAATATTCATATTCTATAAAAACAAGCAATATAAAAAATTAAAAAAATTAAAAGTCAATTCCTACTTTTTTTCCACTCTATTGCAGAAAGTCCTTTATAAATAATTTTCATTCATTTTTTTTAAGTTTATCTGGCGCCCTCTATGGGTAGATACATGAAACTCAAATAAAAAAAAAACTAAAATTAATTAATTTAATTTAATTACTGAATTAATATTTGAAAAAACTGTACTAACATCCAGTGTCATCCACTACAAGTTCGAAAAGAAATGCATTTGATCTGGTGTGGATGAATAAAAAGTATTTTATGAACGATTGAAAATTTGAACAAGATATATATATAGGGAGAGTGTGAACTAATAGAAGGAATTGAAATAACAGTGCTAAATCAACAACTACCAAATAATTATAAAACAGCTTAAGACAATGGTACATTTTAAACACAAAGATGCTTTAATTGCAATGCATTAAATATTTGTTGTTCTTAATAATAAAATTGCTTCCATAAGATCTTCCTTCATTGTTGATCCGTGAAAGCTTTTTATAAGACTCAGTGCTGAGAAAAGTGTTGACACCGACTTGGTCTGCTGCTAAAGCAGCCACTGTCGTTACGACAGATTGTTTTATGAAAGGATACAGTTGTTGAATGGTTTTCTTAACATTAATTCATAGAATGTTAGGAAAATATAAATGGTTTTATAAAACAGTAGGGAATCGGATTTTTATGACGACCTCTGATCACAAGTTTTCCTAACTCTGGAGTGAATCAAATGACCTGCATTAACTTTCTTGAAACTTCCGCAAGCTCTTCTTCCTTTAAAAGATTTCAAATCACAATTAAGAATTCTTTTGCATCCTTACGGGCCCCTTCCGTGAGTGCGATCATCAAACGAACACGTCAAAAGCATCTGAACATCAGCATTCGAAATCTTCACTAAAGCAATGCATCACAGCTTTACCTACTTGTCTTCATTATAACAAGCACTTCCTTGCACTAACAAATAAATACAAAATTTTTAATTAACATTTTTTTTTTTTAATCTTTATTTCTTATGTTTTTTTCAATTCCTTCTATTAGCTCACACTCTCCCTATATATATATATATATATATATATATATATATATATATCTTGTTCAAATTTTCAATCGTTCGTAAAATACTTTTTATTCATCCAATCAAGTTCAAATACATTTTTTTTTTTTTACCTTGTAGTGGATGACACTTGATGTTAATACAGTTTTTCCAAATATTAACTCATTCATTAAATTTAATTCATTAATTTAAGTTTTTTTTTATATTTAAGTTCATATATCTATCAATAAAGAGCGCCAGATAAACTTAAAAAAATGGATGAAAATTATTTATCAAGGACTTTCTGCAATAGAGTGAAAAAAAAGTAGAAATTGACTTTAAAAAATTTTTTTTTATATACTTGTTTGTGTATGACTGATTTTAATACTGCATTGTTTCTAACAATATTAACAAGTCTAGCCGTTTTAGAATATCCTTTAATTGTCCAACACTAAATGCATTCAGAAATTTAAATGCTAAAATATTTAATCCTCACCCCCTCCTAAAAAAATGCATATAGCATGGCACTGCTTCATTTGATGCTTCCTAAAAAAAGATGCAAAAATATATATATTTTTTTTTGAACAAAAAAAAAAATTAAAGTGTTATTTAGATCTCGAAATTCTCACTACTTCATTTATATGAATAGAAAAATTTTTAAAAACCAGTTCAGAGATCATGTAACTTAAAATTAAAAAAAAAATTTTACATAAATAGTTTTCTTTAATACAAAAAAAAAAATGTGAATACTTAATTTATTGCTAGCAATTAAAATCCATTACAAATAAAAAGTTTGTTTCAATTCACAATAATAATGATAATTTTATAATATTCAATTCAATAACAACAATTTTAATAATAATAATAGTGTTCAAATGCTTTTTTATACAAAGTTTTTTATCATAGGTTATAATTGTTAAAAAGATTATCACGGAAAAATATTAAAAATCTTTTTAAGTTTAAAATATTTTTCTCATTACAATAACAAAATACAATGCAGTTTTTCTAAAAACAGTTCGCCTAAAATATAAGAATTTGAAAATTAACACGACTATGTCTTCTATAAAAATAAGCTGGTGTTTACAGCAAAATAAAATGTAATTCACTAAAAAGAAAAACTATATATCTAGGTAGGTAATAATTTAAATCACATCTTCACAAAATTGATATTTAATCAATAAACTAGATACAAATTAACATTTCTAAATATGGCAATATTTTTATAGTCAATTTAATATAGCAGATATGGCCGAATATTGCTAGGCTTCAGAGAAATTGAAAAAAAGTTTTAATAAAGATAACTGCTAGATGAAAAATTTAAATGTCCATATTATATAATTTCCCAGATTACTTGTAAATGATTAAGGTATTAAAAAGTTAAGGATTATATACCAATCAAAAACACATATCCCACATAAAATTTTATTATATAACCAATTCAAATACACAAAAAGATAGAGATAAAAGGGGCATTAAAATAAAAATGTGAACAAAATTAATTGCCTATAAAATACTTGATTTTTATTTATGGCAAGTTTTATATATTAAATCCATAAAAAATATATGAATAATTACTAATAACGATCAATTGATACAAATATTATATTTTAACCAAGAACTCAATAGAAATGCAAACTTTTGTAAATGTTTAAAAAAAATACATGTAAAAATAATATTGATATTCTATTAATCTATCTTACATAAAGAATTATAATTGATTTACATATCAATCATTCTTTTTTAAGCAAAGAATGAAAATATTAAAAAATACAAATTAAAAAAACTTTTCAAATTAAAATAGTTGAATCTATTAACAATTAATTTAAATTTATAAAAAACATTTTTGGCAAATAAATTTTTATTTTAATTTATATAACATGTATGAAAAAAGATATAATTTTACTTTAAAATATATAAACTCTGAAGAGATAAATTTACAAAAAAAACATTGTTGAATATTTAATGTTAAAAATTTAAATTGGTAACCTAAAAAACAAAAATAATGATGTGATTTTTGTTATTATCATAATATTTGCTTTGAAAATCGAAGTTAATATTCCAACTAAAAGTTCATGTAATGCATTAAAATTATATCAATTTTAAAATCTTCTTAGAACAAGATACTTAATGTTAGAAAAATTTCACAAAATCATTAGAAAAAAAAAGATATTTGTATAAAAAGCAAACTCGTTCAATTAATAATATATATAAATTAACCAAAATTTTATTAGAGAATCAAGAACAGATAGAATTTCGCTACGTTAATAAATTATTTTTTACTTTAAAAGAACATTTTTACTGGATGACATTTAAACATAAAAAAAAAAAAAAAAAATGTTTTCTTAAATTCTTAACTGAAATACAAATTAATTTTAGTCTTGAAAACCAAGTTAAAAAAATATTTCATATACGAATCATTGAAATAACTTTTAATTTCAGAACAAAATAAATTTTTCTACTATAGCATAGTTAATGAATAAAAAAAAACAAATATAATAAATCACTTAATCAAATATAAACAAACAAAAAATCTGTTAAAAAAGTTCTATTTGAAACTGATAATCACAAAATACAGTAGTACCTCAGTATTTGTCCAGTTTGGAATGTCTAAATTGATATACATCCTGTTTAGAAGCAAAAAATTTTATTTGGTTTGAACTAGCCTGGTTGAAAATAGACTAATGAACATCAAAATGTTGGCCAAATGAATAGACTTCAAAAATGTTGCAAAGAAGCCTCATTTGGAATGTCTAAATAAAGTTTCATTTCTGAAACATCCTGATGCGAAAGCAAAGTTCTTTGGACAGATATAGAATAAACATTAAATCTGATGACCCTCAGTGAGGTCCAAGTAAGGAAAAGAAAAAATTAAATTTAGTAAATTTTGGCTTATGTCTTCACTTCCATTTAACTACCTTTGTATTTATGTATTCCAGTACTAAGCTGTGTTTAAATTATTTCATGCAACCCTTTATATATGACAATAACAATAGGAAGGGGGTTCTTGGAAACTGATATATTGTTTCGCTTTTGTTACTTATGGGAAAAATTTATTAGGAATACATCCTGTTCAGTATAATTTCAAGGATCTGGAATGAACTCAGAAATAAAAATAAGGAATGTCTAAATAATGGCTTTTAAATACAATCATCAAATAGCAGCACAATTGCTTAGTTTGATGAATTTTGAGAATATTAATAACAATTCAACAGAATATGCTAAAAAAAAAAAAAAAAAAAATTAAAGTGAACTTTTTAATATTACTTCTAATATACAAATTGCAGTTGAAAATATGACTATTTTATCAAAAAAATTATTAGGACAAGAAAAAGATTAAAAAAATTTTAAAATACATATTTTTTGGCTAATATATTACTACATATAAATATGTAGAACACATGCTATAAGGTTATGAGACCAAAAAAATCTCAATGAAATAGAGACTTGTACTCACATTTTAAATAAAAGCATTAGTCTCTTTCATTTATGAATCTTATAATGAGTATTCAAATAAGTCATACGTGCAAATGCTGCATTACATACTTCACAAACATATGGTTTTTCTTTTGTATGAATTCGATAATGATTATTTAAACTACCTTTACGGGAAAAGGTTTGATTACATATATCACACACATAAGGTTTTTCTTTTGTATGAATGCGGTAATGTTCCAATAAATGAGCATTCTGTGAAAAGGACTTACTGCAAAGCTTACAAATAAAGGGTTTCTCTTTCGTATGAGTACGATAATGGCGATTTAAAAGACTTGTGCTAAGAAATGGCTTACTACATTTATCACAGCTGTAAGGTTTTTCTTTAGTATGAATTGAATAATGCTGCTTCAAACATGATGATTTATTAAATTTTTTATTGCATATTTCACACATAAATGGGAGTTCATTAGTATGCACACGATAATGAGCGTTTAATTGAGATCTCTGTGAATATGCTTTGCAGCATACATCACATACATAAGGTTTTTCTTTTGTATGAAGGGTATAATGACGTGTCAGGGACACTTTTTCTGCATATCCCTTATTACATACATTACAAATAAATGGTTTTTCCTCGGTATGCATTCGGAATGAATGACGCTGCAAAAGAGATTTTTGTTGAAAAGCTTTGTTGCAAATCTCGCAAACATGGGGTTTTCCTTTCGTATGAATGCGATAATGTCGATTGAATGGAATTTTCTGTAGAAATACTTTATTACATACATCACACTTATAACCCTCCGGTTTTTCTTCTGTATAAGAAAGTTTATGCGAGATGAAATCAGTTGAACAAGACAATTCTATTTCACATTTTGTTGTCATTTTAACTTTTTTGAAAATTAATAAATTACCAAAAAAAAATGTTCAGTTTGCTATATTAACAGATTTATTCCTTCACAACAAAGATTATGTTTTTATTACGAATACAGTAAGGATTAGCGGCATTCAAATATCGTAAACGCAAGTTTGACAACAAACGATAGCACTAAAGACAGACAAGATGATTCATAGATTGAGAGACTTTGATACTCTAGGAACGAGTCGATTTTTAGTAGGTGATTTGATTATATCTGGGAGGGACTGTTTTAAACCTTAAGGAAAAGGCTATATTCTTGCTTTATTTGTTGATAGCAGATAAGATCTGGTTTCAGTGAAATAATATACTTTTCACTTTGACTAACTTGGTTAAAGAACAATATACACTAAAAACCGCAGTGAAAATTTTTCAGGATAATATGCTCGTTTAATAAATACACTCATGTCCATAAATTAAGGATAATGAAGTTCAGGCAAAGAAAGATACAGAAGCAAAACAAATTTGACATATTTGTGAAGTCTATTTATTAAACAAAAGGTAAAGAGCAAAAAAGATACTATATGTTCGACATAATAAATAAAAATAGCGATTTTTACTCCCTGGAGCAAATTTCAAAAAAGAACCTATTTACAAAAAACAGTATAACATGGTTAGTATGATGGTTAATATGCAGTATGTCTCCCGGACGATGCAATACAGGCCTTACAACGCCTAGGCATGTTGAGTATCAAATTATCAATCTGATCTTGGGGAATATTACATCACTCATCAAGCAATGCCCTCCGAAGGTGGGAGGGGGTTGACGGGCTGCAATTCGTCGGCCAAGCATATCCCACACATACTCTATTGGATTCAAGTCCGGTGAGTATGCTGGCCAATCCACACGGGTGATATCCTCCAATTGAAGGCATTCGTCTACAATGTTTGCACAGTGAAGACGGGCGTTGTCATCCATAAACAGAAATTCAGCACCCATGGCACCCCGAAACAAACGTACATGTTGTTTCAGAATGACATCTCGATAGATGTGGCCTGTCATCGTTACACTCTGAACATGCAAGTCAGTTCTGGAACCAAGAATAATACCTCCCCAAACCAGCCATCCTGTACTACCGTAACGGTGTCGTTCAATGGTGTTCTCTTGGTGGTAACGGGTACCTGGCACACTCCATATGAAAGTCCGGTGAGAATCAGACTGCAAACTAAACCTGGACTCCTCGGAAAACATCTCAGCAGACCACTGTTGCGGTGTCCACAATGCATGCTCTCTACTCCAGGTTAATCGCAGGCGACAGTGAGTTGCGGTAAGTGGAACACATCTGACAGGCCCACGAGCATATAGATAAATGTGCCCTAAACGTCTGTACACGGTCTGCCTTGAAACTGTCGTACCGGTAGCGGAAGAGAGCTGACGAGACAGTCTGATGCTGTGCTCCGTCTGTTTCTTATGGCAGTAACTGCTAAATACCGGTCCTCATTCGGCATTGTAACTCGCGGGCGACCTGTGCTGTAACATTTACTCACGTTACCATCATCTTGGAATCGTTGCCAAAGCCTGGAGATGACACTCTGGGCGATTCCAAGTTCCTCGGATACTTCCAGCTGGATACGTCCACATTCCAGTCGTCCGATAATTCTACCACGTAAAAAATCATCCAAATGCTTCCTTTGTGCCATAACTATGCGGTTATTGCACTGAAAGGCTTTTAAAGCGCTTGAGAACAATTTTACTTCTTTGCCACCATTCCTTATATACTCTCTCTTACACTCTCATCATTGTGACATACTATCCGAGCCATCTGGTGGTTTCCTGTAATTTGCATATTCTTCTTCAAGATGTGTGTGATAATTCTACAGATGAAATTTTTATTTTAGAGTTCAATTTCTGTGTGATTCTGAATTATCCTTAATTTTATGGACATGAGTGTAAATCACTCATTTAGGAAAATAGAAATTGTAATGCAATCATATATAAACCAACAGGGATATGGTAAAACCTTTTTCACATTAAACCGTGTCCAGAGCGAATACAAGAACTAATGTATCAGTCTCGCCAACCAATTATAAACAGGTTAGTCTCAGTCCAGTAAAGTCTGTCGAATCCAGTAAACTCCGGGTCAATACAAATTACACAATTTGGCTATTCTATCCATCGAACATATCATGGTCTGAAACTTACACTTTGATGTTGTCATGAACACTTGCTGATCAGAAAGCCTGAAAAAGACGAGAAAATGAATGTCTCTGTTCTAAAAGCGTGGGGTGCTCGATATCAATCGTTGTAATTTTTCACTAGTTTCATTCCGAAATGCAGAGTTAGTTTTAAAATGTCATACAAAGCACCCCACGCTTTTAGAACAGTGACATTCATTTTCTCGTCAGTCATTTTAATCTTATGTTAACAATTAATTTTTACACTCATGTTCATAAATTAAGGATAATGAAGTTCAGGCAAAGAAGCAGCAGCTTTGCCACCATTCCTTATATACCCCTCTCTTACACTCTAGTCATTGTGACGTACTATCCGCGCCATCTGGTGGTTTCCTGTAATTTGCATATTCTTCTTCAAGATGTGTGTGATAATTCTACAGATGAAATTTTTATTTTAGAGTTCAATTTCTGTGTGATTCTGAATTATCTTAATTTATGGACATGAGCGTAGTTTGATTAACTCTAAAAGCATGTTTTTTAGTGTTTTTGAACTATAATATTTAAATGAAGTCCCAGTGCGGAGGACTGGAACTATAGTTCTTTCAATAATTTAATTGTGAGTAAAACAAAGGCTAAATGCGAATATGTCGAGCGAATCAGGATTCGAACAGGGAATCTCCTAATTAGGCGCATTTTCCGTTGTGCCGCTGTCCCACTTAGGTTTGAATATCTGAAAGATATCTGTAAATGTTTCTTTGCAGCTTATATAGTGTGTATGAGGAGAAGCAGATCTCCAGGTGAAAAATGATGCGCCGATCAAGATGACTTTTCAAAGGCTGTGTGTTTTAATCACTAATCTTGGAGATCCTAATCATGATGAGATAATAAACTGATCAAAATATTTTATTGTCGTCGGTCCTTGATAAGTCTACAACGTTTAAATTAAATCTGATCGCTTAAAGTAGGGCAAAATCGAGCCCACAGAGTCAGTTACATACATACAAACAAACAAATATACAGGTGAAACTAATAAAAGCGTATTAAAAACGGTAATTTTAATTCAATACCCCCATCACATTAAAGTCACAGTATCAAACAAAAATAATACGTATTTTAGAAAGTGCTTTATTAAAAAGAAAATGCAATGATGATACATTGCATTGAGGGATTCCCATTTGAAAAATTGCCAAGGGCATCAGATGGTATAATTATGCCACTGAATGTATTCTAAATTTAATTATTACAGCACTATGTATATTATGCAATAAAGTTGTTTATAAATTTGACAAAAGAGCTAATTTAAAATCTCTTATTACTATTATTATTCTATGTTT
Source organism: Caerostris darwini (assembly GCA_021605075.1). Lineage (NCBI taxonomy): Eukaryota > Metazoa > Arthropoda > Arachnida > Araneae > Araneidae > Caerostris > Caerostris darwini. The sequence goes on along the minus strand of BPLQ01010785.1, from coordinate 814,106 downwards.
TAGAAAATACTATAATCTAAAAGCTAACATCAGAATGAAACTAAAACTATTTTGCTCTTCTATTCACTAGGTTATCTATTTATTTTACATGAAACAGTAGACCTACAATATTAAACATCCCAACCTATAGAAATTTTACATAAAGGAAACATACTATGTTCATTTAACAAGATATTTTGATTAAAAAATAAATGCTTGAATATCAACTTTGAAATTAATGATTTCATAATGCAAAAACATGGTTCAGTTTGAGAACAAGATAGTCTCTTTTTAATATATCAAGGCACAGTATACTTTTTACAAAAAAAACCCAATAAAATCTATGTAGCAATTGTGGATAAATACATTATTATTATATGTGTTATTTGAGTTCAAATAAACTTAATTCAATGAATCATGCTTAAATACTTAATACAAAAATTGAAAAAAAAAAAAAAAAAAAAAATAGGGTTTTATTTACAACTCACGTACTTAAATATTTTCTTTGAAGTGTGTAACTCATTCGATTCACATTAAAAATAAACTAATATATCTTAATACTCACTGGGACAAGAAGTATCATCTATTAAGCAATGTTGTCAAGTTATAGTTAATAAAATTAATGTATATAGTATACAATACAAGGAATCTATAAAATTATATAACTGTTTTGTCATTGACAATTTTTTTCACAAGGCAAAGTGAATGATTTTTGAAAGAAAATGTTTACATTGAAATACACAGTAATAAGCATTGATTTTTTTTCCTTAGTTCGTATTTTTGAGAGAAAAATTGCATGAAATATTTTCTATGTGGTAGGTATTTTCTCAGCTTAATGAAACATTTAAAACATTTTTGCCTCATAATGATGAATATTCTCTAAATATAATTATATATATATATATATATATATTTTAATTTTTAATATATTTAATATAGCAATATATAAATGGTATGATGGTTGATGTACATCATAAGAATGGACAAAACACTAAGGTGTATTTGATGCATTGAATTCAGTTTCTGGATTGAGACAATTGATGCTTTCCTAAATTTCTTGAGTATTGTTTCTAATAAAGTTGTTGACTAAGAAACCTTCCAGAGATGGTTATATTTGGCATCTTGAGAGGGAACATTTGGCTTCTTTTATGTCTAAAAAGTACTGTGATTGTTTTTATAATATTAACTTGAGTTTTCCTATAGTAGCTTCATGCTGGATCAAGTATAGAGGAGAATAGTCGGTTAACATTGTTAAAGAAGTAAATAATCTTGTATTAACTTCACTCTGGTGCCATAAGAATGGTAAGAACAAGCCTGCAAACTTGCTTTCAAGAGGGGCACTTCACAACAGAATGACTGAATACCATGGGTGGGAAAGACTGTCATGATTAACAGAATCATATAAGAGGCTGCAGATGAATTAGATTTCCAAACACCTGATATAGATCTAGAAAAAAGAAACGTCAAACTTTGTAACCTTAATTTACCACAAAAACTGTCATGAGAATTAAATGAAGACAAATATTTCAGAGGATTTACTAAAATATTAAGCTACGTGGAAACAACACAACTGACAATTACTACTCGCCATTTTCTTCATAATGCTGAAGCTCCAAAGATGACATCACAAAATGCAACAATTTCAGTACACTAATTGGCAGTAATGGGTGATGTCATGCCTTCAACATCTGGAAAAGATATATAGGCAGGTTGAGAGGATCACAATAAGCAGATTTTATAGTAGAAATGGTAGTATGTAAAGAAAATGTGAACCAGAAATAAAAAAATATATATATTGAATATGTCCAAATACCTGACTATTTTGACTTTATGTCAAAAGAAACATTTTAATAATTAAGCTTTTTGGAATAGGTACTTGAAAGAACAACAATCAATAATAATTCAAGACACACTGTAGTGGTATATATATTGGCACACATTAAGTAAAATATTGGGCATTTCATAAAAGTTTAATCATTAAAATTGTTTCTTTTGTCTTTCTCGCTTACCCGTTGTTCAAATCTTCTTTGCAATTATACAAGCATTCCTTCAGTAAACCTGCTTATTTTGGTCCCCACTACCTACCTATTTTAGAAATATCCTACCCTGTATTAATAACATTTTGAATTGATTATATGAACAATTAAAATAAAAAGGCATTAAATCAAAAGCCTGTAAAAAATTAATGGAATAAAAATAAAATATTGAATAAAAAAGTATATACATTAAATCTGAAAAAAATAAATTAAAAAATGAAATAAAATTAAGGCATGTCTAGACATTTTTTTCAAGACTTATCTTGTCAGTTTAAAATCTTTTCATTACTTGAATTTCTTTTTCTTTTTTTTTTTCCTTTAGAATATTATGTTATTAGTCCTTTTTCTAATATTTTACATGCACACTGCTATGATTTAAAAAAAATAATAATAAAACAATTAAATAACAAATACAAAAATATACCAATATAATCATGCCAAAGACTTGAAATACGTTTAATGCACCAAAATGATATTAGTCTTAAAACTTTTCTTGGAAGAAAGATTTGACAAAATCAAAAGAATAAATTAATCTATTGTTAAAATTAGATAATTTCTTAAGAAAAAGCAATGTTGGATTCAATAGAATTCCACTATGTTAATGAAATAACTTTTTACTTAATATTATATATAAAAAAAAAAATTTTCTTAAATTGTTTAACTGAAATATAAATCAATTTGAATAAAAAAAATAATTTTCATTTAACCACATTACACATACATGTTTAATCACACATTTAATGAATAAATTAAAAGATTTTTTTTTAACAATTTAATATATTAAAGAGAACAAACAGAAAAGCAAATATAAAAATAAAATAGTTTATTTTTTTCCAAATATACAAGTGCAGAAGGAACAAAAATGTATATCAATAAAACATTACATGAAACTGATAATCACAAAATTTAAATATATAATCACATAATATTTTATATAATAAATATATAACTTTAAATATTTTTCTTTTTTAAAACATTCAATAATATTTATTAAATTATATATTAGAATTAAATTTGTATAACATTTTGATCAACTTTAAGATAAATTGAAATAAGTCATACACTCAAGAGCCAAAACATTATGACCACCCCTACATTTTGCAATGAACTCACCTGGAGGACATGGAAGGCAGGTGATGAGGTGGAAGTGGTATTTAACTGCTGCTGGAGAGTCTGAAGAATCATTCTTTCATTTACTTCTGTGTGTGATGGGAACACACACAGAAGTAAGTGAAAGGTGACAGATGGTCATAATGTTTTGGCTCTTGAGTGTATGATGAATACATTAATACAGTTCAATAAATAAATTATTTAAAATTATACAAACATTTCAGTTAAAAATAAATTTTAATAATTATTCATACACATTATACTCTCAATACAACCACTAAAAAATACAACAATATTAAATAGAAAATACATTCCTTAAACTTCTCATATCATTTGAACACATATAGATTCGTAAAAAGAATAAATAAAATTAAAATTTTAAATAATTAGATTTCAACACCTGCAATAAATAGGATTTCTTTTTTAATTGTCGCATAATTCCTTGGTATAACAATTTTTGTGACTGTAACAAATAATTTGATAAAAAAAATTATCTTCCGAATAAGATTCGACTGAACTTTTCTGGCATTCATCTTTTCAAATATAATTAATAATGAAATATATAGCTGTATCAGAATAAACTTAATGAGGAAAGAAAAGACTACAAAAATGTTGAAACATATTTTTTTAACCAAACATATTACAACAAATAGATTTTTCAAATAAGTGACGTAGAATTTTTAAGAATAAGACTTTTTCTTACATTATGCTTTTTTTCTAAATTGAAATATGACAATATATGCCAGTTTTTTTACATAAGCATTTTATTTTATAACTTAAAAGTGTTTCCAAATCCCAGGGCCATTTAAACAATGGTTTGGCTCTAAGTTTTATACTGTAACTGTACTGACATTTTGAATAAACATACATCCTTCAATTTGTCTCTTGAAACGAATATTTCAATAAATCACACACAGGAAGCTACATTGCATACTTCACACATTTATTGCTTTTACTCTGTATGAATTCGATAATGAGAACTTAAACTAAATTTATGAGAAAAGGCTTGATTACATATATCACATACAAAAGGCTTTTCTTTTGTATGAATGAGATAATGTGCCAATAAATGAGCATTCTGTGAAAAGGACTTACTACAAAGTGTACAAATATATGGTTTCTCTTTAGTATGAATACGATAATGACGATTTAAATCACATTTACTAAAAAACGATTTGCTGCATTTATCACAATTGTGAGGCTTTTCTTTAATATGGATAACGTAATGTTTCTTAAAACTTGTCATTTGAGCAAATGTTTTATCACATATTTCACATACAAAAGGATTTCTATTAGTATGCACAAGGTAATGATGATTTAAATTTGATTTTTGTGTAAACTGTTTGTTGCAAAAGTCACATGCATACGATTTCTCATTTGTATGAACGGTAAAATGACGATCCATGGCAGCTTTTTCTGGAAAGCCTTTATTACATACATTGCAAATGAAGGGTTTTTCTTCAGTATGTTTATATAAATGACGCCGCCAGTGAGACTTATGTGAAAATGATTTGTCGCACAACTCACAAACATGTAGTTTCGCTTTTGTATGAATGCGGTAATGACGTTTGAAAGACATTTTACGTAGAAACAATTTATTACATATATCACATTTATAACCTTTTGGTTTTTCTTCAGTATATGAATTGAATTCAGTTGAACAATCCGATTCTTCACTTTTTATATTGCATGTTGTCATTATTACTTCCTTGATAGTAAATTGGTTATCTTTAAAATCATTTGCAGTTTAGTATTTGCATCATATAACATTAATAGACTTTTTTTAATAAAACAAAGTTTATACTCTTCATTTAGATTATTATAATTGCCAATATTCGTATGAAATAAAAAGTTTTTTTGACAACGATGTTTGACAAGAGAAATAGGACGCTACACTCTATCCAATAAAAATGCTCCTAGACAAGCGTCCAATGAAAGTGCAGCATTTCTATGAAATATCCTGCTAAAATCTACAGTCAAAATTACCGCTCTACTAGCTACTCAACCTCCATAAAAAATAAAAATAATAATATATAAAAAATAAACTTAAGAATAATTCTTAACAACTTCTTACCAAATTCATTCTATTTTATGAAGGAATTTATTTCGCTCTTCCCTCTTATAAGAAGTCTCAATGATTTAGTCAAGAAATTATGCTCTGCAAATTCTAAAGCTGATAAAATTTATATATCAGTTGCTTTGTTCAGCAATCTAATTAAAGCTATGGCCTTTGACCACCGTCAAGTCTTACAAGTGATTCCTCAAGAAAGGAGTTAGAGGTCACTACGCGACACCATTAACCCTACAATAATATCAAATATTCCTGTAGTTTTCATATTAAGCTGCTCGTTTTTTAGTTGATATTGCTTTGTATCCGTTCTTTACAATCGTGTATTTTCTCAACTATTTTATAATGAGTTAAATAGTTTTTATTTTATTCTTATATTAATGAAATGCCCTGAATTTGTTTCATTATTTATTATTTTTTCCGTTCAAATTTCCAATCTGAAGTACTTTTACTAAAGAATTTTCGATATTTTATCATTATTATAGTTCAAATTCAGCAATCAAAAAACATCAAGTTCACATGTACTTTAGTGAGGTACATAGTAAGTACCCTCAACTTTCTCACTTTATTTAATTTTATTTATGGGACCAGTTTCTTCATATTTGCATAAAAAATCCCAATATAACAATAAAAATCCAGGATCTTTTATTAATCGTCTCCATAATGAATGTAATTTTTTTTTAAAGCAGTGTCTCTGGATTTTCCCAAACATTAAAGAACTTTTTTAAGGGGCATTTTAACCACATATTTCCCTTCTTTATAAAAATTATTCTTATAATGATCTTTATACATTGTTAGGGGGAGTGTATTCGCTATTAGAAAACATAGAAATAGACACTCCTCCTAATTCCCAGAAGTATTTAACCGTTTTGTTTAACTGCACACAATTGTCTTTAATTAATCCATAATGAATATTCTAATTTATTTTTAAGCTTTACCACTTTAAATTTTCTTCCAGCCTTAATGAAATTTATGATCTACTCTTATCTTATCAACCACAAGTTTGACAAAAAGCTTTCTTCCTTAAACAATATTTTATCTGGAACTCTACAAGGTACCAAAAATCTTTCCTCTCCTCTTTTTCAGATATCCTTAGGAATTCTAAACTCCTTACTGCAATCTTTGGCAATGACACCGAAATTCTCTGCAAAAATAAAGACCCCAAGTTTCTTGCTCATATCCTTACAAATCATTTAAAAGTACTTGGTAATTAGTTTAACAAATAGAAAATTGCAATTAATATTGAAAAAATCGAGGCAGTCCTTTTCTATAAAGGCCATCAATAGAAAAAAAACCTATTATTACTCTCAAAAATCAAATTACTCTTTGGAAAGAGAGTACCATATATTTAGTGATCTTTTTCGATCAATATCTTACCTGGCAAAAAAAAAAAAAAAAATTCTGTTTGATTACACAAAATAATAATAATGCATTTGTCACCGTAAAAAATTTTCTTCGTATTAATTGTCACTCATTTGATGAGCAGAGAAAACAAAATTATTTTATATACAGAAGTATTTAGACCTGCCATCACTTAAGCTTATTCTCCTCGGCCATCACCACAGATTCTAATTTTAAAAAACTGATGCACTTCAAACCATGGCCATCTGATAAATTATGAAATGCTAAGTAGAAGATGAGAAATATGGAACTACACAAGGCTGTTAATTTTTTTCAACTTAAAGATATTATTAGGCATATTTCTCATAAATTCATTCATAAACTTAAAGATCACGAGAATACTGCAATTCAGGTTATTGATGACTACATTCCCCAATGTAACATTAAAAAATCTCGCAAAATTTTACTTTCATTCGAAATTTTTACCCATAAAATTATGGATATTGTTTTCAAGAGCAATATTTTTCAATTTCTTGATCAATTTTTTTCTTTGACTTTTTCCTTCCTTGAATTTTTTTTTATTGGTTATAGACAATTTTACATTATATAATTAAATAATGTAAAATTGTTCTAAAAGATAATCTGGTGAAAGCAAAGACAATTTATTTCAAAGAGAAAATGAAATTTTTCAAGAAAAAAAAATCGTTTGAAATTCTATAGTTTTTAATTTTTTTAAATTGTTCTTCTGCATTTTATTCTTACATTCAATTCTAAATTTAATGGGTAACCTGTATATTGACTGCACCCATTATTATTATTATATTTGTTTTTATTTCTGATTTTTTCAAAAAATTTACCTCTTCAGCTTTTAAATCTGATAATGGATTTTTTCCTACTACAAATCTTTTCTAAGGCATTAAGCATGGATTAAAAAAACATTCTCCAGTATATTTCTGCAGACACCTCCTTAAGAACAATGATGTGCTTTATTGTAAATCTACATTTTTGAAAAATTGTACTTTAATATAACCTTTTTTATTTTTTGGGCTCCTCCAAAGGATTACAAAATAGCAATTTTTCATATATACTTATTATGTGTCTAACATGCATAAATTAACAATTATACCAAATTAGAAATATTGCAAAAAGGGAAATAAAGATAATTAGGAAGGACCCAAGTTACGTAACAATTATTTACTATATTTTTTATTTACATAAGGACAAACATCTAAAGTTAATGACAAAAAAAGGAAGCATTTAACATTCAACCCCACGAGGACAATCCTTGACCACTATTGAGAAAGCTCAGTAAGCATAAAGAGGGCCTGCCGATGCATAAGCAGTAGATGCTGCAAGATATATGAAAAGGAACAGTTACAATATCAATTATTTCATCCCAGTCGAAATGCAAACTTTCGGTTGCTCTTAAATAGAGTAAGCTATATTTAGACAGCTAATTTCTGAAATTCTATACCAAACTGGACAGAAACAGATAATTCGATAAAGGAATTTCATCTTTTTGCATTAATTATTTCCGATATTTTATTACAACAGATAACACCAGATTGTATATTGTGAAGTTATTTTGTAAATTAAACAGTTCTGTAAGATACAAGTTAATACTTTTAATTATCAGCACATTTACCAGAATGTTATTTATCACAATTTTAGAATTTAAGAAGCCATTTAAAGTATTAATTTGGTTTATTGCCACTTGTTACATGTTTGACATTGAGATGTTGTCTTCTGTAAACTTTGTGCATTTATCAAAATTTTGAGAAGTAAGAAAGTCACTTTTGTGAAAGAGGCTCCACATCCTGGTTAAAGATTAGTATTGCTGCTGTTGAGGAGCATAAAAAAAGTGAGAAGGAGGTTTTATCTAACTTACCAATATAAAAGCTGAAAATATTTATTACAGATAAGATTTAATATAGGATAAATAAATATATAATGCCTGTACAGAAATATAATTTTTTTTTTTTAATCCTATGCCCAGCCTGGGCCAATTGGCCATACACTGTCTAATATAAGTGTGAAAAATGAAAAGCCTCTCCAGTGTAAACAGGAAATATAAAATGAAAACATGAGCAATAAAACAGAAATATGAAAATACCAAATATGATGGGCAAATACATATGAGAATATATCAAAGTTCAAAAACCCACGAAATTTATGCAGCAATTGATCAGAAACTACATCAAATAGCAAATTCAATAGCCACAGGAATATACCTAAGTTTGATAACAATAGTAGATCATCAAGAAATAACTGTTCAAAATACTATAAGAAGCATTAACAAATTATATACCAGCAATATACCAAAAATATACTGTTACCATTTATCTATTTTTTGCTGATGTACAATATGGAGTAATATTTTCTCCAATGCATTTTTTGATGATGTCAAGACTTGCCAGGATATTATGTTCGCAAGATAAAAATAAATCAATAATCATACATACATCTTTTTTCTGTTTTGTTTGTATGTATGTATGTCTTTTAGAAAGTGTTTTCATAATAGGTTCCTTAAAGAAAAATTTATAGAAATTAAAGATATAAATTAGGTTATTTTACAAAATGCATCACAATGAGATGCAAAACAAAGCAGTGAATACAATTTTTTTATCATTATTGATTAAGTAACATCAATTGCAATGATGTTTCATTCACATTTTCCTAAATTTAAAGAATAATTTTTATAATATTTTGAATAGTTTTTAATTTAGTATAAAAAAATAGCAGTAAAAATAATAATAATATATTAAACTATATCATCAATCAATTTATTAAAAAATAAGTTTTAATTTAAAGAAAAATACAATTGTTAAAAACTGTAACTATGAATGTCCAATGATTATAAGCATCTTATGTGGAAAATTATATAATCATTGGACATTCATAGTGTATTAATGTTAAAATTAATGTGTATTAATAGACAATTTGTTATTTTATTGTTAATCGTTTAAAGTTTTAAAATTCATAAAAAAAATATTCAAACATACTTAAAAAAGACCAAGAATTAATACATTTCATTGGAACAAATTTTAAAAAAATTAAGTTAAACAAAAGATATATTAGTTATACTATTGATAAATATTTTAATCTTCTACAAATATATCACTAAGTTAGAGCAGCGTTTCAGAAAATTATAAAATATTAAACTATATTATTTTACCATTCTTTTTAAACAATCATTTAGAAAAATATGTGTAATAAAAATTTTAAAATTAAATTCATAAAAAACACAACAAATTATATACTACTCCTTTTTACAATATTTATTTAAATTACACATGGAAAATAAACCAATTTTTTCATAAAGTAAAAGTTACACAAACTATGTGTCACTTTAAATCAATCAACTACAGCATATGAATAAAATCATTTCTATAATTGAAATATCAGCACGCATCTTCATAAAAATATTATTGTTAAAAAGTATATATACAAATGTTCAAAGAACCACATTCCACATTGAAATGTTTAAAACTTGTTTAACATTTCAATTTGGAATTTTTTTTTTTTTAAATAAATGGAAATAATCTAATGTTCATGAGACCGAAGATGAACAGTCAAATAATTCATAACAGAGAATGCTTTGTTGCATACTTCACATATGTATGGTTTCTCATTGGTATGTATGCGACGATAATGACGATCTAATGCAACTTTAAGCGAAAAAGCTTTATTGCATGCATCACATGAAAAAGGCTTTTCTTTTGTATGAATACGATAATGTTCAAACAAATGAGACTTCTGTGTGAATGATTTACTGCAAAGTTTACAAACATGTGGTTTGTCATTTGTATGAATGGTATGATGACGTGTCAAGGAACCTCTACAAGGAAATGACTTCCTGCATATATTGCATATAAAAGGCTTTTCTTTTGTATGAACTGTGGACTTGTGGAGTTTTAAATTAAATTTTCGAACAAATGTTTTGTCACATATATCACATGTGTGAGGTTTTTCATTAGTATGAGAAAGGAAATGATTTTTTAAATCCCATTTCTTGGAAAATGCACTATCACACAATTGACATACATGTTGTTTTTCTTCAATATGCATTTGAAAATGGCAATTTAAATCTGTTTTTTCTACAAAAGCTTTATTACACACATCACACATGAAAGGCTTTTCTTCTATATGATTTCGATAATGAGAATGAAACTCAGTTGAATCAAGAAATTCTTCCTTGCATACATTACAAACAATCATTTTATTTATTCTTGAAAGTAAATAGAAGTACAACTTAAATTATGTAATGTTTATATAAACTTAATTTAAAATATATGCACAAAAAATAAACAATACATTCAGGATAAACAATATTGTAATGTTTTCTCAATTATATTACACAATTTGAATCAAATTGTTATTTTAAATTTCACAATTATTATTGCTTGTCAAAATTGATTTATAAATTCTTTTATTTGCAAGGTTATTTAAAGAAAAATTTAATTTTAACTAAGCACTTTCACACAATAAGCCTAACTAAATAGGAAAATCGTAAATTTATTTTCTGTAAAATACATTTGACTACCAACATCCACTGCATTAATATCAAATATCGTTTTTATGAATAAATTTAAATATTTTTTATGCAAAATTATTTTATATAAATGCAAATTCACTTAAAGTACGCATAATTTCAATAAACTTGACTGGACATGTAGATTTATGCCTGCAGCCTAGTTCGATAATAATTACCAGGGCTAGAAAACAAAACAACGTGTTAAAGAAAAACAAATGCAACTATCCATTGCCAAAGATTCATTCATATATGAAACAATGAGGAATGCACCTTTTGCTAAGATTTCTCACCCACCAGACGGCACTAGCAGTCTTTGGAGAAAGGGAATTTTTCCTTCAACTTGTAGGGAAGATTGTCCACCTGATTGATAGCGTGGGTGTCTGTCACTTTTCGTTTAATTACTGCGGCGTGCAATTTAGTGAGTAATACATTTTTTGTTTTATAGACTCAATTGTTGTATTATAAATTGTTCTGCTGTGGCCATTTTGTGGAGCGTGTCATTTGGCTAGAGTTCTAAAATAATTTATCTGATATAATTTATTTTCTAATTACTATTTTATTATTATTATTATTATTTTTAGTTTTATAGATTTCTGCGAAAATAAATTTGTGCTCCTCTTTATTGCACTGCTGTCGATTTTGAAGAAGGCTGATTCTATATTATTTTTAAATATTTTATTTTAGTAGCTCAATTGTTGTAAATTTTTCAATATAATAAGCAATCGCTTTTTAATATAACAATTTGTGTTTCGATTTAAATAAAATTTCGTCACAGGAGCATAGCTGGTTAAGCTTAAAATGCATACAAAGTTAGTTTATTTTAAAAATTAATATACAATTATTTGATTATCTAATAATAATTGATTATGTATTTAAATGTTTCCTTATTCAGGAGGAATTTTTTTTCATGAACATTTAATTTATTCATCTGTTTGAAATCTAAATGAATTCATTGCATATGTCCATGAAAAAAACTTTTTGAAAAGAAAATATATTGCAATTCGGGATTTTAAAATTGTCCGGGAAGATTAATTTTTCTTAGTATATCAAAATACTTCCATGTCTGTTTGTTTGATATGTGGATTTTGAGTAGCAGTGCAGAAAAAATGTAACCTGAACCAACATTTCAACAAACTGCAGAATAATTTTAACAGCAAATATCCTGTTGGATCACACTTCCGAACTGAATTTATCAATATACACTGAAGTGACAAAAGTCATGGGATAACAATATGCAAATTTTCAGATGGCAGTAGCATCGCGTAGAACAAGTATAAATGCGCAGTGCTTTCATTTCTGTTCAAGTTATTCATGTGAAGAGGTTTTGACGTGATGATGACCGCACGACGGGAATTAACAGACTTTGAACGCGGAATGTTAGTTGGAGCTAGACGCATGGGTCATGCCATTTCCTAAATCGTTAGGGAATTCAACATTCCCAGATCCACTGTGTCAAGAGTGTGCCGAGAGTATGAAATTTCAGGCATAACATCCCACCATGGACAGCGCAGTGGTCGACCGCCTGCACTTAACGACTGAGACCGACGACGTCTGCAAAGAGTCGTAAATTCTAACAGACAAGCAACACTGCGTCAAATAACCGCAGAAATCAATGTGGGACGTACAAGGGACTTGTCTGGTAGAACTGTGCGGAGAAATTTGGCTTTCCAGCAGAAGACCGACTCGAGTGCCTTTACTGACAGAACGACATCGCTTGCAGCGACTCTCGTGGGCACGTGAGCATATCGGTTGATCCCTAGATGAACGGAAAACCGTGGCCTGGTCCGATGAGTCACGATTTCAGTTGGTAAGAGCTGATGGTAGGGTTCGAGTGTGGCGCAGACCCCACGAAGCCATGGACCCAAACTGTCAGCAAGGCACTGTTCAAGCTGGTGGTGGCTCCGTAATGGTGTGGGCGGTTTTTTCATGGCATGGACTTGGTCCTCTGGTGTGACTGGACCGAACATTGACTGGAAATGCTTATGTTCAGCTACTTGGAGATCACTTGCAGCCATTCATGGACTTCATGTACCCAAACAACGATGGGATTTTTATGGATGACAATGCGCCATGTCACCGGGCCACAACTGTTCGCGACTGGTTTGAAGAACATTCTGAACAATTCCAACGAATGATCTGGCCACCTAGATCGCCCGACATGAAGCCCATCGAGCATTTATGGGACATCATCGAGAGGTCTGTTCGTGCCCAAATTCCTGCACCATCAACGCTTTCACAATTATGGACGTCTATCGAGACACCATGGCTCAATATTCCTGCAGAAGACTTCCAACGACTTGTTGAGTCCATGCCACGTCGAGTTGCTGCACTTCGCCGGGCGAAAGGAGGGCCGACACGATATTAAGAGGTATCCCATGACTTTTGTCACTTCAGTGTATATAAAAAAAGAAATCTTTAAACGGCCACCAATCCTTGCTTCAAAACAGAAATGGAAATTTGGTAAAACTCCTTATGAACCTTCTCTGTTGTTAGGCTGCAAGAAAAACCCTGTTCTGACGGAGAGGAGATAATAAAAATAAAATTTTAATATTCGCCCAAAATGTCAGTGATATAAACGTCAAAATAGGGTGGATAAAATAGCTTTGTATAGAAATACCGTCATGCGTCGTACAGAAGGCATGGACCAGGATATTGACGAAGTAGGGTTGATTTAAAAATCTAACTTACCAATATAAAAATTGAAAAATATTTATTCCCCATGAAATTTAATGATAAATAAATTGATAATGCCTGTACAGAAATATAAAAGGAAAACATAGCAATAGAACAGAAATATGCTCACGAATTTCAATTTAATATGTGTGGACATATGATACTGGGTGAATACATATCAGAATAAATTGGAATTCAATAACCCAAGAAATTTATGCAGCAATTAGTGAAAAATTACCAGAGTTGCCAAATTCAATGACTACGGGAAATTTTAATACTTGTTATATCTATAAAAAAAAAAGAAATTCATTAATCATACATAAATTCGACAAAATATCTATTGCTTAAAAATCAAATATGTTTGGAAATAACTACCCTAAAATTATTTTTTGAAAATGAAAATTCTATATTGAAATAGGGGCTAGGGATGAAGATTACATTAAACTTTGAAAACCATGTTTTATCAAAATCATACTTAAATCCGAAATAAAAAATTTAAAAAATCGTATACATTTAAAAAGAATGAAATTGAAAGTGTATTCATTGGTAGTTGTGGATATCACTTTAATTGTCTGATCTATATAAAATTGTACACATAGAATTAGAGCCTCCCCACCATTTTAAAATTGTAATATAAAATTTGAAATAAAAATAAAATTACAACCAAAACTTTTCAAACATAGAGCTATAAAATACAAAAAATGCTACTTTTCTACAAAAAACTTGATACTCATATTATGTATTATAAGGAGAATGATTTCCAAATAAAATAATTCTGAATGATTACTGTATGAAATGTTTTTTTTTTTTCCCCGTCATTTAAAAGAGTTTTTTCATGAAAGGTTTCTTAGAGAAAAATCTTATATGAATTATAAATATAAATTCAGTTATTTTGCTGAATACATCACAGTGAAATACAGAGAGAAATTAATTTTTACAAGTAAAAAAAATAAATCTAAAACTGTTTTTTTTTTTAAACAATGCAAAAATTTCTGATATAAATAAGACACCTTTTAGAGATATCTTAGCTGATGTGAATAGTTTTTTATTATCATATATTTATTACAGGGATGGGCCAACTCTGGCCCGCCGGAAGTTTCTATCCGGCCCGCGGATAGAATTTTAAATTGCCGGTCCGAGGCAAATGAAAAGAAATATATATTTATATATTATACATTTATCTCCTTTGATTACATAATATTTTTTATTAAAAAAATTATTATTTTTATCTCATTTCCCGAGGTTAAATTCCATACCCTCAGTAAATGAAGAGAAGCTTAAGATTTATGAAGATAGCTTGAAAAAACTGCATTTTGAGTTCGAACTCAGATTTCAAGATTTCAGTGCCATTCAAACAGAATTGTATATTTTTACCATGCCTTTCAACGTAAATTGTGAAGCAGTGAGGTCAGATTTGCAGGTTGAATTACTTGAGTTGCAATCTAACAATCATCTCAATCAGTTGTTTCTAAATGTGCCAAATTTAGAGTTTTACAAATCATTATCGAAAGTAAGTTTCCCACATGTAATATCTCACACCTGGAAAATCAGCGCAATGTTTGTTTCATCTTATATATGTGAACAAGTGTTTTCAACTATGAACCTTAGAAAGGATTATTTCAGAAGTAGACTGACAGATGAGCATTTAGCCTCGTTCCTTAGAATCGGTACATCTCACTTCGAACCTCACTATAAGGAGCTTTTAAAAATGAAATCGCAATTTCATTCATCTCATTAACATATTTAGATTGTAATACTTGTATATTGTTTATAAAATTGTAGAAAAATTTATCGTGGCCCTCCACTTTTTTTTTTTTTTTTTTTTTTTTTTTTTTCGATTTTGTGGCCCGCGACCGAAAAAGTTTGCCCATCCCTGATTTATTAAGTAACAATCAATTACAATGATGTTTCATTCATTTTCCCCAAATTTAAAGAATAATTTGTATAATATTTTAAATAATAATGAATTTTAATTTATTATAAAAATAGCAGTCATTTATAATATATTAAACTATAACAACAATCAATTTATTATAAAAATAAGTTTTTCTTTAAGCAAAATACAATTCTTAAAAACTGTAACTATTACATATCTAAATGACAATATAATTTTCGAAATAAGATGAATATAACCAAATATGTACACATTCAAATAATAGTGAATGCATCTTCAATATTATTATAATTAATAATTTACAATATTTTAAATGCATTTTTACCCCAAGTTATTATACAAAGCGCACATTCAATATAAATATATTAATATAAATATAAATATATTAATATTATGGATCTAATGATTTTAGATTGAAAGTTTAAATGAATGATAATTTAAATTTATCTTTCAGTTTATTTTAAGTAATGATTTTAAATGTACAAAAATAAATCATGAGAATTTCATTGCACAACAAGTAACTCATTATATCACAACTCTAAATTTTGTTCTAAAAAGCAAAGTGTTAAAAGAAAAAAAAAACATTTTTATTATTAATAATTTAGAGTTTTAAAATTTACAAAATAAATATTCAAACATACATAAAAAAAAAAGACAAATTCGTTATAACATTGATAAATATTTTAAAATTATACAAATATATCACTGAGATGGAGTAGAATTTCAGAAAAGTAAGAAGTATCAAACTATATTATTTTACCATTCCTTTTAAACAATCATTTAGAAAAGTTTATGTAATGAAAACTTCAAAATTAAATTCATAAAAAACACAACAAATTATGTATTATGTAATCCAAATAAATATTGTAAAAAAGAGTTTTTACATTATTTATTTGAATTACATATAGAAAATAAATAAATCTTTTCACAAAGTAACAGTTACACAAATGTTGCATCAATTTAAATCCATCAATTAAAACATATAAGTAAAATCACTTTGTAATTGAAAATTTAGCATACCTCTTCATAAAAATATTCCTTCTAATTATTGTTAAAAATATATATATAAATGTTCAAAAAACCAAAACCCTGTGGTTTCACATTTCAATATAACTAATTTTTATGTGACCGAAGATGAACAGACAAATGATTCATAATGTTGAATGCTTTGTTACATACTTCACATACATATGGTTTCTCATTGGTATGCATGCAACGATAATGACGATCTAAAACAACTTTAAGCGAAAAGGTTTTATTACACACATCACACACGAAAGGCTTTTCTTTTGTATGAATACGATAATGTTCAAACAAATGAGACTTCTGTGTGAATGATTTACTGCAAAGTTTGCACACATGTGGTTTGTCATTTGTATGAATGGTATGATGACGTGTTAAGGAACCTCTACAAGGAAATGACTTACTGCATATTTTGCATATAAAAGGTTTTTCTTTTGTATGAACTGTGGCCTTGTGGAATTTTAGATTATATCTTCGAGCAAATGTTTTATTGCATACGTCACATATATGTAGTTTTTTTTCTTTTATATGTGTTTGAAAATGGCAATTTAAATCTTCTTTTTCTACAAAGGCCTTACTACACACATCACGCATGAAAGGCTTTTCTTCTATATGTTTTTGGTAATGAGAATCAAATTCAGTTGAATCAAGAAATTCTTCCTTACATACATTCATTTTATTTAATCTTGAGTGTAAATAAAAGTACAATTCAAATTAAATTTATATAAACCTATTTTAAAATCTATGCAGACAAAAATAAATAATTCATTCAGGATTTGCAATATACAATCTTGTAAAATTTTCTCATTTTAAAGAAAAATACAATTTAAACTAAACACTTTTACACAAAAATCATGACCAAAAAGAAAAATGGTAAATTTCTTTACTGTAAAATAAATATTGATATCTTGATACTGATGTAAGGTACTTAACAAAAACAGTTCTTTTTATTTCTCCTTGAAATGGAAAAATCTACATTTTTTCTCAGTACAATTTACATTAAAGAAATACAACTGATTCACCAATTTCTAATGATTAATCATGCTGACAATGTAATCTTTATTATCATTACATACTAACTTAATCCAAGATTTGACAAAAAGGTGGTTAACTAAAAAAATGTAAGATAATACGCCAACGATATTAGGTTTATGTGCAATCAATACATGCAGATTAAAAAAAATTTTTAGATCCTTCGTTGACCACCAAGAAAATTAGTTAACTTTCTCTTCCTCGATAGTATAAAATTACTGTAATAATATAAAATTATAAAGTTTTTATAAACAGGTTAAAATATTTTTCATATAAAACTATTTGTCTGCATACATGTATTTTTCATATAAAACTATTTTATAGACATGCAGATTCTTTTAACGTACGCTTAATTCCAATAAACTTGACTGATATTTTGATTTATGCCTGCACACACAGTACACTATAAACATGGTACACTATAGTAAACAAAACAACGTGTTCAAGAGAAAACAAATCCAACAATCCATTGCCAACGATTCATTCGAATATTGCCCACGAACCATTAAACGGAAAAATTTTCTTTTACAGTTTTTTTATCTTATTGGATAGGAGTCAATAATTACTGTTACCATAAGGCATTATGAAAGAAGATATTGGCGATAATGGACAAATTCTAGTATGAGTCTAAGGGAATATATCTGTAGGCGAAAAATTGTATTTTAGAACTTTAGGGCAAACTTTTCTTAGATTAGGTTTACTATAAAAACTACTATCTTTTGCGCAAATGTATTTTACTCTTAATAGTCTTGTACTTTATATTTCGCGGAAAGTACTTGTTGGTTATTTCAGAGAACACTTTGTAGTAAAAACAACGTTAAATAAAAGGGTTATCTGGCCTTTATCTAAAGTGTAAAATACCATGCATTAAATACTAGTATGTAAAACATGAGCAACGGCGTTTTATTTATTTATTTTTATAACTTCGCAATAATTCACTTGGAATACCTGAAATTCAGAATATTATGACAGTGTCTTGTTCTTAAAAAATGAAAACACACACACTAAAGGAGAAATAGGCAATTTATACAGCATCGAATTAAGCAAAAGAGGCTGCATCGAAAGAATAACATTGGTACAATTGCATGTCTGCCGTAGAGGGAGAACAGCAAACATATTCCCCTTATAAGAGGTAGGATCTGCCTCAACTATAATAGTTGCTCGAGTATTCAACATCAGATTATACAATAGTTGTTGAGTTAAAAATTCTTATTTCTCAATTAACTTTGTTTAAATTAGTAGGCTTTTGCCGTCCTCCCAAAGCATGCTATTCATGTTCTATGGAATTTTAATTGGGGGGCTACGCTAGCCAATCCATTCTAGAAATATTTTCATATGCTCCTCGATAGCATTGGCACTATTGTCAGTATAAACGAATACGTTAGCATTTGAATCATTTTCTATAAATGATCTGTGAAATGTTTTTGTTTTATTGTTTCCAATAAAGTAGCGAAACTGTCTCTTTCCTTTTCTACTTCATTAGAGTTACTTTCGTCAATTCCAAGGCTTTAGCTTTCAAATCCATGGCGCTCGCAATTTTCTTTTGTAGCGCTGACTGGATTTCTTTTAATTTTCACTTTATCAGGGGTGGAAAATCAAATAATGATTTTCGTAGTGGCTTCAGGGCAGTTTTGTAGCAGCATATTTTTACTTTAAAAGTTCATCTTCAGATTTCAAGGCATATACTAATTAATTTTATATTATTTAGGAATTATATGATAGATATGAAATAAAATCGCATGATTTGTAGCAAAATTAAATTAAACTCCATAGTTAAGTATGATATCGGAAATTCAATATGAAACTGATTTCTGATCTATGCATTAATTTCAAGAAGAAAATTAGAATTAGAATCGGATATTATGTATAAATAATTTTTATGCATAGATCTTCCCTTTAAGAAAGAAAAGATACAGTAGTTCTGAATCTATTATAATCGGTGATCACACAATTTTCTTTTTTTCTTCTTCATGCGTAGGATAAGAATAAGCTCAGAGGCAAAATTAATACCGTATATTTCTGTGTATTAACTGATAATTTTCTAACGCAAAACTACGCGGTTCATCATATGTCGAAGGTACTTTTCCATTATTTGAGCGCAAGCGATTCATCACCAAATATAGCACTTTTTTTATTTCATTAGTTTATGACAAAAATTATTTCGTTTAAAATTGAATTATTCGCTTGCATGTTGCATTGTAGTCAAAATGAAAAATCCAGATATTGGAAAAATTTGCTCCCAGCTAACGGAAGGATATCGAAATGTACATCAGAAATAATAATAGAATACCGTAATAATTAGCATATAAATTTAAAAAAAAAAAAAGGAAATTACATTAATCATTTTTTGAGTGTTTTGAATGCAACTTTTATGCAAAAAGAAGTCATATAAATCCAAAAAAATCAGTGTCAGAATTCGAATAGTTTGTCCAATTCACATTCATTGGGATATCTGGATTATCCCAATTATTATCATCACTTTCAATGCTTTCCGTTATAGAATGTATGTCCTCTTCATACACAAAATATTTTTCTTTCATTTCGGGGTCTTCTTTTTTTTCTATACGAGTTTTGAACTTTATGTAAAATGTTTGAAGAAAAATTCCACTCTTCGGTTTAATATCTGGTATTCTTTCAATGAAAATGATTATTTTTATGAACCTGTACAATTCAAAGGAAAAAAAATTCTTGTAAATGCTTCATTGAGATTTTGTCATTATGTATTAAAAAACACTTGATATTTTTTAATGTAAAATCTAGAAATGAAGAGGATAAGTTGTGAGAAATCAGCCTTCAATTACGTCCTTCTTTTAGTAAAAAAATGAAGAAAGTTACTCCTTTAAAAAAAAAAAAAAAAAAAAAATGAATAGATTCAGTGAAGTAGCAATAGTATTGTTTAATTAAATCTTTATCTGTGTCTTTAATAACAACCTAAAAAATGGGAAAAGAGTTCGCCCCGAAAATCTTAAAAAGAAATTAAAGAAGAAACCTTAAAATAAAAAAGAAGTAAATTAAAGAAATAGAAAAAAATAATAATAATAATAAAGAAATTAAATTAAAGAAATCTTAAAATCTTCCACTCCATCTCTATTATTCATGGAGACAACAATACATACTTCTGAAGCAATGTCTGTTTCATAAAATCAACAATTTGAAATCTAACTGCTGAATATTCTTCAGACAAATTGAAGCTGTACTTTTTTCACTTTGCTGGTGTTTGAGTGCAGAATCACTAGATGGCATGCATACATTTGAACATACACATATATACATCCCCTTTCTTTGTATTTAGAAGATACCTTTATTTTTTTCTCATACAAAGTTCAATCGATTTTTGTTCGTTAAAAAGCCTTTTTATGTGGTGGTTTATAGAATTAATTTTTATGAAACTTGTGAAAAACAAATGTACATAGATTGCACACAGCGGCATATAACCCATAGCACGAAAATCGTTTTTAAGATTTATCACTACAAATGGTGTAGAGTAAACCTGTTTT
This sequence comes from Caerostris darwini, assembly GCA_021605075.1. NCBI lineage: Eukaryota > Metazoa > Arthropoda > Arachnida > Araneae > Araneidae > Caerostris > Caerostris darwini. Next base: position 792,919 of record BPLQ01010785.1, on the reverse strand, counting down.
TTGCGGAGTATAGGGACCATATAAAAATATTTTGAAATTTCATAAGTAGCTATATAATATATTGTTTGCAGCACATTACATAAAAAAAAAATTATGCAGTAAATAGGGATTGCATAAAAAAAAAGTCCCACATAGAAATATTTGAAATGAAACTTCACAATGTAGACTACTACCTAGCATTTAATAGCATTTGTGATAATGAGATATAATATTAGGTGGGCCATCTGTTGATTTTTTTTATTAATTTGCATGTTATTGACAACCATCTGTTTTTTTTTTCTGAATTAAAATTTTTAATTTTTATTCATAATACACATTTGATGAAATTTTTTTATATACCACATAAAAGCAGGTTCAATAGTACTTCATAGGATTACAGAATAGGATCATTGAAAATTTTCACCAAAGAACACCTTCATTTCAGAAAACAGTGATTGCAACACTACCACCAGTAGAATTTGAACATCAGCTCTTCTTCATGCTAGCTGCACACATTGCCACTAATGGATGCCAAAAATCTTCCAGATTAAGTATTATTTCAGCACAGTCCAAACAAGTTGCAATAGCAGTGTCTAGAATGGCCGTCACATTTCCGAAACATTCTGAGATAAGGCACAAGCAAAGTTTGTTGGACAGTTACTTAGCAAATATCAAATTTAATGATCCAAATTGTAAAGTAGGAAAAAAAAAAAAAAAAAAGCGAAAATTAAATTTGGTAATTTAAGTATATATTTCCTCTAAGTGCATTTTCATTTATGTATTTCAATATTAAACAGTGCAAAAATTATTTTATATGACCTCATTAAAGCATAATTTGCCAATAACAATAGCATTTATTTAATGGAAATTCATTTTTTTTTCCATTGGGGCTTAAAAACCTAAATGAAAAGCATTTGTCAACAGTTCATACTTAAAACATTGCAATTTTTTTTTTTTTTGGTGTATTTTATCCTAATATCATAATGAAATATAAATACATATAAAACTATTGAAATTACAAAAAGTTTCAAATTTCCAGTAACGCTAGCAGGTTTTACAGTTTATAAACAAATTTCTTGGTGTTCACTAAACCTTTAAATAATTTTAGTTACAATATGCTTAATTATTTTAGCTTAAAATATTATAAACAAATTATTCCATTGCAAAAATCTAACAAACATTATCCAAGTTTGCTTTAAGATTAATAATATAAACAAATTATCATTTAAACAAAATTGAGAAACACCAAATATTTTGGTGAACATTTAATATTTTGTGTTTGATATTTTTGTACAATTAAAACCATCAAATAATGATTTCCATTTTTAAAAATTATATGAATTTTAAAAGAAAAAAAATTTTTTTTTCATATATATAAGATACGGATTGATGCTGTTAACACAAACATTGATTTGTTTCAGATAGTGAAACATGGATACCATATATAAACTCAGATTCTGACATGGACTTTGAATGATTTATATAACTTCTTTTATTCATTTGCATTCAAAACACCCAAAAGGTACGTTAGATTAAAGTCATTTTCTGTTTCCATTTTAATTGTTACTTTTATGTACTAATTATTTACAATATTGTATTAGTATTTCTGGCATTCATTTGGATAACAATGCAAAAAACCTGAATATAAACAATTTCTAGGATAAAACAACCTATTTTCAGAAAATGAATAATTCAATTTGAAATGAAACAATATAATTTTTTTTTTTTTAAAGGCAATTCCTATTTTTTTTCACTATATTGCAGAAAAGTCCTTTATAAATAAAGTTGAAATTTTCCTCTTACATCTGGTGCCGTCAATTATTAGATACATGCAACTTAAATCTAAAATTAATTAATTAAATTTAATTAATATCTGAAAAACTATATTAACATCAAGTGTCATCCACTACAAGTTCAAAAAAATGTGTTTGAACTTGAGTGGATGAATAAAAAGTATTTTATTAATCATTAAAATTTTGAACAAGATATATATAGGGAGAGTGTGAACTAATAGTAGGAATTAATAAAAACATGCTTTATTTAGTGATGTATGGCCTTGTACCTGAATAACAGAATAATGCCCGTGTTTTTTACGAGATTTTGAATCCATATATAAGCTGACCCAATAATTTAGTTTCAGAAAAAGTTCTAAAATTTCACAGCTTATGCATAGAAATATCAATAGTGATATCAAAAACTTCAAAACTGCATTATGATTTCTTATTAAGTGAAGCTGATCATTATATATTCTAGTATTTTATGCATATTGAAATCTTTATATATATATATCTTTTTTGTTTGATTTAAATTACATTCAACAAATAATACAAATAATGACGAAATATTTTTAATCGAAACTAAATCAAATTCAATGAAACAAAAAGACAAAAAAAAAATTATTTCTTTTTATGTAACCCTAATTTCTTCTGCTTTGCAGGATCTGAAGGAAGTATGGGTTGATATATTTTGGTAACATCAATGTATTCTCCATCAGGATAATCAAAATTGTTAATGGGCGGTGTCTCCACTGGTCCACTCATCTTAAAAGGTATCAAAAGAGGATCAGGCTGTAGAGAAAAAATTAACATTAATTTAATAGTGTAAAAAGGTATTTTATTATATATAACATAGATTAAGCCATTTTTTTTAAAATTATCATAATGAACAATTTAAAAAATTTTTTTTTTAATTTCTTCTACTAAATATTATTAATGTAATTTTGAAATAATAAATATTTATCATTTTTAGTAGTTTTCAATTAAAATGAGGGTAAAATACCACAAATATTATTGATAGGTTGATTTTTTAAACTAAAAATAATCTTGCTACTTTAATAGGAGTAGGAGTTAATATATCTTAAGTTACAGTGCTATTTACGTAGTAATCAATATAAATTGCAAATAAGTTAGTAATTAACCTTAGATTTAGACAGTTTCTTTGAATTTTGTCAATTTTCAAAACCTTTACAAGGCTTGAGACAAAATGTTTGATGGAATTCATTTTTTAAAAATTAATGAAGTATTAAAAAAATACATATTAATATTTTAATAAGCAGATTTTTTAAAACTTAAGCAGATTTTAATTTCTTATAAAATATAAGAAATAATATCATTACTAAATAATATAAGCAATAAATCGAAGAATACTGGGGAAGTAGTGTGGAATTTCAGAGTTCTGTGGAAAAGAATTTGCCGCTCATTTAAACAATTGGAAATGAATGAAATTATTAATATTATTATAATATTATTTCTAGAAAGTATAACAAATTTAAAATGTTTATACACACACATGTATATTACATAGTGATAATACTATAAAAAATTGCATATATATATATATCAGAAGCATTAAGGTTTTAAAATATTAGAACCAATTTATTTCCTTATATTTATTTTAGATACAGGAAAATACAATATGCATCTGAATAACTTTGAGCAAAACGAGATATCAAGTATTACATACCTGTATAGCTTCATTATATAAATCTTGTGACACCTCTTCCAATGCATCTAAAGCTTTTTCTTGAGCAGCAACAACTCGTTGGATGGCTTTCATTTCTGCCAGATGCTGCCTCCTTTTGTACTGAGACCATACATAATTCAATTCAGCTCGCTCTTGCAATTCCTCCTTTGTTAGAACTGGGGGTGGTCTGATTCGCTCACTTTAAAATAAATACAATTTTAAAAACAGCTGTAACAGCAATGTTTAATTTCAATCTCAAGCAAAATTATAAAGCATACAATAAAAATTATCATATATTTCTGAATATATACCAAGTCTGTGTATAAGCCAAGAGCACGATTTTTCTTCCAAAAATTGACCCAAAATTTAATACCCCTATATAAGCAAAAATTAAAAAAATTCCTGTAACATTCAAACATGTCTCTATAAGGGTAAAATTGTAACCAAGCATCTAAAATGGATGGCATATTTTCTAATAAATCTACTGCAAAGTAAAACAAAGGACACCAACAATGATGGTTATAATTCTGATAACCTTATCTAAAACTAGCACATTGTTTCCGTTCAGTTACTGTCCTCCAACAACAGCAAACCCCTAAAAGTATGTTAAAGGATTAAAATAATTTTACTTTTCCATTGTTGTTTTTATGTGCTAATTATTCTGGTCTATGGTTTGATACTTTGGCATTATATAGATGCATATTTCCCCAACATCAGACTTTTCACTTTAAGAACATTGTAATAAACCAAAAAATTTATTTGGAAATAAAACAACTCATTTTCATAAAACAAATAACTCATTTCATTGAATTCCTCACCCATAAACTTAAGAAATATAAACTAAATAAATAAAAATGTGCTTTATTAGCATTGCTTACACCTGGCAAGTTGACAAGCACCTACATTTTTTGTGATATGAACATATCCACATATAAGTCGTTACGTCAGCCTGGCTTTTATACGGAAATATACAGTATGTTGTTTTCCAATATCACCCACTTTGATCTAAGATAGCAAATATGCAGCAGATTAAACATTGTCAATATGTACCACAGAATGATTGGTAAACTGTATTCACATTATGCCACTATAATTTGGATTAAACACCACAAAAGGTACAATCTGAGAGGTCAATATCTTCTTTCTCAAGCCTGCTGCGAGGAATTTTTTGGTGAGCTACATTTGTTAAATTTCAAAACAAAGCTTTCTTAATTCTGATTTCCAAGTGGCTACCCAAAACTATTATTAATTGATAATTCCTTACCAATTAATAACTAGTCCAGTTATTAAATATTTTTAAAATTACATTTTTTTTATCTCTTGGCATATATTTAAAATATGTATTATTTTATAATAAATGTAATTTATTATGAAAAAAATTAATTATTTATTTAAATCACTGGAATATCATATGGATGTTTTATAATCTAATCAAAATGTTTTTACATTGTTTTATTAATTACTGTTTTTTAATCAAATGTGTGCATAATACAGGGTTAGTCAAAATGAAGGTGCAGATTTTAAATTTTTATTTACAATGGAAGGCAATGTAGTGTCCCATCAATGGACAGAGGAAGGTTCAAAGTTATTTTATGCAATATGAGCACCATTTGTTAAGCAACAAACATCAAATTGGCCATCAGCTCCTTTTTTTCATATATTCATAACTTCTTAATGTTAATTGGGACAAATGTATTAGGGGAAACTAGATAAAAACACTTTATCTTATTTCAATATATAGTTTTTAAGCAATGTACTTAATTGCATTTAATTAATATATTGAAACTTTTCATTGCTTTTTAAGAGTTATATTAAGAATTAAAAGCAAACATTTTTTAAATAAGCCTTTTCTTTTCTTTTTCTTTGTCAATATGTACCATACCACAGAAGGATTGGTAAACTGTATTCACATTGTGCCACTATAATTTAGATTAAACACCACAAAAGGTACAATCTGAGAGGTCTATATCTTCTTTCTCAAGCCTGCTGTGAGGATTTTTTGACCTGCAGACTTATTAATTCCATTCACCGCAAAAACAAAAGAGTTTTTGGGGAACTACATTTGTTAAAATAAGATTAATTAATAAATTATTATTAATTAATATTACATACATTTCAACTGAATACAAAAATAACCTACAAAAATTCATAAATCAAATAAATTTTAATAAACATTAAAAAATATCTGATGACATGCAATAAGGTCAAATTTAAGGGATAATAAACACTGAAATTTTTCTTTTCACGCAGTGGTATGCAATTTTGCGGTGTGTTACTTTTGGTGATAAAAGACAGCTGTTACAATAATTTCATGAATGATTTGATCTATATGTTCCTTTTATTTATGCCTATTAATTTCTGTTTTTATATTCAAATAACATGTACCTAGCATAAGTGTTTTCAAAATTTGCAAGTATTTTTAATGCTAAAATACTATTAAAAAATAATGTGCATTAAAGATGATTAAAAAAGAATTGTTTGGAATAATCCATGGAAAACAAGCAAAGTAATCAGATATTAAAATATATTATTTAATAATTTAAGATTGCACCATTAGAAAAATATAATGCATTCCCTTAAATTTATTATGCATTGTAATAAAATAATGTATTTTTTTAAGATGGTTGACTTGAACATAGTGATTTATTAAATTTGATTGATAAGAACTATTCACATCATGCAGTCATATTCATTACAAAATAAACAAATTGAATGCATATATTGTATTAAAAAAATAAACACCTGTCTCTCATTGCTTTCCTGGGAATATCCATTTCAGATAAGGGTTTACATTGTCTGGCTACTTTTTCTAATTTTCTGATATCTCTCTGCAGTCTCCTGATTTTCTTTTCTGCCCTCTCTTTTAACAGTTGAGGGTCAACTTTCTTTTTCTTCCTAAGTGGTAGGGCCCTAAAATCACAAGAACAAATAAATAAAAAAAAAAGGATAACAATTGCTTTAAAATTAATTACATTATCAACAATTTCAATTGTTATTTTCATTTCCATCTAAAACATAAATGACCTTTAATATCTGATGGAAAATCTCAACAAATGTACAACGAATAATAGTCATTCTTAGAAATAAAAAAAGTTCCATTTTATAAAAAGATTAATTACAAAAATTTTATTATTTAAATTAAGTTAATGCTTCATAGAGAATACCTTATGTGAAATTTTCACAAGATAAATATATATAATTATAATATGAAATTGGGGGAAAAAAAAAACTTACCCTAATGCAGAAGTAGTCTGAAACCATAATGGTTGATTTGAATGAAAATTCCTGTTTATATTGCTAAATGCATTAATGTAGTATGAAGTCAAACTGAAAACAAATAAATGAATCAATAAATAAAATAAATTGTAAACTTGGCTACATAATAAATTTCAAACATTAAACCAGAAGTGATTAGGGGTGCTACTGACAATTTTTTGAAACTATGCATGAAAAAAATTGCTTTAACACTCTGTACCCCAAATAAAATAAAATTAGTAAAGTAAGTAAAACGTAAAATAACAACTACTAAAATTATATAATTAAAATTTGAAGGAAAGCCTTTATATAAGGCTTAACCACTTAATACATTGCTGCCTACAAAAATTATAGGAATTTTTTTATACATATTTATTTCAAAGTCAGTGAAGTAAACAATTTTGAAATAAGTAAATGTAGTTTTGAAATGTATAACAGGAAATTTCTGAGATATTTTGATCATTTTAGGGAAATTTTCGGATCTGGTAGTATTGAATTTTTGAAATGAATACTTTCCCCACTTAAGAATTTTTATATATAGGTACCTTTGTATTAAGCAATATTCACAATGTAATTTTAATAAATATCCACCCAATACTGTTCTATATGTAAGCCGTTTCAAGATAAATCATGCCAAGGGCACAACATAAAACAATAATCCAATTAATCTGTTTATTTAAAAGTTCATAAATTTATGAAAAGAGGAGATATTATTTAGAGAATGATGAAAAGAATAGGGAGTTTATTTGTAAATTAAGTAAAGTTTTCTTTTATTTTATCAAAAAAAGGCCATAAAAATTATATTCATTTAATGCATTGGATGATATGCATTAATACATAATATTTTTAGATTCAGAAATGCCTTAGGAATGCAAAATCTGAAATATTTTCGATATATTAAATCAGACGTTAAACAAGAAAAAAAGCATGAACATTATGCGAAAATAATTAATAATAAAAAAAAAAATTAAAATTTAGATTGCTGTGTTTAAAAAAAAAAATATTTGTATAATTTTCTCAGAAATTAAGGTTTAAAGTTAAACTTTGATGTAAATATTACTAATTTTATGTTATATAGAAAATGACATTCTCATTCATACAATAGAAAATACTCAAACGGTATTTAAAAGGAAACTCGATTAGAAAAATAGTAATTTCAAAATCTGAATATTTTTCTTACTTGCGAAATGTAGTCTGAAGTGGTAACATTTTTTGTAACATCAAGATATTTATAAAATAATAATACAGATTGGAAAAAAATAATTTTGCAGTTTGTATAAAATTTTTAAAAAATTAACATTATGTACATATAATAAAAGTTTTACGATCAACAAAGTGTGATTCTATTTCAAAACAAATACAGAACCGAATTATATTTCATTTCAGTTCAGTTCATTTAGTAATGCAAAAGCACAAAAATATTATTAAAATTAGTTTTATAAAAACAAAATTCATAAATCAAAATTATCACATTATATCAATAATAATATTAGTTTTTTCCTATGAGGAGGCATTTATGTTACGCATCTGGGCCACCACTTTGGTGGGTAAATGATGGTCCATGATAACACCCCAATTTAAAAATGAAGATCCTTTCAAAAATCATTTCTGAGGCGTTCATACCCTCATTTCTCCTTCTGAAATCCCTCCAACAGATTTATTGTGCTTACTTTCGGGATAAATACGGAAATTTCCACTTGAAATGAGTTTTTAAATTGACTTTATTCCGAATCCAACATGTTAAGTAACTAAATAATATACAATGAACGGCCGAGTGGCTAGCGCTCTGGCGCTCGGTACCACAGGTTTCGGGTTCGAGTCCCGGAGGTGCCATGGTTGTTTGTAGTGGTACGGAATCCACTTTAAAAAGTAGGTCCTGGTCTAATAGGATCGTACAGAGTTGCGGGGGGCATTGCTACTCCGTGTCCGTGGCTTATCTTCAAGTGACACGCGCCCCCTGGGTAATGCAAAGTGAGAACGTCTGCGCAGCACTTGCCTTAAAGCATCCAAGATCAAGCTGTCTGCGTTTGCCAGATGCATTAGAAAGGAAACAGAAAAAAACAATGATTCCTCAAATTCCAGATATTATTTTGGAAATAGCCGGGTATCAAAAATTTTTTTTAAATTCCTCTTACTTTTTAAAATGCATGATTAATCTATTCTTAACCAAAGAAACTATCTGCTTTACTTTTTGTAATTCAAGCAAATTAGTTTCCCTTATAAAATTTCGAAAATAATAATTCCATTAACTTTTTTATTTACATTTTAATGGCTTTCTTTTGGAATGAACTATAAATCATTAACAAAACCTTGCAGTAATTTTAATTGATAACTGAATTCGTAAGTCAAGCAATACATTACATAAAACATGTTACAACTTAACGAGGAAAAGATTCGTTAGCATAAAATAATAAAAATTTGTAATGTAAGAGGCTTTTTATTGTAGATTAATACGGTGTCGTTGGCCGCGTAGCTCCTTCCACCAGCTCCTTCTTTGTTAGATGTTGAAATACAATGAGTGTAAAAAGTATTCGTACAGTACGACAATTGATTTAAAAGAGATCCGTTCATAAAAATTATAAACATAAATTCCATTTTAATTAATTATAAATATATAATAGAACATATTTTCACTAGTTTCATGTGAAATTGACACAAAAATAATTTTATACATGAATAAATATTTACAAAACTGAAACAATCCAACATCTTGTGGTGTAAAAAGTAATCGTACACTAAAAGAAATGCAAATTTTTGTTAGTTATTTTGTGATTGGTTTAGCCATTATGATGTAGTTAATTGACGTCATCTTGTAAGTTACTTAAAAGGTTCTTCAGTGGAAATTGTAATGTAGTGAGAAACTAGAAATTCTGTAATGGGTAGTAAAAGTAAAGAGACAAGTGTTTCCGAAAGAGAACTGATTTTAAAACTCCGTAAAAATAGTAAATCGTACAACAAGATTTCTGATCTGGTCGGTAGACCCCGTTCAGCTGTGCAGTCAATCATAAAAAAGTTTGTTGCCACTGGAAAGGTTCAAAACTGTTCTCGTACTGGGCGACCATGTCTATTGACAACATCTGACAGACGGTTTCTGGTACGTTCATTAAACAAGGATCCCAAAATAAGTGCTCCTACATTAACATCAGAACTAAAGAACATGGAACAGCAGTCTCCGTAAGTACTGTTCAAAATGCATGCAGAAATGAAGGTTTCCATGGCCGTGTTGCGAGACGAAAATTCTTTGTTAGTGAGAAGAATCGGGAGCTGCGATTGTCTTTCGCCAAGCAATGCGTTAATGAAAGTCCAGATTTCTGGAAAAAGATTATCTTTACAGACGAAAGTAAATACAACATATTTGGATCGGACGGGAGACGAATGGTATGGAGAAAGAGCAATACAGAAATGCATCCTAAGAATTTAGTGCCAACAGTGAAACAGGGGAGGTAGAAGTCTGCTTGTTTGGGGTTGTATGAGTGCTTCTGGGGTGGGCAAATTAGTCTTTATTAAAGGCATTATAAATCATCAACTTTATATTGACATTTTAAAAAATAATTTAGGACCTAGTGCAATAAAAATGGGCTTGAATGGTGATTACGTTTTCATGCATGATAACGACCCCAAGCACACAGCCCGAAACATAAGGCTCTGAATACTATATAATACCCCAAAGTTCAGGAAATTTCCTCCTCAATCGCCGGACCTCAACCACATCGAGAATTTCTGGGACGTTCTTGATAAAAATATTTGATCCAGACATATTTCTAATAAAAATGATTTGGAATCAGCTCTTAATCAAAAATGGGACGCCATATCTAGCTCAATAACAGCAAAATTGGTGGGATCGATGCCAAAGAGACTCAAGGCAGTTATTCGAGCTAAAAGATATCCTACAAGTTATTAGCTGAAATATTATGATTGTATTGGCCAATATATGCCTGATGTACGAATACTTTTTGCACCACAAGATGTTTGATTGTTTCAGTTTTGTGAATATTTATTCATGTATAAAATTATTTTTGTGTCAATTTCACAAGAAACTAGGGAAAATATGTTCTATTATATATTTATAATTAATTAAAATGGAATTTATGTTTATAATTTTTTATGAACGGATCTCTTTTAAATCAATTGTCGTACTGTACGAATACTTTTTACTCACTGTATAGCAGTGGTTTCATGTCCTTTGAGATAATAAGAAGTAAAATATAATTAAATGCCCTTTTTTAAAAGATTTATTTATTAATTAAAATTATAAAATTATTAAAACCAAAATTTGGAAATAAATAAAAGTATAAGTTGCAAGAAAATATTAAATGAGTAGAAAATTACTTTGTTGCAAAACATCATAAAAAGCTCATCATTTTCCATCTTTTTTACAAATATTAAAATTGTGGCTTTTTTTTATCTTATTCAGCTTCAATTTTTTTTTTTTAGAATTCTTAATGAATGCTACTATGGGAAAAATAAAATTAGTTTTTTTATAGGGGATATATAGTTTTATATAGTTTTTTATAGGGAGGGGGGAGAATCCAGCAATTTCCAGAAATGAAAAAAATTTGGTTTCTGAAAAAAAAACATATGTTGATGAAGAATTTACAAATGGCAAATAACAACAAAGTTTAAAATTAATTTACATTAGTTTATTTATTCGAAATAATAGAATAGTTGAATTTTATCTTCAACTTTTTATGTTCAATATATTTTTGTAAAACTATTCAAATAGTTGAGGTTATATCGAGTATAAATATACATTTAAAATGTAGATATATGCTAAGTATAAAAAAATGTTAATTTTATAAAATTAGTTTTTTAACTGTTTTAAGAGTTAAAAAAAAATAATCTGGAGTTTATCACTCGCTAATAAATAGTTTTATCCCGTTAATTCCTTTGATGGATGATAGATAGCGTCTTTGAAATTTTTTTTTGATAAAAATCTTATGATTTGCTCTTTTTTTCAGATTTATTTGATTGACACAGATCAATCTGAAATAAAGTTTTTTTTACAGTATTTTTAGGTATAACAACTTTTTAGTGCATTTTTTTTTACAAATAAGTTTGAATTAAATGTCATGAAAAATAATCCATTTATTTTATTAAAAATAATATTCAAAGCAATTATACTAAAATCTAAAATTAAAAATACTAAATATCTTTTCTTGAAAGCATTGTTGGTTTTAAGCCTCAATAATAGATGGCACCACTTTTTAAATTTTCATTGTTTTTTTCATACAATTCTGATTGTGCTGCCATCTACATGGCTCCAATAGAAATCAATGCTAAATTTTATTATCTGCAATAATAATTCAGTTGCATAACCCCTTCTTTTTTCCTTTTTTTTGCATATTTTAATTTTGTTTCAAAATAACATTTCTTAGTGACATAATTTTAAAGCTATAAGAAGTACACACGCTTCGAAAAATTATAAGAAATATACACAGAAATGCATTGATATAAATATAAATATATAATATTTCTTCTTTAAAGAAATGTTGAATTTTAACTCAATGCTTTCAATATATTTGTCATCAATAATAATAATATTATTAATAATAATTCATCTTATGTTTTACAACACGAATGTTAAATACAGGCTGTGAGATTATTAAAATGTTTAAATATTTTGCTGTTTTCATTTGTTTGAGATTACTCGTCATTAGAACAGTTGATATACAACAGCTTCAGTGACACCCAGAATGCTTTTCGGAAGACTCGTTCTATAATGTTCTGCAATGTAAGTTCTATATGTTCTACTCGTTCTATAATGCACACATTTTACCAACGTAGTTAAAGCGGGCGTTTTCAGGATTCGCACATACCAGCCCAAAAAGAAAGCTTTCCGTCTTACAGTATATATATATAAAAAAAAGTAGATATAATTAAAATTTTCACATGATTGCAACATGAAAACAACTTAGTTTTATTTCAAATAGGATAACGTAATTTATTAAATCTAAAATTTCGAAGTTTTGAAGAAAACAATAATAAATAATAAAAAAAGAATATTTTTAAGCTTGAATAAATATTACAAAAGTTTATGCATACGATTGAAACACACATAAAAACTCTGTGATTCACATTAAATTTTGTTAACTTAAATATATTTTTTCATGCAAAGCTTAAATCGACCGCTTCATAATATAAAAAATTGTTTGCTTAGAATGTTCTTTTTTTTTTTTTTTTTTTTTTTTTACAGTATTTATTTGTATAATCATCAAGATCAAGCGAGGGTACTTCTTTCAAAAGTAGTAAATTAATGCATAAATCGAGATTAGAAAAAGATTATATTATTAAAAGAATTGCAAAAATAATTAATTTTAAAAGTTACAATGTTTATTGATCATAAAACGCTTTAAAAACAGCGTAGAATAAGCAATATATCTAGATTCAGAACAACAAAACTTCCTCATGGAATGAAGGGATTATCTTTGCAAGGCCAGAAAAAGTTAGGAGAATATTTCGATCTACTGGACATCATGACCGTGTGAGAAGGACGACATTCTTTATTAATGAAAAAAATGCAAAACTTCGAATTTTCTCGAATTTCGAATAAACATAAAAAAAAAAAAAAAAAAAAAAAAAAAATTTAAAAATATAAAAGTTTTTACAATATTATATTTTCTATTAAAAGTAAATATAATCATTTTGAAGCTAGTGGTTACATAATAGTTTGGATAAAATTGAAATAATTAAAAAAAAAAAAAAAATTTGTTCCATTCGTTAAAAACGAAAACATTCTTTTCTGAGCAAAAACAAGATGAATTCCGAATAAAATAAATGTTTGACATCCTTCTTATATCGAGTGCAAAGTTTGAATTCTGATAAATAACAAACAAAATAATAAAAAAATAAATGAGATTTTAGTAACTCAATAATATTTGCGTTACAGAAGACGTCCTGAAAAACCACTCGTTATTAATTTCTCGCGCGTTGATTTCAAAGAATTGTGTACTGCTGTTTCTTTTTCTGACGAACTTTATCTCTCTCGTTAATCAGAAAAAAATATTTCTTTACTGCCGATGGTTATTTTATCACGTAAGCTTTCTCCTGAATAGAATTGAAAAATAATAACATAAACAACATTTGGGTGGGTGGGGGGAAAGGAAGGGGAGGGAACAGAGAGAAAAAGTACAATTTAAATTTATTTTTTAAAAAAGATTTATATCAAATTCATAAGAACGCATTATTTTATTTTTCCACTATAGAGAACTTTTGACTTTTATTAAAAGGCGAAATTAAAGCAAGTGATTAGATTCGGAATTACGATGGGCGCATCTTTGGTGGGAAAAATTCTAAACTGTGGTCACAATGGTTTACCAGGAGGACTTTCAGGGAAAACTGCTCTGCATTTTGTTGTCGTATTGGATTAAAACTGGAAAACTTCAACTACTACGTCACTGTGCCTAGAACTAAATTGCTCCTTTACAGTTTGGGAATGATGTGAGAAGTCTGATTGGGCTCCGTGACGCTCTTCAGTTATATGAGACCGGGACCTAATGCTTAAAGTGGATTCCGAACCCCAAACATCCATGGCACCACCGGGACTCGAATCCGAAACCTGTGGCACCGAGCGCTAGACACTTGGCCATTCAGGCCCCTGAAAACTTCAACTAAACAATGCAGTTGTCTAGGCGAGATACTCTGTCCCATTCTTCACCGAGTCTAACCGTGTTATAAAAGTAGTGACTACAATTCTCGCCACTTGCGGAAATCGTACCTTTGCTCTTTTGCTATCCATGGAGCTGTTCAGTTCAAACTATCGTAGCACCATGCAACGCTGGTCCATTGAAATTTTTGTTCCGTTGTAAAATGGTAAACAGGCAGTACGGTCTTATAAATGTAAATGCCTCTGCCATGAAGTTTGGTTTGCCGCTCTATGGTCATCTTGTGCACACGAGGACTAAACAGACCGGGATCTACAGTTTAACGTAGAGTCCGAACCTCTCTCAAACATCCATGCCACTGCCAGGATTCCAACCTGGACCCTATGGTACCAAAGGCGAGAGCGCTAGCCAATTGGCCATGTGCCCGCCCTCTGCCATGGAGATGAAAACTAAATTATAAAATTTGAAGTTAAAATAGTCCTTAAATAGAAATAAATAAAAAAATTATTATGAAAATAATGATTTGACAACTTATTAAAGCAAATTAGGGCCTGATGGCTCAGTGACTAGTGCTCTGGATCTTGTTTCATCAGGTTTCTTGTTCGAATTCCGGCGGGCCTTGGATGTTTGCAGTGGTTCGGAATCCACTTTTAACTATTGTGTCTATAGAGAGTTGGGCGTAGGACTAGCAATCCGGCCCAGTAAAAAAAAAAAAAAAAAAACATCTCTTGTTTCGAAATCTGCCAATAGGCAAACGGCCTTGACTCACCATGGAGCTATTGCGCCACTGATGATGATGATGATTAAAGCAAATTTAATTATATCATAATAAAATGTCATAGAATTATTTTTAAATACTGATGAAAGCGTGAACAGTGAAGACGCAAAGTAGTAGATTCAAGAAATAGTTGTAAAAAATTGAATGAACTGATAACATTTGCCATTCATTAAAAAATTTTATTTGATCCTATACATTCAGGTAATTTATTTTACAATCGTAAAAGCATTTTTTCTTTTCTGTAATTTGTAACTTAATAATTGAAGACAAGTCATTTTTTTTTCTTCTGAAGATGACGCCACTGGGGAAAAACTACGCAAGTGTATATTCTTTTTTTCCTGAATATTAGCACAAAAAAAGACCCACAGCGTAGAGAGAAGTATTCTCAAAATGTGAAAACTTTTTTCTGATCCTTCATTTTCTCTCACCTTGTCAGTCATCCGAGTGACTCTTTGAACTTGTCAATCAAGACCACACATTTTCCCTTTTTTCAATTGAGGAAAAAACGCACGGTATTTGTATTGGTTGTAAAAACAAAAACTAATCCATTCGTGACGTAAAGTGGGTGAAAAAAAAGAAAGAAACCGTCCGCAAGGATTACAATGGGAGTGAAGAGGGGAGATCCACTTAAGAGTGTTCCAAGGACAAACTCTTTACTCACTCTACCCTTTAATCAATAGAAATTCAGCTTTACCTCTTAATCTCAAAATTCTAATATATCTCTCTTATCTTCGTCCAGTATTAGCTTATGCAAGCCCAGTTTGGGGTTCTGTCGCACGTACAAATTTTGAAATTATTCAAAGGCTTGAGAACAAAACTCTCAGAATGTTAACGAATTCACCGTGGTACTTTCGTAATGACGATATTAGACGAGCTCTCTCGATTCCAAGTTTAAGACAATTTGTTCACACAATTTCTACTAAATTCTATAATGATATGCGAAACATTAATAACCCTGTATTAAATATCCTGCAAAATTACGATTATGATATTTCTTCCCGCAAGCATAGCAAAAGACCTCGCACTGTTCTAAATATTTTAAATCAATTCCTTACAACTGCCTAGATGAAAAAAGTTCGCTTTTCTCCTAATTTGACCTTTGTTCATTCGGGGTTATTACATGCAACTGATTCCATCAACATTTACATTTTTGAAATTTTTGATATTTTTCATTTTATAATTTTATTAAATAAATAATTCTCTTTTAAAAAAAGGGCATTTAATTATCTATTTTGCTTATTAACTCAAAGGGCATGAAACCACCGCTATGTTTCAACATTTTACAAAGAAGTAGCTAGTGGCCGCTACGCGGCCAAGGATCTCCTTAATAATCTACAATAAGACTCTTTACTCACTATTGATTCCCTACGAAATATTTCACACCTGCTCAGGTTTAAAATGAAACTTTCGCCATTTTCTGTCTTTTTTTTTTTTTTTTTTTTTAAGCCATTTCGGCATAAGCTTCGTTTTATAGAGACTTGTTATTTTATTTATTTATTTTTTTTCTTGGCAGAATTTTGATGCGAATTCTTCTGTACGTAATAATTAACGTAAGAACTATAATGTTACTATTGGGGCATTTTTTTTTTTTTTTTTTTTTGGAATTTGGTTTCCATCTTAAAAAGTCGAATTATTTTGAGTACACTGGTAATATTAATTAAGAATATAAGTAAAATTTAAAAATATATTCTTCTGTACGAATATTAATTTGTCTATAATTCTTTAAAAATATATTCTTGACATAAGAACTATAATGTTAGCATTTGGGCATTTTTTTTTTTTAATTTTTTATTTGTGTGTAAATTGGTTTCCAGCTTAAAAAAATCACATTATTTTGAGCACTGGTATTATTAATTAAAAATATAATTAAAAAAATTAAAAATATGAAACTATGTAATATTTTTTCTAATAATAATAATTTCTGACATTATTTTAGCTGTTTAAAAATTTATTTTGTTTTGTTTTTATTATAATCCTGCTCATGTTGTATCTAATTCTCAATGTCTTGAAGTATGGGATGGATATCCCACGAGTAGTTCATTCATGGATGGAGGGAAAGGGGGGGGACAGCGTCTGTTACGATGGAGAACCCGTAGGTAGAAGTCTAACTGGGCTCCGTAGCGCACTTACAGTTCTATGAGACAGGGACCTACGGCTTAAAGTGGATTCCCAACCACTACAAGCATCCATGGCACAGCGGGACTCAAAACCGAAACCTGTGGCACCGGGCGCCAGATAGCTAAGCATTTGGCCATTCAGACCCACCCTGCTCATGATTCATGATTTGGTAACATGAGCGGCTCATGTGAAAGAAAAACTCAAGTTCAAACACAAGGTTGGAGTCCGTTGCAGTCACTGTTTCAGAAAGGAGAAGACTTGGATGATTGTGACAGCGGTTGTGAATGTCTCGAATCCGTAGTCAGACTACAGGTGGAAGTTTTCTGTAAAAAATTTTGCGGAAGGAAATATCTACTTTAATCACCCTTAGTGAGTAAGGTGAATAATTAGGGTGATTAAGGTGATCACCCTTAATCATCTTATTCCTTATGGACATTATAGTACATATAATACACACATGTACATAATATAAAAGGGGCCTGATGACCAAGTGGCTGGCGCTCGGTACCACAGATTTCTGGTTCAAGTCTCGGCTGTGCCACGGATGTTTGTAGTGGTTCGGAATCCACTTTAAATCGTAGATCCGGTCTCATAGGATCGTTATGGGGGCAGTGTGACTCATGTCCGTAGCCTATCTTCAAGCTACGCGTGCCCCTGGATAG
The DNA here is from genome assembly GCA_021605075.1 of Caerostris darwini. Classification (NCBI taxonomy): domain Eukaryota; kingdom Metazoa; phylum Arthropoda; class Arachnida; order Araneae; family Araneidae; genus Caerostris; species Caerostris darwini. Next base: position 775,064 of record BPLQ01010785.1, on the reverse strand, counting down.
TGCTAAATGAGTAACAGCGGTGCAGCCCACCCTTATGGCATAAAGATAACTGTTTCTGCGAATCACATATTCTTCATATTCACTACATATTATTTCAGTACTAACTTGAAACAAAATTAAAAAGATTTTATTTAAAAAAAAACATATAGGTGAACACATGTAAATATAATTTTAAAGTGATAGTAAAACTTTTATCATTTTTCCATTTAAATACTCAATATACTTTTTTTTTTTGACGAATTTAATTTACGAAAGAAATCTAAAGATATTTGAAACGGTAGTATTTGTAATCTAAGTTTGATGTTCGTGCACTTCAAGTTTGAGTTTATCTTAAAATCTATTCTTATCCTACTCAAACATTCTTCTAATCGAACCGCAATCCATCTGATGCCAGATTGACGACGCAAACCACCAAACGACAATCAATCTTCATATATTTGTTGAATTAACTCCTAGTTATCAACTGGTTCGTTATTTGTTTTTCCCAAGTTTGGGAAAGTTCCTGTATTTACTTAGAAAATCCACAATTCTCGATTTTGGTTTTAATTAATCGTTGTGCTCTTCCTTATTTTGCAAAAATGATTTAAAAATAAGAATATTATATAAATTGAGAGTCTAAAAATAAATATTTCCTTCCTTTCAATGAATATCTTCTTATAGAACTAACTGCTTGAGCTACTAAAAATTCAGCTTAATTTTCTTATAAATATTTTTTAAAAAAAGGGTGTTGAAAATATATTTAACAGTTTCATATACACTCAAGAGCCAAAACATTATGACCACCTATCAATAACGAGTTGGCCCACCTTTGGCCCGCAACACAGCTTCAACCCTCCTTGGCATGGATTAATACCACCACTTAATACCAGTTAAATACCACTTCCACGTCATCCAGGCGAGTTCATTGCAAAATGTAGGGGTGGTCATAATGTTTTGGCTCTTGAGTGTAGACCTCACACTGATGGCCGAGTGGTTAACGCTCAGTGCCATGGTTGTTTGCAGTGGTTCGGAATCCACTTTAAACCGTAGGTCCCGGTCTAACGTGATCGTAAAGCGTTGTGAGGGTAGTGCTAAGTGAGTAACGTCGGAGCGGCGCCTGCCTTAAGGCATAAAAGACAGCTGTCTGAGTGTTTGCCAGTTGCATTAGGGGAGAAAAAACGTTTCATATATGCTGACACATTATAATGTGACTTTTGTTAAATTTAGAGTTATTTTCAGCAATAAAGACAAATCGATATTTCTTATTGCACTGTATTAATAACAGCTGATATTCAATGGGATTGATTTATTTTATTTTATCTGACAGTTATTAAGATGAAAATAAGCATTTATTTGGATATTTGAATAATATTCTAAAAACATAATAATTGATGTGTATAATAGATTTATATGAGTAGATTTTTTTAAAATATAAAAGCATAATAACTATAGTAATTTTATTTAGCGCTCTGGCATTCCGCACCGCAGACTTCGCGCTCGAGTCCTGGTGGTGCCATGGGTGTTTGTAATGGTTTTGAATTCACTTTAAACAGTAGGTCCCGATTTAATATGATTGTAGAGAGTTGGGGGTAGAGCTGACTACCCTACCCCGTAAAAAGAAACTATTTTATGTCTAGGAATCTGTCAGTAGGCAGACGCCCTTGGGCCCCCATGGGGCTGTTGCGTCAATGATGTTGATGATTATAAATTATGTATATGAGCGTAATTATTATTTTTTTGGCACATTTTCATTTTTTTTTTTTTTTTTTTTTTTTTTTTTTTTTTTTTTTTTTTGTATAATTCTATAGTGCTTATTATTAATAATACGAATTAAACAGTTAAGAAATCAAAGAAAAAGTTAAAAAAAAAAATGTAAAAAAGTATGTTATAAATGGTAAATCTGTTTATAATGTTATAAGTGATAATCATGTTCTGCATTTTAATTTCAATGTTAAATGATTCATAAAAATGTTCTTGTTTCTATAATTCTTTTTTTTAATTGATATTTTCTATTATTTTTTAATAAATGCAAATATATAACGATTATGTATACATAGTTAAAAAAATATCATTAATGAATTAAATAGCATTTTTTAAAAATTATTTTTAAAAATTCTCGAAATAGAATTTACATAAGAACTAATATTGTAATAATTATATTTTAGGAACAAAAAAAAGTTTTTTTACATGATATATTTAAAAAATAAATATCAAATCATTTTTATTTTTTATTATAATATTATCACTGCATACTACAAAAAGAAAATAACAGTAAATTATCTGTCATTAGCATCAAATTTGCCATTTTTAAACTATTCTTCTCAAAATTTTAAGAATATAATATAAATATAATACATTATATTATAATTTCCATTAATAATTATTTATTAATGGAAATAATAAGATAATTTATATACAATTTATTTATAATAATTTATTATGTAATATATTATTATACTTATTTATTATATATTATTTAATTATATATATTCTATATTATTTATATAAATAATATTAAATTATATATAAATATTATTAATTAATTTATATAGATAATATAATTTCCATTATGTAATTAAATTTTCATCAAGTCCACCTTTAATTAAAGAAGTGGTAAAAATATGTTTAATAAGTTTAAACTCTTAAAGGATTTTAATTATTTTTTATTTAATTCCTTTTTGCATTTATTGGATTTTATATTGAAATTGTTAGAAAAATAATATGCATCGAATGTAAAATCCAGAAGGATGCAGTTTTTTTTTTTTTTTTAATTACAAAAATGTAACAGAAAAATTTAATTTCTTTAACAAAATCAATTAAGCTTGTTCACTAGCAAAATAACCTTTGGTGATTCTCATATATTAGTAAACAAATAAATATCTACAAAAAAGCTTCAGATTTTTATTCTATTATTACTATTCCACTGTTTAATTATTACATGGATATATTATTCTTAATATAATGAATTTATAGCTTTAATGTTTTATAAAAAATAAAAATAAAGTGACAAAACCAGTAACCACTTTTTATTGCCATTATAAACCTAATTTTAAAATTAAATCATTTTTTAAATATAATAAAATATAAAAATTTTAACTTGAATTAAAACTAAATTGTAAATAAAATTGTTTAATAATTTAATCAATTTGTAAAATTTTAACTTAAATTTTGACCTACTACAGAAGACATTTTAAATCAATGGCAGGCAATTAAGATTCAATAACAATAGTAATAGTAAAACTGTTTATATGAAACGATTTTGTTTCATTCTTAGTGTTTTCATACAAGTTTCAAAAATTTCCCTTTTCAGCAAAACAATCCCAGTTACTAGGTATTTTTAAAATTACTAGAGCGACTGTTTATGTTTTATTAAAGATTATATTAAAACTTGTTAAAAATAAATTTATAAATATTTTAACTTGACTTTCGAGATTCACGCCAGCCTATTGGTAAATAACTTAATAGAAATATATGAATTAAGGATAAACATTCTTTTAACATTAAGATTAGTTGTATGAAATATATTTAAACAAATAATTACTGATCATCTGATTAGTGATCACAATGGCAGGAATTCAATCCAATATGGTTTTTTTTTTTTTTTTTGCAGATTATTAGTTTAAAAATACATTTTTTTCAAGATTTTTACTCTATATTTTGAAGCAAATTTTTGAAATAATTTAAATTAAAAAGTTCTATAGTTCTATTCTACAATCTATAGTTCCTATTTATCATTAAAATAAAATAAATCAGAATGGTTATGTCTTGACTAGAACATTGAAGATTTCAAAAAAAAAAAAAAAAAAAAAAATTATTAAACTTTTACTGAAAAATAATTTCGAAATCTATTTTTTATTTATAAAAACATATCTAATGAAAAGAAAAGAAAAGAAAACAAAAAAAAAAAAAATATCTCAATGAAATTTTCCAGTGAACAAAACCGTTATGAAACCAATTTTTAATAGAAATTAATTGTTTTTCCAGCTGCTTAATGTATTTTTTAATAATAAACCGTAAGCAGTAAACCTCAAGTATTGAAAAACCCTTGCGTCAGTGATAATATTTTCAGAACTTAAAAAACAAAAAATTCATGACTAAAATATTTACGAGGCGAAATAAGTCCATTGCTTTTTATCGGCGAAATGATTCGGAAAGTCAGTGTAAACCCCGAAAAACGTCAATTGATGTTTTGATCCTAGCGCTCCGAATTATTTCCCATCATCCTCTTCGGCCCCAACCGCTCAGCCACTCAGATACCACGTGCCCGGCGGCACACGGAGGCGTGCCCAGAGAACACGCGCACCAATCACATCGCCCGCAACTCACCTGATCGTGGAACGATGCAATGTAGCGGATGTGGATCAATCTAATGCTGGATGGGGGAAGGAAGTATAATTTTCTTTTAATTATACACTTTATTTGTCGTTAATTAAAGGCAACTAATAATAAAGGAAGTTTTTCATTTATTTTAGCGCTGTTTGCGTAATTTTCTCGCATTGTTTTGTAGGAGAAACTTTCCTCGACAGAAAATGTCACCGCCTGCAGTGGAGAGTACATGATGTGATCGTGACGTACTTCCTCCTCTGCGTCCGAGGAAAAAGGCTAAGTGCGCTTAAGGCCATTTACACGTTTTAAAAACCTGCAAACTCGTACGTAATGGAACGCCCTAGGCGATTGTCTTACGCGGGATTGGTGAAGCCACCTCAACAAAAATCGCGACGAATATCCGACGCTGGTCAGAGTGGAATTTATTCTCACCCAGCTTGTATGTCATTTAAGAGCGGTGCTTCATCCGACGTATCCGAAACATTGCCCGCAATGATGCACGACTCCAGATACGAAGTGAATAACCTAAACAGACCGACACGTCGTACTAGCCGGCCCAGCCGAGACGACAGTTTCACATGTTCCCAACAATCGGTCCTCAGCGCCATGGACAGATTTGTGAAATCTGTGAATAACATGGATTCCACGGTGTTGGTGCCTTCCCGTCTCCAAGACATGGATGTGAACAACGGAAACAGTCAGTTCTCCAAGTGTCTACCCGCTGGCCTTAATAACACTGATGTATATAGATTTTACAATATGCTTAAAGAGGTGAAAAACGAATTGCTGTGGGGACCCACCTCTTCCATGGGACCGACTCCCATCCTGCCCAGCAGCGGCAGATCTTCGCCCAGCAGCACCCGAGTGATGAAGCACATCCGCCAGCCATCCGATGATAGTCTGGGCAGCACGGGCTTCCCTTCGGACCAGGAGACTGACAGTGATATCGAAAGTGTTGTGACTGACAGGGACAGCATGGACGACCAGTCCTCCACTACTATGCCTTCCGAAAATCACTTAGCCAGTGCTTTCCGACACCATTTACTTGGACTGCATACAATTTTGCATGAACTCGCTGATTCTGCAGACTTTTTGTCTTCCAGGTACCAGGAAGAAATAGAGACCTTATCTTCATAACCTATGCATAAGTGTAAGAAATTGTAAAGAACTTTCTGCCCCTTTATTATTATTGTCACTACTACAATTTTTTTTTTCTCTTTGGAAAGCTAATGTTTTGCAGGTAGGAGGTCTCGGCATTTGTGTTGTACAGTTCTGTTTTAATTATTAAATGGAAACTTGGAAGCAAAACAACTACCTGCTGAACTGTGATTTGTTCCAGAAAAAAAAAAAAATTGTTTTGAACTCTTACAGAATGCCAGGGAAGAAATATTCTTGTTGGCGTTAATATTCTGAAGAACAAAGTCTCATATTTTCCAGTTGAAAGTGCTAATTTTAACTTCTTAAAAAAAAAAATGCACATTTTTTCTGCCAAAAAAAAATCTGTAGACAACAAAGTTGAATATTTTGAATACCAGTATATTTGTTCAGGTCCGGTGTAAAAAAATTGTCTTGTTTTTTTTATTTATATTGTCTATAATTTTGTGTATATTTGACAGATATATCCTCAAGCAGTCAAACTTGAGGATTTAAGCCTTAGTTTATATACAGTTTGTAAATTGAGTTGCTTTAATTCTATTCTATTAGTCATTATTTATTTTGCATTGCTTGCTTTTTAAGTTTATTAACAGAATTTGAATTAATTTATCGCAGCAGTAGTATTACAAAAGATTTTTAAAAAAGTGTTCTAAATTGAAGTCCTAGTCTTGTTGCATATAAACATACTGACATTCCTAGCTTTTCATTTATGTATGTTCAGTAGAATATTTATTCTCTTTATGTAGTATATATTGTTTGAGATGTTTTATATTTTTCCCGCAGTCGATTTAAATTCATTATTCTTGCTATTGAAAAGGCGTGTCGAGGGCATTATCTCTAAATAAAATTGTGTATGTTTAATTTAATGCATTATCGTGGAAGTAAAAATTATTTTATATACTATTTTAAAGCTATTGAATTTAGAATTCAATCAAAATAGTTGCATTGAAATGCTTATATTCTTAATTTTCACTTGTTTAAATGCTTTTAGATATTTTACTGACTTTTTAAAAGTGTTTTGTGTGTTGAAGTTGGCAAGTTGTATAAAATTCAATTTCTGGAGATTTAAAATTCTTATTAAAAAGTATTTAAAATATGAAGTGTATTCTAAACCTTGTTTTAAATATGTTTTTAAACTTTTAACTAATGTCTTTAAATTTGTCTATTACTAAAAGTAATTCATTACTATTATTAATTTAACTGAAAATATTTTTAAATTCTTGTAATGTATGTTAATTAACACATTAAGCCATTATATATTCTACGATATGTAATTTAGTATATTTTTAACTTGAAATGTAACTTTAAAATCTAGGAGACATAATAAATTCCAATGTAATTAAATGCAGTTTAAAAATTCTTGTTCTGCATTAATGGACTGATACAAATTTTGTACTTTTTTCTTTTATAATTAAACAGTATAAAATTTTGTTAAATTTTGACCTGTGCAATATTCATGGATTTTATTTTCGATTTAAATTATTGTTGTAAATCTAAATCTATATTTTATCTATCTATAAATGCACCATTATATATTTTTGTTATTAGACTTTGGAATTATTTTATTTCGTGTTCAAAATTTCTGAGTGGAAAATAATTTATCAACTGTTGAAACCTGATCTGTGGAATTGCTGAATGCATATATCAATATAAATCCTGTACTGAAAATAATAACTCTGCAATTGAATCAAGGTATTAAAAAACCTGCCATCTCACTTACTAAAACTACTTAGTGTAATACCAGGACATTTAAGCTTTAGCATTGCATGCCAAACATCATCAACCAAAGATCATGATTCTACATACTGAAATGTTGTTAGTATTTAAAAAATGTTTGTATATCTCTGATAAGCTACTAATAAAATTGAACCTGTTGATAAATTCTTGTTTTTTGTATAAATTGTGTTTTAACTCTATACATATTCTAAAACATTTTGCGAGTTTAGAAGAAAATTAAATATTACTTCCAAGTTATTTAATAAGAACATTTAAACATATCTACATTTATCAATTATATTTTAGGAATTCTAAAAAAAGTTTGCATGTAGTACCTAAAGTTTTTAAAAATATATTTTAGTGATGTTAGCAAAATCTTAAATATCAAATGATTTTCGTCAATACATTCAATATTTTTCTTTTTTAACCATATTTATTTCAGACTATCAAGAATGGGGGAAAAAACCTTTTTAACATTAACTTCAATTAAAAATAGGAAATTTATAATATTGACTGTTTAATTCATTTATAAAATTTTAAATGATATAATTTTTTTTTGATTAAGTACCTTAATCAAATTTAATTAACTAAGCCTAATTTGTAATAGATGAAATATTTTGAAAGAACTGTATGATTCTTTTTATACATTCTTATTAAAAATCTATGAGTTGCATTTTTAGAAATGTATAAATATATTTAATATCAAAATATAATCTAAGTATTTCAACATCTTCCATGAAAAGAGTTTGAATTTCAGCAGTTTTAACAAAAGTGATTCAGCAAAATATCTGTTTACACTACTGCTAAATATATGTTCAGACATTCAAAGTCAAAGTATATTATTTAGTCATCACAATTTGTAAATACTTCTTGTGAGTGAGGAATTTTTCTTTAAAAAAAAGTTCTGCTTAAACGTATTGAAAACAAGTTTAATTTTTAGTTTATTATTTGTTTGGAAGGAAAATGATTCGCTATTTCAGTCTAGGAAAATAAAATTTTTGATTTTAAATAAAATCTTACTTTATTTCGTATATTATTTTCTTTAAAATAAAGATATTAATTCTAAAAGTTCTATTTTAACATAAACTTTGGTACAAAAATATTTTTTTTTTTTTCAATATTTGATCATATTTAGAAGAATTAACTTTTTAATTTATAATATTTTAATTTTGTATTATTTAGATTGTTTCAAATGTTTGACTACAACGATGAAGTGTGAATAGAAATCTGAAAAATTTATGAGTTGTAAAAAAAGTTAAGATGTTGTTTTTTTTAAAGTTTTTCTGATTTCATAAATCTTATTTTTCTACGATATTTTAAATTTTCTTATTGATGATTATATAAAAATCTATTTTATGTAAATAAGTGGTCAAAAGTAGATAAACAAATATACAATAATTCTTCATATTTATAAAAAAAATTTTGCATAAAAAGTTAATTTAAGAGACTTGGAATAATAAATTCTTATTTAATATTAAATAGTTTGTCGAGAAGCCAAGGCACTTTAACATGCTGAGAAAATTAAATTTTAGTTAATTTAATAATAAAAAATATTTTGAATTCAATTTTGACTTAAAAGGTTATCCAAATCTAAAGTAAAAAAAGATATAAAAGAAATTTGGAACTTTGAAATTTATTTATTCACACATTTGATTTTTAAGAATATAAATCTTTTATTACAATTTAATTTAAAAATATGTTGTCTTTTAAACATTAACTTCTTATTTCTATTCTATCAAGATAATTAAGAAATATTAAAAATAAGTGATCTTTAAAATAGTATTTAAATTGTATCCATTACAAGAAGAAAGATAAATGGAATAAATTTAGATTGTAATTTCTTTTAGAATTATAATAAAATTTTATTTGACTAGTATGTGGGTCACTCAGCAGTTTGAGCTGTACTTTTTATTTTCCAATCTAGTATTCCCATTAAAAAGTATGTGACCCTGTACTCAATACTGGAAAATATCAATAACTCTTCGTTCCATTTCCGAAGCGAAGCGGCAAACTAAAGCCTGGCAAAAACCCTCCATTGCTAGGGCAACAATTTACAAAAATAGTTTCGCGCCGCTGGCCTCTCGCCATTTTTTTTTTTTTTTTTTTTTTTTTGTAAAGGGAAACCGCGGGTTGTTGGTAGACAACTTTAAATTCTGGAGAAAAATGAGAAACATTGCCATTTTTGAAGATCAATTGTAGTTACATCCATTTTTAGAAACAGATTGAAATATTGACGATGGATCAGTTTTAAATTGTAATTGCGAAAATTTATGTAATATGAAAGTCAAAACTAAAAGAATTAATGCAGTATAATAAATCAAATTTACTTATTCAAAAAGATACTAGTATAGCAATAAACATTCCATTGACTTTATGGAATTCTTTTCCTTCTTCTATTTCTATGGTTTCTATAACACTGCAAATTATGATAAATATAAATTGAAGAAACAATATAATATATTTTACTAGATCTTTGCCAGGGTTCTGATGGCCGAGTGGCTAGCTCTCTGGCACTCGGTACCACAGGTTTGGGGGTTCGAGTTCCGACGCTGCCATAGATGTTTGTAGTGGTTCGGAATCCATTTTGAACAACAGGTCCCGGTCTCATAGGATCGTAGAGCGTTGTTGGGAGTAATGTGCTTAGCCTATCTTCACGCTTCACGTGCCCCCTGGGTAGTGCTAAATGAGTAACAACGGTGCAGTATTTGCTTACGGCATAAATATTATTCCGAACTTCCATTTGTTCCAGAGGTGCTTCATCAGGATTTGAGCTGCCTGATGGCCAATCGGCTGGCTCTCTGGCCGTTGGTACCACAGTTCAGTTTCGAATCCTGGCGGTGCAATAGATGTTTGTGAGTGATTCGGAATCCACTTTAAACTGTAGGTACCGGTCTAATGAGTCTAAAGTGTGCACAAAATGGCCGTAGGAAGACAAACCAAATCATCAGGATTTGACGAAAGTACCAATCTTTGCTCAAAACCCTTTGCTATTAATGGCGCGTCATATGACAAAATACCACCAAATTAACAAATTAAAATTTAGATTCATAAAAATATAATCCATTCATTTAAGGTTCAATAAATGTATGCATAGATTGAACTTTGCTTTTTGCTTAAAAAAAGTAAAATTAGAATTCAGTTAAATGTTTGTGGAAAAAATTTAATTTATTGATTCCAAAAGAAAAACTTCACTCAATATATAGACATGCCTATTATTTCTTTTAAACCGATACTTCTATTTGGAACATTTTAGTTTTACAAACTAAAATTTATAATTTCTGAAAAAAGCCTAGAATAAAATTGTGATATAATCAAAAACATAAGAGATCGTGCATTTCTTTCACTAGATAAAATTAATGAATTATAGAAGTAAAGGGGACCTGATGGCCGAGTGACTAGCACTGAGTGCCACAGGTTTCGGGTTTGAGTCTCGGTAATGCCATGGATGTTTGTAGTAGTTCAGAATCCACTTTAAATCATAGGTTCCGCTCTAATATGATTGTACGACATATGGCTGATAACCCTACCCTGTAAAAAGAGAACCTCTCCTGTCTCAAAATCTGCCAGTAGGAAAATGGCCTTGGTCTACCATTGGGACGTTACACAATGATGATGATGATATAACTAGAAAGATCAACTGGTGTACAATAAATTTCAATAAATAAATTAATTGTATTTTTAGAGTATTTTTTAAGAATGATTTTAAAAACAATGTGAAATGCTAAAGATCTAAGAATATGCTTTACGGAAAATTTTGATAAAAATAATAATTTTTGACTCTATGAATAAGCAACATTTACTCGTCTGTCTGGACCTTGATCCTACGTTGCAACATAGACGAGATTATTTGCCTGCTGTATTGGATGGACAGGGATCTCATGTCCTGAGCACATGTTTTTACAACGGCCTGCTGGCCAAGTGGCTAGCGCTCTGGGCGTTGGTACCACCGGCTTCAGCATCGAATCTTGGCAGTGGCATGGGCGTTTGCTGGTGATTCGGAATTCCCTTTAAACTGTAGATCCCGATCTATTTAGCATAAAGTGTGCTCAAGATGACTGTAGAGCGACAAACAAAACTATTCTTTAAAATTTTTTTTTTTCTAATGCAGCTGGCAAACACTTAGCCAGCTTGGTCTTGGATGCCTTAAGGCAGCGCTGCACAGACGTTACTCACTTTGCTTTACCCAGGGGGCGCGTGTAACTTGAAGATACGGACGCGGAGTAACAATGCCCCCGCAACGCTCTACGATCCTATTAGGACCGGGACCTACGGTTTAAAGTGGATTCCGAATCACCAGCAAACGCCCATGCCACTGACAAGATTCGATGCTGAAGCCGGTGGTACCAACGCCCAGAGCGCTAGCCACTTGGCCATTCAGGCCCTCCTTTTAAACTTGTATGTATAAAAAAAAATTTTTAAGCTTTTATTTGTATAACTTTTAAATGTTTTCAATGTTTTGATAATGTCTAGTTGAAATTCATTTGCTGTTGATGTTTCTATGTGTTCTTAATATTTTGGTTATGGGTAATTCTGAATGAATTGTTGTATTACACTTTGGCGAGAGCCCTGATGTAAATGGATTGAGTTCCAATTTTGCCATATGAAACAACAATAACAATTTTAATAAAATTTGAGTTTAAAAATTAAACAGATAATCCTGTTTGTTCGTACAATTAAAAAATTCTTTGTTTTTAAAAAAAAATGTAGAAGCAAATTGCTGAATGCCGTTACATTCACATTTGAATTTTTTAATAAAAAAGTAATTAACACCAACTCTGTTTAAATTAAAATTGAATGAATGGATAAATATTGCGACAGTATGAAAACTAATTTATTTAGTCATATTTAGCATAAGCATTCGTTATAAAAATAAAGAAAATGTTATTGAAACAAGTTGATTCTTGAACAAGAAAAGTTTAACAGTAAGAATCGCACATTTCTATCACCGATTGTGTGGAAAATATGGCGGAGGGGGGAGGGTTAAGGAGTCAAGTCGGACGGATTAAAGCAACTCGGCATAAAAGGGGAAATAGGTATTGTAACATTTTTTTCTCACGAGAAGAGTTTTCGCATTTCATTCGCAGGAGAGAGGAATGTTATGTTATTTTAACAACCTATCACTCAAATTTGATAGCAGACAAGCTGTACTGTGGGTAGTTATATTATATGCAACGAGTGCTTTGTACTAATCAGAACAACTTGTCATTCGAATCTGATAGCAGATATTTGTAGCGAAGGTCTGTGCTACCATCACAGATTGAACATGAATTATACCATGAGTTGCTATATCGTGTTGGGGGATTGACCACGAGCTGTGAAAATGTCTAGTCCTATGAGAAGTGACGGAACCTGATCCTCACTCTTGAAGGATTGTCTTAAAAGGAGTTTTGTTTTTTCGGTGAAGAGAATAGAGTTCTGCGACGAGTCGACCAGAAATGTCGTTTTTCTTTTTTTTCTCTGAAATGATTGAACAGGCCTTAGTTTCCGCTTGTTTTTCAAAGTGGTTTTGTGTACCACACAGTGTGATCATTAAGGTCTGCCGCAGACCAGGCAATTAGATTCGACGTAGACTCGAGAACTCTGAAAATCACCTACCTTGGAGTGAACTGTACTTGTGATTGAATCGTGCACTTGTGATCAAATTTTTTAATATTTAATTTCTCTGTATAATAACACAGAAGATATTATATATATATATATATAATATCTTCTGCCTTATTATATGTGTGCTTGTATAGTGTATATGAAAGTGTTCCCATGAAACTGAAAGTGACCCTCTTCTTGAAGCCGTTATAGATCTGATATTGGGCCAGATGTTACAGTATTTTCGGATGTGTTTTAATGACAATAAAAATAATTTTAATTTCTAATTTGTTAGCGCGTCCAATGTGTAATGGGAAATCTTTTTTAAGGGAAAATGGCGATACATGCATCTGCAACAAATCTCAACAATTTCAAAATATGCTAAAAATTCAATGCATTACAGATTGCTGCATTAAAAATCACGAGCCTGTGTCTTTATCATTTCAAATGTGTTTCCACCTTGCATATTCAAAGAAGTTCAAACGTGTGTGACGCAAATTATAAGTTTAAAATATTTTAATTGTGTGAACAGGTGGAATTTATGCATCCCTTTACCATCATAAAATGGTTGGTAAAGCATCGATACGTTGCAAATGTGCATTGAATTTTTGCGAAATCCTTTCTGTGTTTCTTTCTTTCTTTCTTTCTGAATAATCTTGAATTCCGTTTGATTAAAATTCAAATTCTGAAAAACACGGAGACGTAGATTAAGAAGAAATTCGTGCCTTCTATAAATGGAAAAATTGAAATTCTAGCGATAGGCGAGTTCATCATAGCATTCATTTCATTACTATTATTTTTTTTTTTGTTTCTTTAATTTTTTGAAATAAAGGTGATTAACAACAACAAAAATTTCAGTTGCTGTTTTGTGATTGTATTTTTTATGCTTGAGGTTTTATTTTTTTTAAGTGTTATTTTTATATTTGATTAGGAAATATTTGAGTTCATCATTTCAAAAACTGTGGTCTGATGGCCGAGTGGCTAGCGCTCCGGTGCTGAGTACTACAGGGTTTGGGTCCATGCTGTGCCATGAATGTTTGTAGTGATTCGGAATCCACTTAAAACTGTAGGTATCGGTCCGATAGGATCGTAGAGCATTGTGGTGGCGATAGTGTTACTCGCATCCATAGCATATTTTCAAGCTACATGTACCCCCTGGGTAGTGCTAAACGCGTAACAGCGGTGCAGCCCTTGCTTATGGCATAAAGATGCTTATATTATAATTATGGCATGTCTCTGTTCTGCTAGCTGCATTAGTAAAAAAAAAAAAGACGACTTCAGAAACTCTAGACTGCCACAGCTTTAAAGTATTGTAAGACTTAGTTGCATTATTTTGTAGCGGAGTGTCCATGTTAATAGAACAGAAAGCAGCCGGGGCTGTCTGGTGGATAGAGTGGTGGCTTTCTGAGCTAATGAAGCGTGACTCTACATCCAGTAAGCGATGGTGTACCCAAAACGTACCTGTTTGTGAAATCCGTAGGCTGGAATGTCTTTCCACTGAACTAGAGGTTTGATTTGGTTTGTCATTCTACGGTCATTTTATACACACTTTCCGCTAATTAGGCCGGGAACCTATAGTTTAACGTGGATTCCGAAGCACTAACAGGATGTTTACTTTTCAATCTGCGGTCGAAATTTATGTAGCATATTCAACATCCAAGCACACATGCCACCGCCAGGATTCGAACCTGAATTATGTGGTACCAATAGCCAGAGCGCTTGATCCAATTGACCATCAGGCCGCACTGAATTAGAGGATCAAGAGAATGCAATGATGGGACTTTTGAAAGATCACTTTGTTTCTTTTAAACTGCGGAGGCAAAATGTGAATGCAATGTAGTTCCCTCCCTCTGTCATCCTGAGTAAGGCTGAATCTGCTATAAAAGTATCTTTCCAATGGTGATTGGTTTTAAATGGAATGTTTGTAGTGATGTCAAAACGTGATTACAGTGTAGTAGGCCCTCTGGGTAATGTTGAATATGCTACATAAATTTCGACCACAGATTGAAAAGTAAACATCCTGTTTAAAGATGGAAACGGATGAATCGATTATTTGTTAGGGGTTCTAGCCAGACATACTCAATGCAAAATAATTTTGAAAGGAAAACGGTTTGTAATTGGTGTGGATTTTTTTTCATTCCATTTTTCTATGATAGTGAGTTATTTAAAATTTTAATTATTAAAAACAATAAAAAGTGTTTAAATTTTTAATCCCGAAAGTACCTTTCTTCCCATATTATGCCACTCAGTTTGAATCTGTCTAATTTGGCCGTTTGCCAGTTGTCCACACAATCATTGGTGGAACTCTATTTACTTTTATATAAATGAATAACCTCAGATCAAATTTGAAAACCACACCCGACATCCAATGCGACAAGCCACGTGACATATAATGCATCGAAAACGGCTGTCGATTGAATGATTTGATCCCATGTGTCCAAACTAAAGAGAACGGCATTTTCCTAATTGAAGTTCATGCATTGAGGACCTGAATGGCCGAGTGGCCAGCGCTCTGGTGCTCGGTACCACAGATTTCGGGTTCGAGTCCCGGCGGTGCCATGGATGTTTGTAGTGGTTCGGAATCCACTTTAAACCGTAGGTCCCGGTCTAACAGGATCGTAGAGCGTTGCATGGGCATTGTGACTCCGCGTCCGTAGCTTATCTTCAAGTTACACGCGCCCCTGCGTAATGCAAAGTGAGTAACGTCTGTGCAGCGCTTGCCTTAAGGCATCCAAGACGTCCATGTCTGTTTGCCAGCTGCATTGAAAAAAAAAGTTCATGCATTGAATGCATAGCGTTTGCTCACTTACTTCTCATGAAATACACAAGGCGTATTCGATCCGTTATTATTCATATTTTATATAATCGATCGTATCGAAAGGCTTGATCAGTTACGTACATCAAATTTATGGAATAAACGTGCGTCGAAAAAACATCTTAATTGAATCAAGTCCTGATCGATTGGATCAGATTTTATTGAACAGGGATATCATTTATAGATTAGGATAGATTTTATTGTAGTGATTTTCGACCAGTTCTGCTATTATTATTATTATTTTTTCTTTCTAATGCAGCTGGCAAACACTTAGACGGCTTGGTCTTGGATGCCTTAAGGCAAGCGCTGCACAGACGTACTCACTTTGCATTGCCCAGGGGGCGCGTGTAACTTGAAGATAAGTTACGGGCGCGGAGTAACAATGCCCCCGCAACGCTCTACGATCCTGTTATACCGGGACCTACGGTTTAAAGTGGATTCCGAACCACTACAAACATCCACGGCACCGCCGGGACTCGAATCCGAAACCTGGGGTACCGAGTGCCAGAGCCACTCGGCCATTCAGGCCCAGTTTTGCTATTATCCTTCGAATGATATGAAAATCAAGTTGTTGTTGTGGCTAATCCTCAATGTCCTGCAGCGCGGGATGGACACCCCCGTGAGCAGTCTATTCATGGATCGAGATAAAGGCATAACCACTGCCCTGTATACATTTATGTTTACGTTTTCAATAGTAATATGGCGTCGACAACTGGTTCCTAATTATACCGAATTTAAAACTTAACTTTTAACTTCTTTTATTTTGTATTTTACTTTTTTTTTTATCTATAGTTTTTTAAAATTTTTTTGGGGTACCACTTTAATTTGAATTTTTAGAAACTTTATCTTTTATTTATTTACTAACATTAAAGCAGCCAATTAGAATTCAAAACATATTTATGAATTAAGATTAGGAGGTTTAAGGGGTATTTCCCCCTGTTGGTACTCCGTAAACGGTACGCCAGTTGCCAGTTGTCTGTTGTGATGGGGGGTGGGGGCTGTTGGCCGAGTGGCTAGCGCTCTGGACTTTGGTATCACAGGTTTCGGCTTCGAGTCCCGGAGGTGGCATGGATGTTTGTGAGTGGTTCGGAATCCCAGTTAAACTGAAGGTCCTCGTCTGTTTAACCCTCGTGGTGCACAAGATGACCGTAGAGCGACAAACGAAACCATATCTGTTTGATGGAGCACCCGTCGGTAGAAGACTGACTTGACTTCGAGTCGCTGAAGAAGGACAGTGCCTTCCGGAAGGACCTTTAGGGGTAAAATGCCTCACAACTGCATATCGTGTTTGAGGAAACTCCCACCATGTGTGCTTTTGCAAGACGTACGTACTGTCACAATCGCCACCGAGTCTTCCAATTTTTTTTAATAGTAGGCAGTACAACAGTGGATTTGAATCCGAACCCACTTAAATCAGCGCACAATATCACTTCTATTATTATCAAAACTTTTTAACATCCTTTTTTTATTTAAATAAACTTATCTCACAATTTAAATTTATTTAGAAACTGTTTCTTTTTTTAAATAACTACAAACAGACTCTTATCACAATCAATTCACTGTTTATATTTTACGTGAATGAGACTCTTATCTCCAAGTCTTATCATCATTATTTGTTTTGTCCTCAGAAGGACAAGGTAACGGGGTGATAGCGGAAATTGACTTAACGTTGCGCATCCAGATATTTATAGCGGCGTGATAAGGTTCGCTTCTTACGAAAACTCGCATGTAGCTGATAAGTGCTGATAAGAAGGAAGTGTGTCTAATTAGAACTACGATGCTAACGAGGATTTAAATGCTAAAAAAATAATAAAATCAATGGGAATTTTTTGCTAGTACAGAAGCCTCCAATTCATCTAGCAAGGTAGTTCAAATATTTGATTTCTTGTTTCTTTTTAATGGGGCCTGAATGGACGAGTGGTTAGAGCTCGGTACCACAGGTTTCGGGTTCGAGTCCCGGCGGTGCCAGGGATGTTTGTAGTGGTTCGGAATCCACTTTATACCGTAGGTCCCGGTCCTAATACTCTCGTAGAGCGTTGCGGGGGCATTGTGACACCGCGTCCGTGGCTTATTTACAAGTTACACGCGCCCCCTGGGTAATGCAAAGTGAGTAACGTCTGTGCAGCGCTTGCCTTAAGGCATCCAAGACCAAGCTGTCCAAGTGTTTGCCGGCTGCATTAGAAAAAAAAAACTGTTTCTTTTTAATTTACTTGGTTTCAAAATTGTATCCAGTGAAACTTCTTGTAGTTGTTTGTTTAGATCAGTGTGAGATAATATGAATAAAATACTTTTGATTTGATTTGGAGCATATGAGATAGATCGAATTTTCGAATGAGCGTTCCCCGACTCGTAGCAGCGTGTGCCCCTGCGCATTCTCCAGTTCTCGAGTCTAATTGCCTGGTCTGCGGCAGACCTTGATTATCACGCGGCGTGATACACGAAACCACAAGGGGATCGCTTTGGTAACAGGCGGAATCTCCAATCTATTCAGTCACTTCAACGAAAAAAAGGTCACTTCTGGTCTACTCGTCGCAGAATTATCTCCTCTTCACCAAAAAACTCCTTTTAAGACAATCCGTCAAGAGTGACGGAGGTCAGCTTTCCTCACTTCTCTTTGGAGTAGACGTTTTCTCAGTCTCACCAAATCACGATGGAGCAATTCCTTGTCCATCTCATCCCCTTGTGGTTTTGTGTATTGTTCATTTTCAATCAGTAGTTGTTTCTCCCTGTGAAATATATAATAAACACATCACTCAAATTCGACAGCAGACAAGCAGTGTTGTGGGTGGTTATATTACATGCAATGAGTGTTTTGTACTAACGAGAACAACCGCACAAATATATTCTAATTTTCCCATTATACATGATGCCGATCTGCTAATCAGTTTAGAGTGGCAGGTTGTTCTCTTGAGTACAAAACACTCATTGCATGTAATATAACTACCCACAACACTGCTTGCTGCTGTCGAATTTGAGTGATGTGTTTATTATATATTTGTCAAATAGCATACATTCATCTCTTCTGGTATGAAATACCAAAACTCTTCTAAAAAAAAAAAAATAAAAATAAAAAAAAATAAAATGCTACAGCCCTCGTGTCACTTATGGCGTCTTTTGTGCCAGACGTTAACCTATCTACTCAATTGCGTATTCATTAAACGAATCGTAACAAGCACTTCATTACAATTTCATGTCAAAAATTCTTAAAAGTTACATCGTTGCTTCAGTTAGAGTAAATAATTTTTTTTTTTCCAATGCAGCTGGCAACAGATATGGACGTCTTTGGATGCCTATAAGGGCTGCACCGATACTACTCACTTTGCATTACCCAGGGGCGCGGGTCAACTTGAAGATAAGTCACGGACGCGGAGTAACAATGTCCCCGCAACGCTCTACGATCCTATTAGGACAAGGACCTACGGTTTAAAGTGTATTTCGATTCACTACAACACCCGTGGGCAAGGCCGGGATTTGAACCCCCCGATACCTGTGGTACCGAACGCCAGAGCGCTAGCCATTCGGCCATCAGGGCCCCAAGAGTAAATAACTAATAATAAAAAAATTAAATTAACATTTCCTTTGTGTAAGATACACGATATGTTGTAACACATTATTTATTACTGGGTTTTGATTATTAAATTTTTGTTCATGAAATTCACCCAATCTCGTAAATTACGTCGATATTTTCAATCTGAATCCTTTGAACTCTTTAGCATTGTCGAGAAGCGTCTTCCATCAATGCCAAGAACTTTCTGACACAAGAACTTCTGACTTTCTGTCAGAACGTCTCTTTGATCTGCCACTGGAAAGATCTGGCAACAGTAGCGCAACACAGCTTACTTCACTTCTGTTCCGTCGTGTTACATCAAAATACAGAGAAAAAAAAAAGATGGGTACTTGAATCAAATCCAAGTGATTTAAAGTAGAGTTCGAAGAAAATTTCAAATGTAGAAGATTCAGTTGCCGAGTCATTTTTTTTCTATTGTTACGAAGTATGGCCCCGAAGTGATGTAATCAGTTAGTTAAAAGGAATGATTTTTCTTTTAATGTCTTTCATGGTGGCAACAGTTGACATTTAAAACAGTTTTATGGAGATTTTTTTATATTTATAGCTCCAGATAATCATCTCGTGGTTTAATGATTTAATAATAAAATTATTTAATGATAAAAAAGTATAATGATTTGAACTAAACAAACTAATAAAAAAAAATAAAACACTTTTAACTAAAATGATTTAATATATAAAAAAAAAAGATTTCATATTTAAAAAATTATCGATCATTAAATTAAACTAGTTTAACGATTTAATAATAAAAAATTACTTTTTAAAAATTTTTTTAAAACTAATTTTTTAAAAATAAACTTTGATTTAAAATAAAAAAGTTATTTATTATTAAAAACAGTTTTAATAATAAATAACTTTTTTAATAACAAAAACGTTTGAAAAAAAGTTCTTTTTTTTTTTAAATAAGATATTCCATTTACTATATTGGTTTAATATTCTGAATAAGATTTTTTTTTTTTTTTTTTTTTTTTTTTTTTAAGTTTGTAGTTTTAAGAACTTTTTTCTTTTATTAACTTAATATAGATTTAATTTTGAAAATTCATCCACACCAGAAACGATCCTTTAAAATAGTTTTTAATTAATTTTCAATATAATTAATATTTTCTTTTTTTTCCCCTTAGTGTCAAATTTTTTTTCAATTGCGAATTATCTCAGTAAAAGTGCACGATTTTTAATTTTTAGTAATTTTACAGGGAAAATGTCTTGACTGCAAAATAATTGTGATTTTTTTTTTTTTTTTTTTTTTTTGTTCTAATCCAGCTGGCAAACATTTAGACATCTTGGATGCCTTAAGGTAAGCGCCGCACAGACTTACTCACTTTGCATTACCCAGGGGGCGCCTGGTGGATAAGCCCCGGACGCGGAGTAACAATGCCCCGCAACGCTTTGATCCTTTTAGAATTCCAGGCTTCAGGTTCGAACCACTACAAACATGGATGTTTGTTGATGGTTCGAATCCACGTTAAACCTGTGGTCAGCGGAGTCCACTGGCCATTCAGGCCCATAATTGTGAGGTATAAGAAAATTGCCAAACCAAACTGACAAATTCTGGAGCACAACTGTGCTAGATGGGAAATTTTGCCGGATTATCTGGCAACGATATTATCTCTTACGAGATCAAAACGGTGTAAATGCACACACAATTAAAAAGGAAAACAATAAGAGAAAAAAAGTCAATGTCTCATCAGCAAAGTTCTAGCAGTCCAACATCTTTTCACCTCGAGTCCCTATGCAAGTCCGGGTATCCTCCTATGAAGTGTCTGTCCATGATCTTGTCTTTTCCACAGAGACTTTTCGGACAGCCAGAATTTTCACCCACATCATTCCGAAACTGTATAGGTCCAACTCAGCTCTAAGCACAGTGATGTGGTGTGGTATAGTAGTAGTAATACTCTAATGCTGAATCTTTTGAATTAGAAGCAGGATTCTGTATTTGAAATTTACTTTTCCAGCACATTCCATTAAAGAAAAACCGTACTGTAATTTTTACATTTAAAAAAAGTAGTCATAAATGTAGTTGTTCTTTCTCAAACTGTTTTCGCAAGATGATGACGCTAAATATTATTATTATTTTTTTTAGTGTAAATCTTATGTTACCAAAGCTCTAGAAACAAAATTGGACTGAAAAGAAAATTGGAAGAAAAAAAACATTGATTTGTAATTCTCCTTAATCTGTAACTTATGATACGTCATTGATAGGATTGGATCATAAAAACTCGCATCTTTTATACAATCTTAATCTCTTAATCATATGCGCGATAAAATAAATGTAATGGCCCTTGCATAACAAAAGAAATGAATAAAAAAATAGATTATGAATGACTTTATTTTAAGATGGCTTCTTTTTTACATTCAAATTTCTTTTTGAATTTTCAAGTTTATTTTTTTTAAACTCCACATTCGTTGTGTCGAATATTTTTATTTTGCACGGGAAATTTGATTTTTGCAATAAAAACAAAACCAGACAGCCTATTTAAAAGCCGTAAGCATTTCGAGTAAAAAGCATAAAATGTAATTTACTTTGCATCTACATTCATTAAAATAAGTGCTTTTCACATTTATTAATAATATATCTCTTAAACGAAACTCGGATTCATTCATTTCTTTGTATATTATTGCCATTTTAAATAATCGCTTTTAGAAATTGTTTTTAGATGCTTCACCCATTTATTTGATCATTTAAATTGTTCGCTGGACCTGATGGCCGAGTGACTAGCGCTCTGTGCCACAGGTTTTGGGTTCGAGTCCCGCCTTTGCCATGGATGTTTGTAGTGATTGGGAATCCACCTTAAAACTTCTTTAGCTGTGATATTATATGATATTATCGAACAATTTCATCATCATCATCATCATTTGCGCAACAGCCACATAGTTGGCCAAGGCCGTCTGCCTACTGGCAGATTTCGAGACAAGAGATGTTTTCTTTCTACGGAGTAGGGTTATCATCCTTATGTCCAAAGCTCTACAGTTACATTAGACCGGGTCATATTCAGTCATCACCCGGTCATATGCTCTACAGTCATATTAGTCATGGACCATGTTATATATAGACCTGCTAATACCACAGCTAAAGAAGCTTTTATAGACGGCTGAACGGACCATACAAGGTGACAAAATTATTTTAAGATAATTGCAGTGGTAGACCTTTGTAGTGGTTCGGAATCCACTTTAAAAAGTAAATCACTGCCTAATATGACTGTAGCGCTTTGTGCATAGTGCTGACAACCCTACCCAGTAGAAAGAAAATATATCTCGTCTCGAAATCTGCCAAGTAGGCAGATGGCCTGGGCTCATTACGGAGCTATTGCGCAAATGATGATGATGAAATTGTTCGTTTTTTTCAAATTGTTACAGGGACTTTAATGCTGAAACTGGAATCTTATGCCTTACAAAACATTCATTTATTCAACAAAATTCACATGAAAAGTGAGTGACTCTGTCATTAGATACAAACACTCTCTATTATGAGATAAGCAGCAAGATACGGTAACTATAGCACATCTAAAAGTGAAGTTAATAAATTACGGAAAGCACTTTGTCTGGAGATAATAAGAGTTCAACATATCGTGAATGCCTACTCTACATTTCCCACACAGAGCACTCTGAAACAATGGGGGAATTTACATTCGATTCTTTTTGGATTTGCCCAGCGTTTTCCTTTGAGGTGATTTATCCCTGCACTTCATTGCGTAACGTCGGCGATCCGATTGCGTAGATTAAATCCGCCAAATGCAGCACCCGACTTAATTGCGATGGGAGCGAAAGACGTCTGCACGCCATTAAAAGAGGAATTCCAGAAATTGAAACTCATCAATTACGCCAGGAGTTTGTTTTCCTGCAATGTGGAGGAAAATAGTTCTCCTACAGTACAGTTTATTTGAGAGGTTTTTCCATTGTCCTCTTGAGACCCAGAAATCGGATGTTTTAAATATAGAGTAGTCATAAAATAGAGCGCGTCCCTCTATTCTAAAGGAACAGAAAGTTCGGGTAAAGATCTTCCATTCTTTTCGTTCCAGAGTTGGCGCTGCATCGCCGCTTGGCTTCTTTACCCCTGTACGGATTTATTTAAAAAAAGTAAACATGTTACAAAGCGATTCTTCTTCTCAAGTCATACATTTATTGAACTATGTGCTTACTCAAGACAAATAGTTACAAGAAATGTTATTTTGCTTATAACTGTGATCATTTCGCATGAAATGTAATGAAGTATTGGAAAAAGCTCATGTAAATGAATATTTTATTTTTTAATCCTTTTGGTAGGGAAAATATTCATCGTTATCAATAGCACGACAGCCCAGAATGGGCCAAGACTTTCCTTTGAAGAGATTTCCATGCATTCCTCTGGGTGACAAGGATCCTCCAATTCTTTAGCACAGCAAAATCTTTTTCAATTGCGTCTATTCATTGCAACTTGGGGCGTCCTCTTCCTCTTTGTCCCTGTGGCTTTGCCAAAATGAGCCTTTTTTTGCAGGGTTTACTTCATTCATTCTAAATATATGAGCAGACCAGTTTAATCTATGGATCTTAATAAATTTCATAATATCTGTATCTTTATAGCTTTTATAAATTTCTGCGATGTACCGTCTTCTAAAACAATCAAAAGGAAAATATTACACAAGAAAATTTATGAATAGAATCAATTAATACTTGAAAAAAGGAACATTTATTTTGAAAATTGTTGTAGGAAAGTGGACTTTTTTTCTCTTCGCGTCAACAGCATAGAATAATAACAGCCAACAGTAAAGAGTGTTGCCAAAAATCTCCCAGTTACCATCCCCTATGTTAAGTAAAAGTCACGTGAGGTGTATGATCATGTGAGGATTATGTTTCATCCTAAACTGGTAACCCTGATGCACTCTCTGTTATATTACTACTCTATGACCTGAACTCAGTTCTTAGTTCTTTTATAAAGCAGAGAAAAAAATCAAATTTAAAAGAGAAGTCTATCATTAATTTCAATCTTATGGTCTTTGGGTTCTACAAATGGAACATTTTATATGGAATTGGAATAGGGGAATAAAGATGTACCACTTCTTCTGTAAAAAAATATATATATAAATTGTTGTTTTGTTTACAATACTGATAAGTTTTTTTAATGAAATATAATGAAACAATACAGACAAACAAAACACTTAAACAAAGCAGTACACAAAACAATTTAAACACTGATTTGTATCAAAATACGTAAACACAAAAGCAGCATTTACTTTACTCTTTTTTTTTTAATTGAACTTGATCGAGGACCACTCAATTGGACGTTTACTAAAAAATCTGCCCAAATAACAATGCCTTTGTCTTAATCGCAGGATGTTTCGGAAATTAGTGATATTGTCTATTAATTCCAGACAATGCTTGTTTGCGCTTTGTGTAAAGATGGTACTTAATCATCTGAGAAGTTGTTGACACTCATCCATTTGACAAAGGTTGCGACAGATGCGAATCGTATTTCGAACAAAAGTCGTATACAAAATAAATTTTTGTATCCAAACAAGACGTAAAAGCAGTTGGATGAAACACATATACGGATGAAAATTTATCAAATTTTATTTTCTTTTTTTCCTACTTGGATCTGGTTGAGGATCAATACATTGGCCGTTTATCAAAAATCTGTCCAAAAAATGTCTGTCTTCTTCCCTGGATGTTTCGGAAATGAGACAGTGCCTGGGCAATCTGCACAATTCTATTACGGTTTTATTGGCTTGTCACTTTCCAGCAAAGCTATTGACGTCCATCTATCTGGCAAAGATTTTGACGAGGCTGAGTCGTGTACAAAACAAAATTTTTTGATTTTAAAGTGGGCATATACAGAAGCACCATTGTATTCGTTGTTTTTGTATAGGAGAATTGATAATGTGAAAAAAGAACAGATAATGATGTGTAGAATAGTGATATAGTTCAATCTTACAAAATTGGTTTCCATTCAGAAAAACAATAAATCGCAACAGAAATAACTTTATAGTAAATGTCGTCTCATGGAAATTTTTTTTATAATAACACTTTATGAACGTTCTAACTGATTTATAATTCGTTCATTTTATTATTTATCTATTTTTGGGGGAACTGGTTTATAATCACATGACTTGGACTAAATAATTGTTTTTCCACACAGAAAACAAGTATTTTTTTCATACTCGCAGCTTACGATAGCGACATTAAAATCACTGTAAAATGACACTGATGTTTTACGTTTGCAGTTTTCCTTCAAATGTCTTATTTCCGATAATTTTGTGGTAAAATGCGAATTATGCTGAAATAAAAAAAAACTTTTTGACCCTTATATTTTTAAATAATATAAATAAAGCCAATATTTATAGTATGGTTATTATGGATGAAACTCTTAATGATAAATAATAAAATGATTAATAATAAATAACTCTTAATAATAAATAATAAATCTCAGCAGAAGTAACTTTATAGTAAGTATAATCTCATTGCAGGGGTTTTTATTTAATTTTATGGATCTTCTAGCTGATTTTACTTATTTATTTTTCATTTATTTTATTATTTATTTATTTTTGATGAAACTGGTTTAAAATTACTTGATTTGGACTAAATTGGGGTTTTTCCACAAAAAAAAGTTGAATAATAATTAATTATTAATTATTAATCAACTCTTAATAATTATTATGAAATTAATACTGAAATTTATAATAAATGCAAGTAATTTATGTTTTTTGATTTAGTTTGATATGATTGTTTCTTATGATAACGGAACTGAAAATCGAAAATTGCCTATGTACTGTCATGATGTTTAAACAAATTATTAAAATATATGCTATAACAATCTCATTTATATAATTCTTTGTATCCAACAACCCAACAAATCGTATATCATTAAAATGATCACAATGATTTTAGTAAAATTTTAAACTTCTAAGTTACATGTATCATGCATTTGAAAATGGGAGATAATGTATCTTAGGAATTTTATGATTGTTGTCAGGTAACCTTCATCGGTAGCTTACAATATTCCTTTTAAAATTTAATAAGTATAAAATCTTGTCATGCACGGGTATGAGTCATAAAACATTGTTTAAAATTTTTCATTATTTATCAGCATTTTAAATATTCAACAACGTATTAGAACTTAATACATCATTGTGATACCGAAAAGGAAGCACTGAAGGATATGCAATTGCGATACCTATCGGAATTGACTGTCAACTTACATAATTCACAGCGTTTGCTTTATCTGCAAAGACAAAAGTTTCAAATCAGCGCCGTTTAAAAAAGTTGGTACAAGAAGGGTTTTTCTCTTCTTTGATAACGATATCTTTGATAATGATGGGATGGTCATTTACTTTTTTTATTCATTGCTCTTTCCTTTGTACCAGCTTATTATGACGCAGCCATGTGACTTTTTCAACAACTTAATCGGCGAAATTAGAGGAAGCTAAAAATAACGTTCTTTCAAATTAATGTTAATGGATTTTTACGTTTTGTTAGGAATAAAATGCTTTGCTATGCAAATTAAATATCTAATCTAGGTGTCTTTCCAATTGGGGGCTGACCCCAGAAAGGAGAAGGTATATTTTTGGAAAAACAAACACTCTTCTGCCTTCATAGAATAACCAAAGTTTAAAATATAAACTATTATGGAAAATTAAAATATTATGGAGAGAGAGACGATTTTCTTAGCCCATCTCGCGGCTTAGTAGCAACGGGGACAGCTAAAAAAGTACAAAAAAATATTTAAAAATATCGATAAAAGTACACAAATATTTATACAACAACAAGATATGAAGCATGCTGACTGGAAAATTGGTAAAACCCTAATGAAATAGTAAAATCCAAAAGAAATACTTAACCCACCTCCACCCCCAAATTGCTTACAATATCTTCAAGATAGTTTGGTCAATGATAAGATTTACCCTCAGGATATTACAAACCCTGCTCTCTAGATGACTGGATCCAAGTCAAAAACGCTGCCATCGTCGTATTCCAATAACAAGTAGATAGAGTTTAGAACCGGTAAGATATAGGACTAATATATATATATATATATATATTAACATAGTTAATAATATCCTGAGCATAAGTATTCCTTAACGAAGCGATGCAATTTTTAATCTAAAATTCCAGGGGCTTATGGCATTTCAATTTTTTTTGTTTAGGTTGCTGGCACTGCCCTTGACGTCTGTGTGAAATGTGACATCAAAATATTCATTAGTGTTTGAGCTACGCTTGGCTTTGTGAGACGCTGAAACTGATTCCGGCGATTTTTGAAATGTCTGAATTCATTGAGCAAAGAACTTGCATTGAATTTTGTTTGCGGAAACGTGTAGAATGTTGAAGAAGGCATTCGGTGAGCATTCCTATATCGGAAAGTAATGTTTAGAAGTGGTAAAAACAGTTCAAAGAAGCTAGAGAACGCGTTGAAGACGGAGAGCCCTCTGGTCGACCATCCACCTCAACCGACGAAACTCACGTCTAAAAAAATTTAAGATTTGGTGCTTGCAAACCGTCGATTTACAATTAGAGACCTTGCTTATGATGTTGGAATTTCAAAAGGATCTGTCAATTCCATTTTGGGTCTCGATTGGTACCGGAAACACTGAATGCGCCAGTTCACACTGCAATGATTCTTCGTGACTTTTTCGCCAAAAAGGAAATCCATATCTTTCGACTACTGGCTATTCCCTAAACTCAAAAGACCACTCCGGGGCACCGTTTTGAGTCGATTGAAGAGATTCAACGTGAATCGCAGCGCGCATTAAAGGCCATCCCTGCCGATGACTTTTTAGCATGCATTGAGGATTGGAAAAAAAATTGGCATAAGTGCATGGAGGGGATGAAATAAATTTGGAAAAATAAAGAGTTTTTTTAAAAAAATAATTGGTCTTACTTTTCGGGCACAGTAGTATATATATATATCTTTCCTGTAAAGGAAAATTTGTATCGGAATTATACAAAGGCCGAGTACGCATTCCCCTGTTTGTTTTGATCAAGAGACGTTCCGCACGTGTTCTTTGGCGAGGTACAAACCCGCAGAGCTCTTGCACGACAACTGCATGCAAATTAGCTTCAGATTCAGCACACACACAACACAAAAAAGAGCACAAGCCAGTTTTTGTTTTTTTACGCTCGCCAAGTAGTAGTGAATGGAAATTCCCCATGCGTGCTATCGTTCACCGCTTTCTATACTTCAAAACAATCCATCGAAAGTTCCAGATGCCATTAGGTAAAGACAAGTTCTGTAAAAAATTTTTTTTTACCATTTAATTCTTTTTTCGACGTAAGCTAATGAGAAGCAATTTGCTGTCCAAAGATAATCAATCTTTGTACGCCATGAAACACACCTTTTTTTTTACTGTAAAGTTTCCACATGGAAAATCTAGAAATAACAAGAAAGATATTTAAAATACAATCGCAATGAATATTTTTAATGTATCCGAGTAGATGATTGTCAAAGTATTTTGCTTCGTGATCGACATTTATTTGCTTGTTTTCAAACTTCTTTAAAGTAATATTTTGATTACCACAGTAGCGATGTATTTCGAATATCAAGGTGAAGTATACAAAATATAATTCTTTGGTTTAGGATAGAAAGAAAAACAAAACAAAACATTCCTGAAAGATTTTTCAGAGCAGTATTGAGGAGGTTTGTGGGACAGTACATTGAGGTTTTGTGGAATTTCTTGTGATATTTCATTTTTGTCAGGTTTGCTTCTGTGGTTAGTGTTTCACGAATTTTCCTTGGAAAATATGCGTAAGAATAACATATTTTAATATGAATTTTTTGCGTATTTTTGATCGAATACACATTTGTTGGGCGTCTCGTTGATAATTATTCATTTTAGTAAATGTTTATTTAAGATTCATAAACATATAACTTAGGTTGAATTGCAAATATACAACAAAATTTTAAGTTAAAAAAGAAATCTGAATTGAATGCTGTTCTCTCAAAAATAAAGATGTTACGGCTATTTTAAAGTGAAACTAATTTGAAGATGGCATAATATCGTTTAACAGAATGTCACTTTGAGATTTATCGGTGTGAATAGTTGGCATCATCATTTACTTTCCATGCAATTCATGACGTCGCCAAAATGTCGCCAATGAATGAGATTCAGTTATAATGAACAAGAACATATTTTATTTATGTAGTTACAGATTTTACTCGAATGGCCGAGTATATAGCGCTCAGTGCCGCAGGTTTGGGGTTCGTGTCCCGGCATTGCCATGGATGTTGGTAGTGGTTCGGAATACACTTTATAGTAAGCCGTAGGTCCTGGTCTAGCGTTTTCTTGAGGTTTAGTGAAACTTCAGCCCTCGTGATTCCTCACTAAAAGTGAAGCTGCATTTTACCCTTAGCTATAAACGTCGCCTGGGATGGGGTCCATTGGTCCTGGTGTAGGCTTTCCAGAACCAGGGGGATTAGTAATAGCAGTAATACAGATATTTTATTGCAGTTTTTTCTCTTTATTAAAATGAATTTTTAATGCATTTTACCCTTAGCTTAAACGTCGCCGTGATGGACGTCCGTTAGCTTTCTCCCTAGCGCGCATGCTCATAGAAAGGAGCATACGCGCTAGGGGAGTAAACAAGAACGGACTTTATTGCAGTTTTTTCTCTTTATTAAAATGAATTTTTATTAACTTCAATAAATTTTTATTCTAACCCTTTCTCCACCACGAAAAAAAAAAAAAAAAAAATTAAAAAACTCATTTAAATAGATTAATCATCAACTGAATTCAAATGCTGATGCCTACTTGTACCATCCACCCAGCTATCGGGCAAACTTCCTCAAGGTATCATCACATGCATTATCTTCACTGCTTTCCTTGAAATTCCCCATATTTAAATGGTATCAATATTCTGACATCGACAGATAGCATCTCCTGCAGTTTTGTCCCATTATCTTACAACTCTTAAGTGCAGTTCTCTTTTTTTTTTTTTTTTTATCTCGTATAATTCTTCGTGATCTTGATTTGCATAGTCTTGGAAAATGCTGATTTGGTGTGACGGAAACTGCTCGGTTTTTTTCTAAGAAGATTTGTAATGAAGTTTCCTACCATTTAAGACTGGCATATATAAATTCCTTAATTCTGTTCAGGAATATTTATTGAAATGTTATTGGAAAATATGTATAGAATTTAAATAATGCAATAGAAATTATTTAAAATTCCGTGCAGAAATGAAATAATTGAGTATTTTTAATTTATGAATCTGTAATTAAATTGGCTGTCACTAAGCGGAAAAGTAAATTTTCCAAAGTCTACATTAGATTAGTGCTAATCGAATGGGGTCTAGAATACTTTTTTTTTCTTCTAATGCAACTGGCAAATACACCGTGATCTTCGCCATAAGGGCTGCACCGATGTTACTCACTTTGCATTACCCAGGGGGCGCGTGTAACTTGAAGATAAGCCACGGAAGCGGAGTAACAATGCCCCCGCTGCGCTCTACAATCCTATTATGACCGGGACCTACGGCTTAAAGTGGATTCCGAACCTCTACAAATAACCATGGGCAAAGCCGGGATTTGAACCCGATACCTGTGGTACCGAACGCCAGAGCGCTAGCCATTCGGCCATCAGGCCCCTGTCTAGAATACTTCATTAAAAAAAATAATATTCAGAACAAGATGCATGAATCCTGAACAAACCTGAAAAGACTTAGGCCCATATCTAAATGCCTCTCTGAAACACAGAGAGGCATTTAGAAATGGGCCTAAATATCCACCAGAAGGCATACTGTAATACTTAGATGTAGCGTTTCTAAGAAATAATACTGACAGGTATGAGATTTGCGTCACATAACCGTATAGCTCATGGTTTGATTTGTCGCTCTACGGTCATCTTGTGCACACGAGGACTAAACAGACCGGGACCTACAGTTTAAAGTGGATTACGAACCACTCACAAACATCCCTGCCACCGCCAGGATTCGAACCTGAAACATGTGGTACCAAAGGCCAGAGCGCTAGCCACTGTATACACTCAAGAGCCAAAACATTATGACCACCGCTACATTTTGCAATGAACTCTCCTGGATGGCATGGAAGGTACGTGATCAGGTGGAAGTGGTATTAAGTGGTGGTATTAATCCCTGCCAAGGCGGGTTGAAGCTGCGTTGCGCGCCAAAGGTGGGCCAACTCGTTATTGACAGGTGGTCATAATGTTTTGGCTCTTGAGTGTAATTCATGAGTTAAATAGCGGTCTGATGACCAGTTATAAAATAAAGTCAAATAAAAATGCAGATGCTTTTCCGTTAGATGGTGCA
Organism: Caerostris darwini; assembly: GCA_021605075.1. Lineage (NCBI taxonomy): Eukaryota > Metazoa > Arthropoda > Arachnida > Araneae > Araneidae > Caerostris > Caerostris darwini. The sequence goes on along the minus strand of BPLQ01010785.1, from coordinate 743,700 downwards.
AGTGATCCATCGCCAAATATCTGTAAATAAAGCAGTTTGTATTTCCTAAGTTTATAAAAAAAAATTTTTTAATAAAAAGTGTTATTTGTTTTATAAAAATGGGTTATTTTATTTCCGAAATTATTTTTATTGATGGTTTGTTGTTATTTTATTGTATTATTATTTAATGTGTCTAGAAATATGGTTCATGCTGAATTATTATATCTTAATTGCAATATTTTTTTTCTTTCTAATGCAGCTGGCAAACACTTAGACAGCTTGGTCTTGGATGCCTTAAGGCAAGCGCTGCACAGACGTACTCACTTTGCATGACCCAAGGGGCGCGTGTAACTTGAAGATAAGCCACGGACGCGGAGTAACAATGCCCCCGCAACACTCTACGATCCTATTAGACCGGGACCTACGGTTTAAAGTGGATTCTGAACCACTCCACACATCCATGCCACCGCCGGGACTCGAATCTGAAACCTGTGGTACCGAGCGCCAGAGCGCTAGCCACTCGGCCATTCAGGCCCCTCAAATGTAATATAATTGATATTAATTTGCGCATCTAAAAAATATTACTTTGAGAACGGTTCAGTAGCCTTCATTCTTATCTGAAGAAGGAATTGGTGGAAAAAAAAATTGGATCACTGCAGTTTTATAACCTGTTATTGTTATTTTCTTTCTGAAATTTAGAATAAAAAATAAATTGTAATTATTTCTAACAACAATTAAATAGAGGGTAGATTAATCGGATCTATTTATTGTTTGAAAATAGGGAATAAAACAATTATATTGGAAAATAAAAATATGCATTACTCATTGTATTAGTGTGATGAATATTTTTGTATTAGTTTATATTTAATTCGCGGGCCTGATGGCCGAATGGCTAGCGCTCTGGCGTTCGGTACCACAGGTATCGGGTTCAAATCCCGACTTTGCCCATGGGTGTTTGTAGTGGTTCGAAATCCACTTTAAACCGTAGGTCCCGGTCTAATAGGATCGTAGAGCGTTGCGGGGGCATTGTTACTCCGCGTCCGTGGCTTACCTTCAAGTGACACGCGCCCCCTGGGTAACGCAAAGTGAGTAACGTCTGTGCAGCGCTTACCTTAAGACATCCAAGACCAAGCTGTCTAAGTGTTTGCCAGCTGCATTAGAACAAAAAAAAAATATTTAATTCGCAAGATGTAACAATAATACATATTACATTAAAAAACATTAATATACTCTCGAAGTTTATAAAATATTGAAATGAATATAAATAATCACACCCAAAATTCGTATCATTCATGAAAAATAAGAAATGGCCACTGGAAAAAAAAGTCATTTTACTCAACAAGTCTTTAAGGAAGAGAAGTCTTTTTGAATTGTTTTTATAATTGTTGCTGTTTAACAAAATAAAAATTATATGTTTTGAAATTGCTCCTTCATTGCGTCAGAATCGAATCGACGTCAACACGGACCATTTTCCCAGATCCTATATTTGAGGAAAGAACAGTCTTAATTCAGGAAGAAAGTGAAATAAACTGTACGCACGAGAACTGTTGTTGAATGAGGCGTGATTTTAATTCTTTTTCTTTACAGTTATTTTATTTGTTTATTTTTATGTTTGTTATTATATTTTTTTTGTCATTTAAAAATAAAATAAAGTGGCTCATAACAACGCATAGATGTACTATATTTGTCCACCTTTTCTATTCTGAGTTGCGACATTCAAATGCATTCATGTTTTATACTTATTGTACTAGACGACGCTTTATATTTTACTTAAGATAAGATTAAATTGAAAAAGAAAAAAAAAATGCCATTTATAAAACAAATTTCGACTTTTTATGGTTATTGTCAAAATTTATGTCAACAATAAAAGAAAAAAAAATTGCACATTCAAACATGTTCATTTCAGGCAGAGCGATTCTGGAAGCGTGTATTTTTTTAGCCTACTCCAGACCTAGGCATGACTGCCAACAATGTATGACGGGCAGCCCAATATAGTTCAGAAACACACATAAAATAATTAAAATCTTTTGCAGTATTTACAACTACTATGTCAATTAGTCCAGGACAGTAGTTCAAGTGGTTACCACTCATGTCAGAATGAGTCAAGCAAAGTGGGCAAGTTGGAGAGTCAGCTAGTCCAGATCTGTGAGGGTGTTTCCCAAGATAATCATGTCCATTTGAAATTGGCTACTCCTACGTGCCCGGGTAAATAAGTGCCAGTTTTCCCTCTGACTGAGTCAGAAATAATTTCACGATATATGGCCTTAAACTTAGCTGTAATAATTCTCTTAATACTGTGGTAGTTAATAGGGGGATCTGGTTGAGGAAGGTTGGATCCGGACTTATCAAGTGTATCTGCAAACTCATTACCCGCAATACCACAGTGACTTGGTATCTACTACAGGGTGACATTGCGTCTGAATTCTATCAAGGAATCGAGCAAAAGTTGGCATTCAAGAACAGAACAATTTTTTGAATGCATAACAGAAGAAATAGCTTTAATAGTGGCGTAATCCAATAAAAATCGTAATGTTCTGTTCTTCTCTGTCAGCGATATCTGTCAATGCCATATGAATGGCAGCCACTTCAAAATCAAAATGTGTAGAATTCGCACCAACGGCTCTGTTGAGACTAAAGTCCCTGGAGTAAACGCCAGCAACAGCATTAGTATCAGCCCCAATAGCGGAGCCATCTGTGTACACATGTAACCAATGTTGTTCTGGAAATCTTTTGCCAATAGTGGCTAAAGTGACCATTTTCAACTCTGTCTCAGTTGCTGTTATTGTGTCCATAGATTTAAAATAATGTTATCGAAGTTAGATCAAGTCAAAAGTCTTCACGATAGCTGCCGCTAGCAATGGCGCCGCTTCGCTATACAGGACTTCTCTTAAGTTGGCCTCGATTGGCACCCTACCCAATTGCAATACACGGGGAGTGAGTGCTGAGCATTCTAGAATGTGCTTCGGTGTTAGGAAAGCGTTGGGACAATTTCTGCAGGGGATGTATTCCTTGGTCTTGCCTGGGAAAATTTTCATCCCTCTGTAATGATTAGTTCTGAGTCTGCTAATAATTGATGTCAACTTCCTAGGGCAGTTGAAGTCCGTGATGAGTGGCTTCTTAAAGTTATGAGGAATTAGTCGTCTATCTCAGTGTAGGATATTTTACTAACAGGCAGAGCCAAGTTCCCATTATAAATAGCCAAGTTTAAATGTCTATGGGACTTTATTAATTCTAGTAAGGGTTGTCTCTTTGAAGGAATGTCAAAAGCAGCAGACAGCTCATTTGTCAAATGTAAAAGAGTAGGTTGTAATTTTAACCTGTGAACTGCAGGAAAGTGAGTCCTCCAGAAGTCACCTTACCTCTTCAGTCTCTCCATCAACTTGAGAGCACCGATTTTGCTACGTTAAGATAGTCCAATTTTAATTTGTATTTTAAAAAAAAACTGTTTTATAAAAAATAATTTTTTATTTTTTCAAATTAAATTAAATTAATGTTAAAATGAAATGGTAGAGTGGCTATTTAATTACATCCTTCCACAATACAGCCAGTAGCAAAGTCAGTGACTGCTTTAACAGCAAACCAAGTAAGATTTGAAAGACTTTACAAAAGCCCTCTTGGATGTCCCCAATGAAACAAGATCTTACAGAGGTTCTACCTGTTAATTACTATTATTCTTATAGGACATGCATTATTTTTTTTGGAAAAACAATTTAGAGTATAAAAGGATGCCTTTTAAGTGAAAGCAACATTACAATTTTAAAATTGTAAAAAGCAGTTTGTTAATGCAAAAATTCTTTTTTTTATTGATATACGATTTCAATAGAAGTCATTCAGTGTATTTCATAAATTTTATAAATTCATTAGTAAAGATCGTAATTCATCAGGAATTTTTATGATGTCTTCCCACCCCCAGAAAAATACGCAGTCTGGCTGTCTATATGCTTCTATTCATACTGTCTAAAATCGCCATCGAATTACCTCATTTCCGAAAGCAGCGTTTACTACGGACACCACCAGCGGATTTAAACCAAAACCCTCATGCAAGCTAGCTGAAGCACATTCCCACTCGGCTACGAATAACACTATAACTATTTTATGGATATTTTCTTAGAGTATTTATTGCGTGTGTGGAAAATATCGACTACTTCCTCGTAAACCGTGCAGAATTTACTATGTGAAACGATTAAATTACATTACGTACAAAAATGAGAAATGATATGATGTAATAATATTCATTTATATTTTGATACATAAATTACCATTACATAAAGGAACATCATCTCATAAATTACAGGATAAGAATTTTTGTAATGTGAGAACAATCTTTTTTACATCGGGAAATGCAAATAATCACATAGGTGATCTTGCTGTAATTTAAAATGACCTCTCCCTTAATTTCTTTTCCAATACAATGAATGTAAAAGTGATGTACTGTTCTTCAAAAACCGGGGATTCCACGGGAGTTCAAGGTGAAGCCGCAATTACGAAGATGTGGTGACGTCAAAGAATTGAATGGACGCATGCAAATCAACCGAACGCGAATAAATATAGAAAGCAAAAAGAAAATGGCGAAAAAAAAAAATTATTTCCTAATGCTCAAAAAGAATGTGTTTTATAATAATGGGTTAAATTCTTCCTTCCCCAGTAACGTCAACCATGATTATAAAAAAAATGACCTTGAAAAATTTTCTGAATATTTTAACTTTTTAATCCATCAGTTTATTTAATAGAGCTAAATTTCATTCATTAATTACTATGTTATACAATATGCAATTCTTCACTGCTATTTGTAGAAACCTCTAATTAACATGTATGAGAAAATGAGCTATGCATAGGTACAACAATTTGGAACAGAGTACACATGCACGTGAATTTCTTCACGTGTTTCGAATCGTGTTCTATTTTACTTAAGAGGAACATAAAGCAACGAATATCAATTTTCGCATCAATTTATTTTCTTCCTGACAACAGTAGTCGATAAATTTGTTGAAATATTTGCAGAAAACATCGATTATATCATTATTCCGTGTGTTATTAGTTATTTGAAAAGCATTTTCGGAATGGCAAAATCTCATCTGTCTGATAATTACTTTTCCCATCTAATCAAAAAACATACAAAAATACAAAACATACAAAAATACAAAAATCATACAAAAATATAAAAATCATACAAAAATCCTTTACTTACTTTTATTTCTTCACATAGAAGAAAAAACAGAATGAATTCTTTTGATTTTTAGTATATTTCGGGTAAATAATTTAATACATTTTTTGCTTCAACTAATAAACAATTTGTCAAACAATTTATTAAAGTCTTTACTGTTTAGGAATGAATGGAATGAGTTCTAATTTTAGAAAAAGAAGATTCTTAATAATCCAAAATTCCAAAAATGTGTTGTAGTGATCAGGCAATGGGGTTTGAGTCCTGTTGATTTTTTTTCTCATGATTTGAAAAAAAATTATAATAATATTTAAATATTAAAATAAAAGTTTTCTGCTTAATTATTAGATAAAAATGATAAATTATTTTGAATACTTATATAATATAATATTAATAATAAAATATTAATCTATAAAAACTAAAATATCTGTTCCTTTTTAAAAGATATTAAGGTTAAAAAAAAAATAGAAATAAATAAAATAAATGCTCCAATTTTTCACTTTTATTTAATTAATGAAAAATTCTACTAATTAGATAAAAAACTATTAAGAGTTAAGTTTTAATTTTGTAGTTTTTCAGAACCTTTGCTTATTAGGGAAACCGGACTTATCATATAATTTTTTTTCATTTTAGATAAAGGTAAGTTATATTATTATTCCTAAATATAAAATAATCAAACGTGTCCTATATTTTAATGGAAAGAAAGGTTCTATGGGAATTAAAAAATATTTGAGAAATTCAGGGAAAGAGCATTACATTACGTTATATATATATACAATAATCACAATAATCACAATATACAATAATATACAATAATCACAATAATTATAAATGAATTACACGAATGTAATGTGTGAATTATTTTTATGATTAGTTAAAAGGTAAACTGATAATGAAAGTACTAAAATAGTTAACAATTTTGTAATATTTGTACGCGTTTGAAGAGAAACCAGAGCATTTTTTGTAATGCTTGGAATATCTTGTTTACATTTGTTGTTTCATAGAAAAATTGATAATTTAAGATAGAAGAAGATGGGTAATTTAAAATATGAGGAAGATAGTAGAATTGCAAGTATTTCCCTACAAAAAAGTCAGCCATTATCTTTATAATCTGACTGAAGAGAAGGTTTTTTGTATCTAAGGATTCTTAGTCAATTGGGATAAAACTACAAAGGGGTTGAATTAGTGGGGATTGTAATAGACAGGGTGGTGGGGTAGTTCGGAAAGGAATGCTAAGATTGTAAAATGTCAACCTGATAACTTAAAGACCATGTTGATAACTTTAACTTTACCTGGAAAACTATCTTCAATAGATTTTGGACTTGAAATTCCAGTATGTAATAAGCTGACCTATACCATCTAGAAAGAGTGGGGAAACAAATATCGCACAAGTATAATAAATATCTTTTAATGATTTCATTTTTTTTTATTTCATTAATGTTTATATATTTTTTATATTTCATTTTTAGTATTCTATATTTCTTTACAATGCGCGTTTCATGTCATTAATATTATATTATCTATGTTTACATGTAAGAATAATAGTAAACACCAAAATACTAACTTATTATATTTAAAGTTTTCATCGCAAAAAAATGTCTATAGCGGGTCTAAATCTAATAGGAGGATATATATAATTTTATACGTGGCACGCGGAGTTAGGATGCATTTCCAAAGTGGCCCACAAGATCATTTGTTTTGGCCACCCCTAATTTAAATTAAAATCAGAAATTTTTAAACTTTTTCAAGACTAATAATGCATACGAAAACTTTAATTTAAAAAGTCATTCTTAAAAAATGATTGGTTCTTATGTAGACGTTTATCGCCCTTTGTAGTTAGTCACATAGCAAGTCAGAGAAAACATTTCTTTCCGCGTAGTTTAGTAATGGATAAGGGTTCTTTTCGCAACACTGATTGTCTGCTTAAAAGTTTTTCGGTATCGCTGTCGAATTTTCGAGAATAAATACTCTTACAATCTGTTATCTTTTTTTATAATAAATTAACCTATTATTATTTTTTATGATTGCTGTTTTTCCAATTATCCATTCTTTTCACGCGCAATTGAAATAAAAATGGTCTTATCAGCACACGACAGGCCTCCATTTCTATAAGCTTATTTCAAAAATTACCATTTAAACATGCTATTTCACTATCTTACCTAGCATTTTATTAGAGATAGGATTGCTTAGCTTCAAATTTACCAATAATTTATTACAATGAAAAGGCAAATCCATAACTAAGGTAAACTATTTAATGATCCCTACTTTATTGTTTTTGTTGAAGCTTGTAATAGAAACACTGATTTTGTAATTTGTTCGTGTATTGCTTGTTTCGGGACCTCATGGCCGAGTGACAAGCACTCTGGCGCTCGTTGCCACAGGTGTCGGATTCGAGGCCCAGCGTTGCCATGGATGTTTGTAGTGGTTCGGAATCCACTTTAAACTGTACAGTAATATGGTTGTTGGGAGTAGGACTGATAACCCTACCTCGTAAAAAGAAAACATCTAATGTCTCGAAATTTTCCAATAGGCAGACGGCCTTGGCTCACCATGGCGGCGTTGCACCACTGATGATGATGACTGTTTATTTCAAACAACGATAAATTGAAATTAAACCATTTTTGTTGCCTTATAAGCAATTTTTATTATCAATTTTTATGTTTTTACATAATGTCTTCTTTTATTTGAGAAGAAGTTAAACATAAATACTGTTTGCTTGATTTTTATTTAAACAGTAACATATAAAGGATATCCTTTCTCAGTGAATACAGATGAGATAAAAAAAAAAAAATACAACTCATTAAATATGAAATTATAAAATTCTGATGTTGTTTTAATGCAGCTGGCAATACAGAGACAGTTAATCTTTATGCCATAAGCAAGGGCTGCGCCGCGGTTACTCATTGAACACTACAGAGGGGGCGTGTAGCTTGACGATTAGCTACGGAAGCGAGTTCACACCACCCCCGCAACTCTCTACGATCCTAATAGACCGGGCCTACGATTTAAAGTGGATTAAGACCCACTACAAACATCTATGGTACCACCGGAACACGAAACCGAAACTTGTGGTACAGAGCGCTAGCCATTTGGCCATCAGGCCCCTAATAGTAAGATTCTAAGCCATTGAATTTGCAATGTGCAAATATACAAACTAAAACATTAGAAAAGAAAGCATTATGTTTCGAGCTGCAATTGCATATTGGCATGTGAAAAAGATGGCAAGGTACATAATTTTTTTTCTTAATATATTGTCCTATTTTCTGGAAATCAACATTTAACTTGATAATTGCAATTCATATTAATAATGAATAAGAAGTAATATCTTATGAAATTGTAAAAAATTGAAATTGCTTTTCATACAAATTAATAATTTTTATTAACAATCGAATCATTTGTAACCATTTTTTAGAAATTACTTTATCATCATTATCATTTAAAAAAAAAAATGTATTTTATATTTAGAAAAGGGGGCCTGAATGGCCGAGTGGCTAGCGCTCTGGCGCTCGGTACCACAGGTTTCGGGTTCGATTCCCGGCGGTGCCATGGATGTTTGTAGTGGTTCGGAATCCACTTTAAACCGTAGGTCCCAGTCTAACAAGGATCGTAGAGCGTTTCGGGGGCATTGTTACTACGCGTACGTGGCTTATCAAGTTACACGCGCCCCCTGGGTAATGCAAAGTGAGTAACGTCTGTGCAGCGCTTGCCTTAAGGCATCTAAGACCAAGCTGTCTAAGTGTTTGCCAGCTGCATTAGAAAGAAAAAAAATATTTAGAAAAGGAACAGAAAACAAATCTTTACCATTTGTAAATTTTTTCCCAGAAAACGATATATGAGTTTGAAAGAAAAATAAATATTAGAAAACTTCAAAAAATGCTTTAGTTTTTCAGTGAATTAATTATTATTGAAAATAATTCGTTGTAATTAACAGAAAATAGTAATAATTAGATATTAATTAGTTATGTATTAAATTTTTTAAAAAATCTATTGCAAATCTAAGTTAAAGGATTAAGTTCATCGTTTTTCATTCTAAAACATTGCAATAATAACATATTTTTTACATTTATTTTTTGTGGCAACAAAATACTTTTTTCTTCTCAACGATTTTTAATCAACGCAGAAATAAGCAAACGATTTTCATGAGAGCGAAATTGATGTTGTCCATATTTTAAGAACACTTTTGCGTTTGATTTGATGGATTACGAATTTCAATGGTATGTTATTTCAATTTATAAGTAAATGAAATTATTTATATTTAATGAATTCTATTCTATTGAATGACTATGAATACTTTTATCTAATTTTAAAATATATTTGCATTTAAATTGAAAAATGCTGTGTTATTTGGAATTCTAATGTGTTTAGCTACAATGCTAAATATTTCTATATGAAATATTTTCAATTTAATATTAATGTATAGTAAATTAGAATTTTTATTTTACTAAATTTTTTTATGAATTCAATATGTAAGTTAGCGCAAATGCAGAAAAAAGTTTTTCACATATTGATATAGATGATATTTTTTGAAAAATTAAAAATTAAACTTTCAAGAATTCTATATAAGGTTAAGAAATAAAATTTTAAATAGTATTGTTTTGTTTTCATTTAAATTGTCGTAAAGTTTAGAAATTAAAAAAAAAACGATTCGAACAAAAATATGAATTCGGAAATAAAGAAAATTTTTTTGTAAATATATTTTTAATAAGAATGTAAAAAATTAGTAAATTGTTAAAATTACAGAAACAAAGTTGATTTCATAATAAGTAATTAAAAAAGATCGTTAACGTTACCCTTTTGTTAATAAGTTAAAAAAATAACGTTTAATTATCATGTAAAAATGTCAGTAAAATAGTGCAAAATTCCTACCTTATTAAGAATATTTTCCATAATTGTGTATAAAAATTTTCAAAGAAATATTTCGTTTGTTTAAAAATTTTAAATATTTTATTTTGAATGTCAAAGAATGTTTTATAATTTATATGTAATGATCTTATTTGTCAAATTATGAGCTTTAAAATTAAATACCTCGAAAAGGTATAAAAACATGAGATTCACGAGCAAATGACTTGATTCCTGAACTTTATTCTCTAATTATTATATTTTATTCATATCATATTTCAAAACTTACTCAGAATTACCTGGCATCCATTTTTTTTAAATGGAGATGAACAATAGAAAATAAAATTGCATAAAATTTGTTGTCTAAAAACAATGGAATATAAATTTTTAGGTTTGATATCCTTGATATATTATTGACCTATTACTTTTTATATTATTCGTTTACCCTACTCAAAAAGTAGAATCAAATATTTTGAAGGAAATTATATTTCATAATTTCAGTAAACCTATAAGGAAGTTTTGAACATAAAAACATGCTTTTTATATTTTTAATTTCTTAAAAGAAAGTAGTTTCGTTGAAATAATTAAAGCATACACTACCTGCAAATGATTTACTTCTTGTTGGTATCTAAATTTTTATTGTCATATCCATATCCTCGAAATATTGGCCTAGTACTTTTTATATTATTTGTTTATCCATTCAAATGGTCATCATCATTAGTGGCGCAACCGCCTCGTGGTGGGTCAAGGCCTTTTGCCTACTGGCAGATTTCGAAACATGAGATGTTTTCTTTTTACGGAGCAGGATTATCAACCTTATGTCCAACGATCTACAGTCGTATTAGACCTCGACCTGATGGCCAAGTGACTAACGCTCTGGCGCTCGGTGCCACAGGTTTCGGGTTCGAGTGCTGGCGGTGCCATAGATGTTAGTAGTGGTTCGTAATCCACTTTAAGCAGTAGGTTCTGATCTCATATGACCGTAAAGCGTCACGTAGACCAGTCAGATTTCTCTCACCCACATCATTCCCAAACTGTAAAAGGGAAAACTCAGCTATAGGCACAGTGATGTGGTGCGGTGTAGTAGTAGTCCTATGAGACCGGGACCTACAATTTAAAGATTAAAGATTCCGAACCAGTCCAAACATCCATGGCACCGCCGGGACTTGAACCCGAAACCTGTTGCACCAAGAGCAAGAGCGCTACCATTCAAATGGTAGAATCAAATAATTTGAAGAATGACTGCTAACCAAAATAATTTGTAGTATGGAATTAGAAGTGAAATCATTAACAGTTATCAATGCATTTTCTTAAATATTCTTTTTTTTCTAATTGTTTTGAAAAAATTATACATCGCATATTTTATAGATTAATTATTAGAAAAAAAATGTGAATAAATCAGTAAATACTGATTAATGAATTATAGATCGACTAAATGAGCACTTTTTGAATTTTTTAAAATTCGGATCATTCTTAACTTTGAATGAATCAATTATGATTATTTATATGAATCTTGAGTATTTATTTCCCAACATAATATATAAATCAAGCTCTTAAAGAAACTGAAAACAATAAATTTTATTTAGTTTATTTCTTATTGATTGTAATATCTTTCTCCATAGTATAAAAAAAAAATATTATTTGCCGACTTGATGTTTTCAACACTTTTGCTGCTCTACTGGAGCTTGCAAAACAGTTAAGAAGTTGAAGAAATAATCCATTTCATTCCATTCAATGAAATCAGCTATTCTGAAAGTAAGTAATTATTATTCGATTTTAACTATTAAAATTAACATGAAATATCATGTGTATCAGAACTTTATTGAATTTGTTTAACGCTTTTAGATAAAATAAGACTTTTCCACTTATCAATAGTTTAAACCAGGAGTCTCCAAACTACGGCCCGCGGGCCAAATCCAGCCCGCCAGTGTCATCCATCCGGCCCGCTCCAGCGAATAGCTTATTGTTGCCGTAATAGGTTGGATAAAAAAAAACACAGAATGATAATAACTCGGTTTTATTGACTTGCTAGGTAAAGCTTCATGGCAAGCATTATACGCGGAAAATTTAACTTAAGCTTAACAACTAACAAATAATTGAAATGAATCCCACTAACATTATAAACTAGTGAACATCCCGCGGTTACCCTCGCTAGTTATGTTGGGGTATATGCATATATCGCATATGTATGTATATCGATGTTTGGAATGTATATATCCTGAATCAAACATGATTTTTATCCAGAAAATCTCTCAGGAACGGAAAAGCTAAATTAACGCGAATGAAACCATGGGATAACCACTTGTAAAAAAAATATTATGAGATTTGTGTAATTGGGATTTTTCACTGACAATAGTTTGTAGTTAGCAAGTATATGCTCGCTCTGAGCTCGTACTGGGCGACTGGTCTAGAAATTATAGGTAATGGCAGAAAAATTAAAACGGTTTTGGCCCTTGGTACTTACTGGAGTAAACAGTATGGCCCTAAGGCCGAAAAGTTTGGAGACCCCTTGTTTAAACCTGGTTCAAAAAATAAACCGACATTATTATGACTCTGATATCACCATGGTTATTTGAAGCTTTTGATTAAACATTCTTTAGTATTCAAACTATGGGAATCCACGTAGGAAAAGGAGTGGATGGTTTAAAAGGAAACGCAATGCCTTTTCTCTAGTTCCCTTAAATAAATAATTACTAAATAAACTTCAAAAGTATTCTTTAAAAAACACACTGTTTAATTTCTGGGAAATATTACATATAATTTTTTGATTGGTAGAAAATCCCAATTTTATATCTGGAAAATAGTAGACCTCAATTCTTTCTGTAATAATATATTCGAGCTGGAGTATTTTGTTTCCATTGGGCTCCTAACAAATTTCTGGGAAAAATCGAATATTTTTTTAATAATCTAGAAAGAATATTTTGATTATAGTATGTTGATCTAGAATATTTTTGATATGTTAATCAAGATTTAATGTTCGTATGCATCATTGTGAGAAGAAAAATACTGTATCAAAGTTACATCTACATTGAATAAAAAGACTTGATTTTTTTTCTTTCTTACGGGTGGTGCAAACGAAAATTTTTTAAGAAACTACTTGCCTTAATTTATTAAAATTATGAAATATTATTAAACAGAAAATTTTCCAAAATTGCTCAATTTTTAAGTGATAGAAATAAAGGATAAAAAAATTTGTACTAAATAGCTTTTGTATTATTTCTTTCTGCAGAGGAAGTGTTAATGATAAACAGTGATCCTAAATCAGATAATTTGTTGTCACTTTGCTTTATCAACTCTGTCTATTATCTATCCTATTGTCAGCGTCCTAATGGCCAATTAGCTAGCGATCTGGCCTTTGGTATCACAGGCTTCAGGTTCGAATTCTGGCAGTAGCTTGGTTGTTTGTAAGTGGTTCGGAAACCACATTAAACTGTAGGCCCTAGCCTAATTAAACTAGTGCAAAAAATGTCCGCAGAGCGATAAACTAAACTACCTTATTGGCAAGTTTGCGCTGCTAATTCTACAATCAACACTAATATTTTTCTAGAATATCTTACAATTGCATTTTTATTTACTCTCCATTTTTTATTTATTATTATTTTTTTGGAAAAAATTCCTACTTGGGAAATTATTTTGGAATATCTTCGTTCTATATCTTTAAAAGGTTTTTCCCGCCAGGTATTTCAACGCATCCATACATCATGGCAAGAAAAACAAAATCCCCACTATTCTAATCATCAAAACATTCTTAATGATTCTCATCATAACACTGTAAAGGACGTAACGGTTATACTGTTCTTGTTTCGGCACATTGTCAACCAAACGTACAGAAACTGGTTTTTCAGTCGAATGTTTACATCACGTGCAAGTCGCCGTCGTCTAGAAAGTTCAGAGCCATCCGCTCTTTCGCTCAACGTGTTTCAAGGGCAGCTCTCCTCTTTTGCTTGGTGCTGGTTATTGTTTCTGGAAAAGAGATGTTTCCGTTTTATTTATATCTATAAAAGTTTACTTCTTTTTAGCAATATGTACTGCGCCGTCCTACTTTTACAATGAGTATAATATAAAAAGCATAATGTCAATTTCTTCTTAATATTTAGACAGCTGTGCAATATTAGAACGAGACCTTTGTAGGGCAAATTATATATATATATATATACAATCTTTAGTGAAGTGCTAAAATAATCAAATAAAATGTTATGTATCTTTCATTTAAATTAATTTTTTTGACTTTTTTAGTATCCTTTACGTGCTATAATTGTAATGATAATGTAGAATAATACGGTGTTTTCCAGTCATCAAATCTTTTCATTTAAAGTCTTTTATTGTTGTATGCTATTGAATATCAGGGAATAATTTTTATGGTTCTTCTGGAATTTTAAATCTCAGGGTTATAGAAAATTTTTTTTAACTAGAGTTTATTTAATATTATTCCTGAAAAAGATTTTAAGAAAGATAAGCTCTTATTTTTAAAAATTACCTTTCATATGAGGATTTGAAAGTAATTACACGGATTAATGCGAAGTTTAATAAAATATTCTTAAATATTAAAATAACAATGCTCCGATTATTTAAATGAAAAATTGGAATCAATATAGAAAAAAAAAATACTTTTTGAAGTCATTCATTTTTTATTTAGCTCTTAAATTCTTCTTAAACTCAATTACGAAAATACTAAGTACATATTTCATTGTTGAACGCTGCACGTTTTTATAAACATCGTAACATTTTCTTATTATTTTCAATATAGGCAATCTAACAATGGCTACCATGTAACCTCACTAAGCTTTTTGACAATCTGATGGAACTTTGCACAATTGTTGATTCATAATGCCACAGGTTTGGGAAAAATACTTTTAGGGAGATTTCTCGTATTCTCAATATGTTCGCATTCTCTAAATCAATAGAAGTATTTTCCAGCCTTAAATATATAAGATGTATACAAGACAATAAATTTCTGGTTTGGTTAGCTTATCGAATTACGAAGTGAGCTCCCTCAATTCAAAGCACTAGGCTTCGCCAGTTCAATCTCAGCCACTATAAAGCGATCTGATGGCCAATTGGCTAGCGCTCTGGCCTTTGGTACCACAAGCTTCAGGCTCCAATCCTGGCGGGGGCTTGGATGTTTGTGAGTGGTTTGGAATCCACTTTTAACTGTAGGTTCCCGTCTAATTAGCCTAAAGTGTGCACAAAATTACCGTAGTACAAACCAAACCAACCACTGTAAACAAATATGATGAACTGAGAATTATGAAAGCATTTGAAATTCTTCTGAAAACATTTGAAATTCTTCTGAAAACTTTTGAAATTCTTCTGAAACTTTGGGTCTTTTCAAGAGAACCATCATTATAAATATCTCAACAGTACGAAGTCTTATCTGTCTTCTCTTTATTTTATTTCCTCAGTTAACTTGTGTGGCCTGATGGCCAATTGGCTAGTGCTCTAGCCATTGGTACCACAGGCATCAGGTTCGAATCCTGGCGGTGACATGGATGTGTGTGAGTTATTCGGAATTCAGGTTAAATTGCATCTCCCGGTCTAATGAGCCCAAAGTGTGCACAAAATGACCGTAGAGGGACAAACCAAACCAAATCAGTTGAATTGAAATTGTATCTTCTTCTCTGAGCCATGTACTTATCAAATATCCTTTTCCCAATACCTGACGTGGTCCAAAAAAATTTAGAACAGAGGAATTAGCATCACCGTCTTTTAAAGAGTTTGATATGAAACAGATAGATAAGATAATCTACATACAGGAAATTTATTCCTAGTGCGAACTGATTTTCACTTCAGACCTTTATAGAAATCATCTTTTGGGGAGGGGGATATATTTTTGCTGATACTTTCTTAAATACCAACCTTTAGTTGGTTGAATAGGATTCGTTTCAGTTGAAAATGGATTTTCCAATCTCGATATCTAAATAATTTTAATCGCTTTTTCTGGATAGCTAAATTACCAATAATTAGAGATAAGTATCTCTACTGCTTAAATCAAATCACATTTTAATATTTCATTATCTAATTTTGTCAACAAACAATACTTTCTTTGCAACTGAAGTATCCTTAAGTTCATATGGAAATTCGTTGAGATCTTTTTTATAGGGCTGAGTAAGCAGATGCAATATTTATCTCGAATACTTGTGAATGAATATAATTTTAAAAAAATAAATTGGTTTAAAAAAAGCTACCTTGTTTGATAGAATCACTATTGTAATTCGTACATAACACAATTATTCATAATATTTTATTAAAAAAATAAATAAAATATCAAAAATCAGTACATGTGCGCCAATCTCGCATGTGTTGTTAAAAATTGATTAGGAGTAAAATCATATTTTAGATCGGGGTGGCTAACCCAAATGATCTTGCCACTTTACCGCTTGGAAATATGCCACTTTGGAAATACATTATAATTCCGCGGGCCGCATGTACTAATTAAAAGTAACTAACTAAAAGTAAAATTGTATATCCCCTATTAGATTTAGACCCACTGTAGACATTTTTTTTGGAGTGCAAAAATTGAAACAGAATTAGTTATTATTTTTGTGTTGACTATTATTCTTACATGCAAACATAGATAATATAATAATGATGATACTAAACGTACATTGTAAAGAAATATAGAACACTCAAAATGAAATATAAAAAATATAGAAACATAAACGAAATAAAAGAAAAATTAAATGATACAAAAATATTTATTTTACTAGTGCGATATGTGTTTCTCCTCTCTTTCACTTAGTTTTTTGCAAATCTATCTCCCTTTGGTTATTTGCACATCGTAATGGGTGTTACGTCCGTTATTGTGAGTGTTTTGTGTTGGGTCCATTTCATTTTAGAAAGAGAAACGATTCGCAGGTGTAAGTTTAACCCAAAGCGCTAGCAATTTCAACTAAGAGTCTGATTTGCTCTGCAATCAACTAAGCGTATCCAGGGATGGTCACAGCATCGCAGAATATAATTTAATTATTCTGCGAACTCATCACTGTAAACTCATCAATAAAGCAGGCACTATCTGTCCTATATTCGCAACAATATTATTTTAAAATCGAAGTTAATTTTTTCTCATCATTTCGACAGTTCATTTTTGAATATAGTTATAAAACATAATGTATTTTTTTAAATACATTGGTTTTCACTACTTAGGCCATTATAAAATAAATGTTTTGTAAAAGTGTGATTCATCTCATGAGGCAGAAAAATATTCAACTCGGGCCGCGAGTTTAGAGCATATCGTGAATCATTTTTACTAACACTCTAAATATTTGTATGTGGGAAAGTTTGTGTGTAAAGTGCATCTACCAAAGAAAATCGTTTTAAAAAATAGCATACGATAAAATATCTGAAATAAAAGAAATATAATCCTATCCAACTCAGACATAAGTTACGATAACTGACTTCCATCATATCATTGAGATGGTTGCAAAATATGAAACCATTTCCCTTAGGTTCTGTTTCGAGACTGCCAATAGACTCTCTGCTTGTTACAGTCTTACGTAGGACCTATTAAACATCGAAAGGTAAATGCAGTTGCAAGAACCTAGAAGGTCAATAAATATCTAATAAAGACTTTAGCAGAGACTAAAATAAACAAAGGATTATATTCTGAGTCACATAAACTTATCTTCGACGTTTTATGTTATAATATAATTTTTTAAATTGCGCACGTTTCTAGTTCATTTTATCAGCTGCCCACAATATCACAGATGCGACATGCGTATTTTTTTCTGATTTTTTTCTTAGATATTGTTTATGAATGCGTCTACTTTTTTAAAATGCATTTTTATAATTTATTTCATGAAGTTTATTTGATATTTTCATTTTATTGGTTTCCCAAATTCTCAGAGAAGTTTTCGATTTCAATTCTTCCGATATCGAAATTTTTTCAAAATATACGTAAAATTTAGTATTGAAAAATTCTTTTTCTTTTGTAATATATTGCAACGAAATTAAAAAGATATCTCGAAATTATCAAATACTTAGTTTTATTGAAAAATTCTTTTTTAAAGAATTTGGTACTTACGTATAATATATTGGCTACAGTTGCGCCAATAAAGAGCAATCTTGTTGTTCGCACGCGCAAATTAAAAACCGAGCTACAGATTTGGCGGTTTTTAAGTGGCGCCAATTCGTTCCAAATAATAAAATATATAAAACACTTCATTTAAAATCAAAACGCTTTAAATTCTTATTTTTAAAGTTGAAAAAACCAGTTTATTTTTAAGTCCCACATGATAAGCTTTCTTTATGTCATGGAAATAGTTTTTATTTTCGCTCCTGAAAAATAAAAATCTTGTTCTGTTTCTGGCATCAAATGCGCATTCAATAAAAAATGTTAATTTATAAAACAAATAAATTGGCGACTGCTGTCCGTAAATCTTTTTGTTTGAATTAAATAATATCAAATGATTCAATAGTTAATTTATAAAGAAATAAAAAGACTATAAATCTTTGTGTTAAAGTGGGCCCCCAATTATGGCAGCGTCAACGAGAGATAGATTATAACACATCCCTCAATAAGTCTCCGGTCTAGCTAAGAAATTTTTTTTTTTTTTTTTTTTAGAAATTCAACATTATTCTCTCCTTCAAGAGTGATACATTCATTCCAACTTTCTCCTCTAATTTTTCGATGCCTTTTTGTAGAACAATTTGTCTTTGTTGTCGAAACAGGCCTCAGTTTTGGCAATCACTTCTTCATTTGAGCCAAATTTCTTTCCCTGGAACATCTTTTTGATGTCTGCAAAAAGCCAATAGTAGCTGCAGGCCAGGGGGAGTATGATGAGTGGGGAAGCAATTTGAAGCGTAATTCATTCAATTTTACCACCGTTTTAATCGATTTGTGACACGGGACATTAGCTTGGTGAAACAGCATTTTTTTCCCCTTAATTTCTACACTCAATCGATCCAATAATGTAATATTCGCTATTTATTTTATCTTTGATAAGACAGTCGATGAATAAAATATCATGAATGTCCCAAAATACGGATGCCATAACCTTTTGAGTTTTTTGAGTTTTTGGTTGCTTGTTTTTGTACGACAGCGTTTAAATTCAGCATACCAGTTAATAATAGTTGATTTTCCTGGTGCAGAGTCCCCATAACATTTATCAAGCCGTTGTTTGGCTTCAATAGTATTTTTCCGATCAAAAAAAAAAAAATCAACACAATCAATTAGAAAATTACAAAACTGAGGTCACTAAAACCACCGTAACCTGTAAAACAATTATCAGAATGTTATCAAATTTTCACATGCATCGTTTGAAGGATGTAACTATCCAGAAAGTATATAGTATGGGACTGTCAATAGTGTTGCCATATATGTGTCTTATGGCAACATTTTTGACTTAAGATGATGTGTTAATTACCAGAGAAAGAAGGCATATGCTCAATTTTTGTTAACTTATTTAGAATTTCTGAAAAGGTTGTGGCATTTTGTAACTTTGTTTAGCAGCCATCTTGTCTTGATGGATAATATAGTCCCCGTTTTAGAAATTATGTGACGCAAATGTTTAGTATACATATATTTAATATATACTAAACATATATATTTAACTCAAATGTTTAGCAATTATTCTCCAGGAATGAATACCTTTCATTTTTATTTCTTATAGGTACAGTGGAGATAGTCTCCAATTTAAAAAATATCTGTACCTATAATGGGGGTGGTGGCCAAGTGTCTAGCTCTCTCTAATTAATAAAATAAATAAAACTTCTTGTGAAAGTTAAAATATAGTTAAAATATACTTTAACTATAAACTTAAGAAATATTTAAATTGTATCTAACACACACGATTAAGATGAGCTTTAAAACATTTTTAAAATTATATAAAATGTTGGTATTTTTGAAGAATTCTGTTCTTTTACAATTATTCTTGCTTTTTTTTAAGAATGAACTAACATTTGGAATACATTAATCAGTATGCGAAAAGAAAACTATTATTGAAATAAAGAATATTATTTTAAATAACTTTTTCTACAAATGTATTAAGATTCTTTATCACTTAAAACTTTTCACTTCTAATCAGAAAATGTATCTTTTTACTAAATTATAAGTAATAATTAAAAAATACAATTTAAAAAAAAATGTATATCTTCTTTACTGATATATGACAAATTTCATTCAGTTAAATTGTGTCCTTAAAAAGTCACGAATGATATACAGCAATTTTACAAGAAAAAAAAATACTGTTGCTCCCGAATCACGTCCTTAACCAGAATTTGGTGGTAATGAAAGTAGAAACTCGAACTAATGAGGTTTGATTAGATTGCTATTTCCTTCGAAACATTACGCGCGTTATGAATTCCGGTTCAATCTACAACGGAATTAAATAATCACCTCTTAATTTATTCAACTTTCATACATCATTAAATTGATAGTAATGAAAGGCCGTCTCCTATTCGTGTGTCGTATGAAAAGTTATTCCCTTGAAAATAATTGCCATGCATATATGTATCATTATAGCAGATTAAATGTTATACTATATAGTGAAGAACAAGACACAATATTGATAACTTTATAAGAGACTTTTGCATCTATGCTGAGCAAACATAATTATATTTTATTTTACTTTCATTTTATTGCATGTTTTGTTATTCTCAATAATATTCAATAAAGTATTACGCTAAAATTTTTGTTTAGCTGCTTTTA
Source organism: Caerostris darwini (assembly GCA_021605075.1). Taxonomy (NCBI): domain Eukaryota; kingdom Metazoa; phylum Arthropoda; class Arachnida; order Araneae; family Araneidae; genus Caerostris; species Caerostris darwini. The sequence continues at coordinate 723,076 of BPLQ01010785.1, read as the reverse complement.
TCGAATCGAAATTGAAATTAAAATTTCTCTCCTTTAAAAAAACATTACGCAAGTGCTCTCATTCTCCCTATAATGTTTTCAAATAAACAACTTGAGTTATAAATTCTGGGTCATAAAAATCATGTCCCTGAAGTAAGAAAGTTCACGCAAATGTCAATAAAATATAAAATGTTAAGATGCATTCAGACTTCTTTTTTTAGCTCAGAATTTCGTTTATGACATAGAATAATCTTTAAATATGAGCTGTGCATCAAATCATTTGTGACTTCTTAACTAGTACTATAGTACAATTCTAATTTTTTTTTCGACAACATTTGCTTTCAATTTGCATAGTCCATAATGCATTTATCTTTCTTAATTTTAAATTTTTTTCACAAAATTATTATTAAATATATATTATACCACATAATAGCACCGAGAAATACTGAGGGATATTTCGAAAATATTTTTTGTAAAGCAGATGATTAATTTTGTAAAAGTTGGATACATTTTTTTATCATTAAACAGCATGATGTCCCACATGTCACAATACTAGTATTGAAGATACAGTGAAAGAATATTGGTTTTCCATCACATGGAAGGGTTTAGAAAACTTTCATTAGTCAATTTAAATTGACGCGAGATTTATTATCGTAATCACCATCGTGTCTGCTCGTTTTTAAAGTTGTGAATGGAAAGAAAATTGAATTAATGTCCATCTTATGACTAAGCCATCAGTAAAATGTTGTCACTGTAACCGAAATTGTTAGAGTTTAACTGTTGTTTTTCATAAGATTCTTGAGATTATACCTCAAAATAAAATCAAAATTTTGTTCAGTTTCTATGAACGATATGATACCTCGGGATTCATATATCGAGATAATTTTTTTATAATCTACCTGTATATGCCATATAATTCATATATTTTGTAAGCCAATGTTATTATCATTTTTTAAGGAATGAATTGATCATATTACCTATAAATATAATAACAAAATCTCTTTATTTTTAGCGATTTTATATAATTATAAAAATGCTAACAGATATTAAACCCAATAGACTGCTTATTTATAAATAAAATTCTTCAAAACTGATTGTCAGTTAAGTACTCTGTATTAAGCAAAGTTACCCGCAAAATAAGCTGATTTTTAAAATGGTCTTACAAATGCATAAAACAAATTAAAAGAACAAATCAAAGAAATTGCGATACAATTTTATTTTCATCCAAGATAACAAAAAAGATATGTTATTTCATTCGCAAATTCTATAATCTCAAAAAAATTCTTTTGAAGACAACTTTATTGAGAATTATGAATCCTTTTGAAAAAGATTTTAAAAAATAGATTTCACTAGACCTTCTGTTGTCTGAAAAAAGAAAATCACAGTTTTAATAAAACGTTTAACGCCATTTTTCCAAAATATTTTCATTTTTTTTCTTCATGAATAGTCTGGAAAAACAACATTGCAATTATTAAAATCGGGAAAATGTTGGCTCATGCTGGTTAGTTTTACATATTTTGCAAATAAATATTTCATAACATAACATGCGTTAACTTCTAACCAATTGCACGATGATTTAAAGTATTTGCCAATAAAATGCGCGCAAGAAGATACAAATATACAGAGAAAAAGTGACTAATCATTTGTTGTAATAGGCTATTCAATTCAACATTGAACAAAGTTGCGTATCATTTAATACTATTACAAGTACTATATTTTTATACAAGATATAAATATAAATACTTTATAATAATATTATAAATGCTTTTTTTTTTTAATTAGAAATCACTATTTCAGTGAATAGACAAAAAAAAAAAAAAAAAAAAAAAAATGTGTTGAATTTTCTGATACAATTCCTGAAAAGTAAAATTAAAAACGCTCCTTTCCTTTATTTGAATTAAAAATCCTTAATTCGGAGAAATATTAAGATCAATTAAATTCCTTCAAACTCAAATATACGTGTTATGAAACTTATGTTACTTTTATCTAAATAATTATGTTGGAATATTTTTTAAAGAAACTATTTGTTTTTCTCATCTTGATAATATTTTTAAAGCAATTTTTTTATACATGAGTAATTAGCTTTTGTCACTAGGGATAGTCCTATTTTATTTTCATAAATGAGATACATTGCAAATTTTTTTTTTTTTTTTTTTAAATATTTTATTCCTTTTTTTTTTTTAAATATTTTATTCCTTTTTTTTTTTTATGCTATAGCAAAAGAGTATTAGTAGAGTGTTAGCCTGGTTGCAGAATCCTTATCAACGCATTTTTTTACCTCCAAGATATTTACTGCTAAAAACTTGTTTCATTTTAAGATTTCACCAAAATAAATGCACTTGTTAAATAATACGTTAATATGAGCAAGCATGTTTAGATCATTATATTTTTCGTTTATAGTTAAAAACCATTCATAAGCACAAATATTTAAAAAATGAACGAATAAAAACCATTTGATTCATTCTTTTTTGTGCTAGGTTGCTATAAAAACTAAAATCCAATGAGGTGTTGTACCAATGCTGCTGGCAATGCAAAAACAGTTCATCTTTATGGCAAGGGCTGCACTGCTGTTACTCATTCAGTACTACTCGGGGGACACGTGTAGCTTGAAGGCTACGGAAGCGAGTCACACTACCTCCACAACGCTCTACGATCCTATTAGACCGGGGCCTACAGGTTAAAGTGGATTCCGAACCACTACAAACACCCATGGCACCGCCTGAACTCGAATCCTTTGGTACCAAGATCCAGAGCGCCAGCCACTCGACCATCAGGCCCCTAAAATCCAATGAAATATCAGAATGATTATTTAGTTAATGAAATATCATGCATCACATTCTTTATTTACTTTTTACTACATTATCTACTAGTACATATTTTTTCATGTTTAAAAGAACGAAGTTAAATAATTTCACAATTTTTTTGTACGTTCCGCAGCTAAGTTGCAATGAATATGTGTCTTCAGAAATCCATGCATAACTTTACCCGAATGAAGCATAAAATTCTATCTATGAATTTTTTTTTTATTGTACAAATCGTATTTAAATCGAATGATAAACAAAGAGAACTAGTCAATGTTACCAGATAATTACAAGCAAAAAATAATTCTGTACAAACTATATTATTTAAATCAAAATCCTTTACATATGTATAAATAATTCTAAATTAAAATAAAAATTTTTAAGATACCTTTCCTTTGATCTTTCCTTTTTTAAGAGAAAATTTTCCTTTAAAAAATATAATTATTTTTTAAAAACAACGAAATTTTCTTTAAAACAAATGCAGTTTTCAAAAGAATTTATCCATCATAGCTATTCATTAATTCGTATGTACATTATCAGTCGTGGTTTCCGTAATCATTTATTTTATGACAGTTCTATTGAAGTATTAATTTTGGAAACAAGTAGGCTCTTGCCTATCAAAAATAATGGTACATATGTTTTATTTAAGAGAATTAATATCGGTTTTGGACATCCAGAATTTGAAAATTACAGAAACAACTTTAAGTCATAAATTAACTATCTGAAAAAGTTAAATGAATGAATGAATTATTATTGATTGAAAAATATCAAAAGAATTTCACAGGAAAAAATATCACAGAAGTATTAAAATATCAAATCCATTAGCAGCCTGATGGCCAATTGGCTAGCACTTTGGCCTTTGGTACCACAGGTTTCAGGTTCAATGGATGACCGTAGCATGGATGTTTGTTTGTGGTTTCAGAATCCACATTAAACAGTCTAATTAGCCTAAACTTTGCGCAAAATGACCAGTGTTTCCCTATGATGTTAACAACTCAATGCGTGTACAATCGAACATTTTTCTTGAGCCATTTTTTAATCCCCAATCCTCACTAGCACAAATGGGCAAGTCATAAATCGAGATTTTTTCTTATAATCGGAGAATTAATGTTATCAGAGAACTTCCCATTTTTGTGAGTTAAGTTCTGTCACACTGCAACAGTCATTCGTCTTTATGTATACAACATCAACATATAGCGCGAAACGTCTTGTAACTTACATAGATTTTAATGGTATTTGATCTGCGAAATCTGTGTTGCAATGACATGCATAAAAGCATGTTACAAAAATTGAGGCCTTAACGACAAATCAAACTGTTAAAACAATTGACAATCGTGCCATCAATGAACCTATGATGTTGGTTAACTTTAAGTTACAGAGACCAATGAAATACATATCGCAGGTCACTGATTTAGAGTACAGGATCTTTCTGAATAGTGAAAGCGAATAGGATGACCTAATTTTTTTTTTTTTTTTTTTACGCAGAAATCAGATGGAAATTTCACGTTTATGAATTTAATGGATGAAAGTGAAAATTTTAGAACCGTAAAAAGACCAATTGATTAATTCTGACCACATTTTATTTTAAACTTTTTTGGAATACAGTCACCTATTGCGTTTATTTTCCTTTCAGAAGAAAATTCGTAAAAGTTTTCCATACATACTTGGTAATTTAAATTAAATGTTAAGGATCATTTTTCTAAATTTTTGAATCATTGTTAGATTTATTTAAGCAGCCTAGTTGTCCTTAAAAATATATCCAAATCGGTACATTTTAAGTGCATCGAAAAAAAAAAATTGTGGAACTTATTAATTAACAGCAAATTATGTACAAATATCAGCAAATTTAATATCTTTGTTGATGAAATAACATAAAGGCCTAAAAATAAAAAGGTTTGTTACTTTTAATCACCTTTCACATGTTCTAAAAAGCATGAACAATATTATATTTGAAATGTATAACAAGCTCTTATTTCAGAAACCCAGTTTTTAATCTACGAAACTGTAAATTACCTTAGGAAAACAAATAATTATTTTTCTAAATACATATCATTTAGTTTTTTTTTAACCAAATTTAAAAAAAAATTGTCTAGAATATTCTAACTGAACTGAAAACAAGTAGTTTCTTTGTTCTTTTCTAATGAATAGGTCTATCTGTTCATGCAATTTGCCAATTAGCTTTGTACTCATTTCTACATTAAGTTTTCTCTTGAAAGTAGTTTATTTGAATGCCAGATTTATCAGCGGCATTGTGAAGAATTGAAGATTTTAAATCATAAAATGTTATTCATTAGTGAATTTACAGTTAATTAAATCTAATAAAAAATAATAAATTTGATTTTAAATGCGATATGAAATTTTTTTGCTAACTCTAAAACTATTTGTAGAAATAAAATATCTATGGTTTCCAATTTTTTATATTTTTTTACCTTGATTTTGCTATCATTAGTTATAATAAATATCAAAACTTACGTTGATTTGTATTTTTTATAAAAGCTTATCTTAAAATTTTAAGAAAAAATTTCTGAAATTTAAGAATAACATAATTTTACTTTTTTTCATTTCAAGAATCAATTGTTTGAATTTTTTTTTTAATTTTGAGAAAATAAGATACAATCTCCTACATTTCAAACATTTCCTACATTACATTCGTCTGCAAATTAAAAACTTATTTTATTTTAATATATAACATTTTTTTTAAAACAAGCTTCACAATTACAATCCATTTCTTTGAATTTGTTTAACCTTCTTTTAACCCTTAAAATTAAAACTATTGTTTACTTTAATAAAATCTTTAATAATTAAGTAAACAATAATTATTAAAGTATTATTGTTTACTTTAATTGTTCTCTTTAATAAAATATGAATAATGTTTATCAAATTTGATTTTAAATTGATTGATTGATAAATTAATTCTCCTGATAAAAAAATCAAATTGAATTATAAATTTCTGACAGCTCACTAATCGTGCCAAATTAACAAATTAGTGAATCGAAATATTTCTGTATTATTTACGAGTTCAAAATATATTAATAATTCATAACCGACACATTCAAATCCACTGTTATGCATACATAATTATTTTTCACCTTAAAGACAAACAAAGTGGCCTTTTAGTATAATGAAAAACAGCGTCAAACTTCATGTAAACATTGCATATACGAAAGGTTTTTTAACTCTTCTTCCTTTTAAATGAATTCATTAATAAAACGACTTTCACCTATTTTGAGAACGAAAGACGTCAAGATAAATAAATAAAAAATTAAAAAAAACCCAGAACGCGAAGAATTTCCAAACCAAATGGCCGCAGAATAGCGGAAAACCCCTGTCCAAGGCAATTCAGAATTGATAATCAGAAACAATTTCTTATGCTCAATTCTTTTTTTTTTTTTTCCCTTAAATATCTTTTTCGCACATTCCCGAACATGAGAACAAATGTCAATGACCCTCAAAAAAACTCGATGTTCTAGTTCTAAAAATGTCCAACCCCCCATGTCATGCCCAGATGAATTTTTACCTATCATCATCCAATATAAAGAAAGGCCCAGCCCCCAAACGATGCAAGGCATTACTGACAACGAGTGTCAAATAGCCAGTATTTTCAAACGTTCTGACGTCAGAAAACTAGTTCTAGAACTAATAGCGTTTTGTTGTTCACAACTAAGTCTATTTGCTGAAGGCAGCTTGAACAATTATTAATTCTGATTTAAAACAACTAGCGGAATTTCCATTAAGATGAAAACTAGTGGTTGCAATTTAAAGAAAATGCCATCAAACTAGATTTTTTATGCCTATGTTTAATTTTTTATGAATGGAGTGTGGTCGTCTTGAATTTTTCAGTCAGGAAACCTTGTGGTTCATAATGAATTCGGAAAGTACAAACAGAATACAAATCGATTGAAAAAGCTTTAAACAGTAGTAACTTTAGTAAACTTTTAGTTCTTGAAAAGATGTTGCTTCATCAGTGGATAAATGGATGTCTTTATGTTGTGTAATTTAGTAGTAAGTGGCAATTAAAACTTGTTCTGATGCTTCTCTCATTAATCTCGCATAAAAAAATATAATAGCAAAATAACTATAATCTTGATTTGTATGTGCCAACTTTTTGTACATTATATTTAAGGTAAAATGAGCAGTAATTATGTACAACTTGAAAATTAAAGTTTAGGGCTGCTATCTTAAATCGAAACCTGCTCACATTTTATAAAATGTTGCACTGGACACAGTTGTGGTATTCTATATTTGCAAATTGTATCGAATTATCATTTTGTTTGAATCATTAATCTTTACGTTTTTTAACAACCATAGTTATATGGAATGAATTTCACAAATTTTACCAATCATTTCCCTGTAGAAAGAAATTAAATGCAACAAACCTTAGTTCACCAAATAAAAGTAGATTAATGAAATGTCACTAAAATGAATCAGCATTAAAGAGAAATATTGCACGAATTGATACTATTTACCTTAAAAAAATATTAATAGAATAGGGGAAGGTTATTCTACAAAGGAAATCTCGGTCTCTGAAATTCATTAAATTTCACTTTCGCTTTTTCAAAGAGTTTTCAATCATAATCATTTATTTTGATCAAAGTCTAGAATTTTTAATTTTAAATGAAAAGAGTAAAAAAAAAAAAAAGTTTTAAATAAAAACAATTTAATTTAAAAAAGTCAAAAATGATTTTGAATTCTAATTTAATAAATGTATTTTAATGTATTAAAAATTCCTGATCAAAAAAATTGTGCGCCTTAAAGAATTTTTATGTAAAATAAAACGCAAACAAAATTTTAATACATAAAAATAAAATAAAAAATTTAAATAAAGAGAATTTAATTTTATTATTTTTAGAACTATTTCAAGTCACAAATTCTAAGATTTAATTTTCTACGCTCTCTATTTATAATATCAACCTCTATGTAAAAAAGTTTTAAAAAAAGAGAGAGAAAGAGATGAAGTATAAAAAAAAATGAAATCCTTTCATGAATTTCAATGTATCATGTGTGAACATACGTTGCTGAACGTATACACATGGGAGTATACCAATGTTCAATAACCCAAAAAATATATGAAGCAATGTGTCAAAATACTACAAGAACAGGAATTCTGCACTGTAGGGTTGCGATTGTTTTATTTGGCGATTTTTTACCCTTGCGATTTTCGCCGAAGTCCACTTCTAAACAAACAAAATGGTCGCTGTGTCATTGCACAAAGTACTGCTGTTTTGGCGTTTCTATTTGGCCCTAGAAAACGACTTGACGAAATTGGAACCCTAAAGCGCAGAATCCCCAGAAGAACTATCAAATTCAATAGCGGCAGAAATATAACAAAATTTAAAAACTCAACATTTTGAAGAACCAATTGTTTGAATAAGAAAAAAAAAAAAAAAAAAAAAAAGCATAATTCAATTCAAACTGAGAAGTTTAAGTGAGGGTTAAACTAACTTTTATAAATATAAACTAATCCTCAGACACTATTTTGAGGAAATTGAAACACTAATCTGTTTATATTTTGAAAAATACAATTCAAAAATGAGCCACAGAGCAAGTGACTCGATAGGAGTCCATCGTTAAATTTAACATGCCAATTTTAAAACACAAATAAAACCAGCGTTTATTTTAAATAAAATTTTTTTGAAAATGAAAGCGTCTTGTGTTGCTCGAGGAGATGAAACTATTTTAAATAATAACTTAGTAATTATATTAGTAATTATAGCTTTACTCTTTTGGAGACGCCTAACCTGGAAAAAATCATGTTAAACATATGATAATAAATATTTTATTGTCTTTTCTCCGTTTAATCTTGAGTAAATAGAGTTTTTGCATACCGTATTTTTATAATACGGCATTTTTTTCTCCCTAGCGCGCATGCTCATAGGAAACATTATTACAGATACGCATGCACAATTTCCTATGAGCAAAATTACCGTATTATAAAAATACGGTATGCAAAAACTCTCTAATATGAAAAAAACCCCAAATACTGTAATTGTGTGCAGCTCAGTAAGATTTTCATTCAAAACACGTTTTTAATGAAAAATATTTTTAAAATAAAATTAAATTTGGTGTAAAAATAAATACAGCACATTAAAATGTATTTGTTAAACGAATTCACATATTTCCGTTAAATAAAACCATGGTTTGCGAGACAATCCTCCTACAACGTCACACCGACGCAACTTCATTTCGAAAGAATAGGAGAGTCACACAATTGCCTTTTGTCAAAGCAACGAAGAATGATGTTGCATAAAAGTGGTTTCTGTTTCCAAGCCGCGTAAAAGAAAAATGAATATCTCATTCTCATTTTATTGAAACATCTTCTGATACCGTTCGCTGCCTCACGTGTTATTACCAGATATAAAACCAGCGTGCAAATCCTCTCGAATGAGACTACATTAAGATCGCCATTTTTGGCCAAGCAATTGAAATAAATGAAAAGGAAAATATAGAATAAATTTAAATTATAACTAATAATTTAAAATTTAATTGTAATTTTAATAAATTTTGGAGTATAATTTTAAAAACAATACAGTTGTAATTATAATTTAATTAATTTAAATTATAATTTTAAAATACAATTTGTTTTTGGGTGGGAGTGGGGGTAGTGTTACTCGCGTCCGTAGCCTATCTTCAAGCTACACATGCCCCCTGGGTAGTGACCAATGAGTCACAGCGGTGCAGCCCTTGTTGATAGCATAGAGATTAACTGTCTGTATTGCCAGCTGCATTAAAACGACAACAGCAACAAATACAATTTTGTACAATTTAAAATTATAATTATAATTTAAAATTATACAAAAAAATTCTAAATTTAATCAACAAAAAATGCTACCATTTGGTCAAAAAATTTTTTGTACTTAGTATTAAGTCATACAGCTGATGTTGTAACGCATTGCTACGCTAAATACTTTGCCATTCTATGAATAGTTGAGTTCAATATTTTTAAAAGTATTAACAAAAAAAAAAAAAAAAAATCATATAATAGAATTATAAAAAATCGCAAATCGGAATAAAAGATAAGAAAAAATTATAAATAGTCTATAAAAACACAAAATTAATTTCAAAAAATAAAACTGAACAACTATATTTTTCAGAATTCTATCTCTAAATTTTTTTTAAATTCCAGTATTTTCAATCATAAAAAAATAATCAATATTTCCTGTCGTTTTATTTAACTTCCTTTACTTTTCGTTAGGTGTTCCATGAAAATAAATTACATTAATGAAGATAACTTTTGAATTGTTATAGCATCGTTATTAGAAGCCGTATTGGGCATTTAATTTAGCGATATCAAAAATATAAAATTAATGCAAAACTTAAAAAAATTTATCATCAAATAAATAAACGATATTTATTGATCAATAAAAACTTTCAAAAATAAATAAAAAATTATTATCTTTTATATTTAAACTGTGGGGGTCTGAATGGCGGAGTGGCTAGCGCTCTGGCACTCGATGCCACAGGTTTCGGGTTCGAGTCCCGGCGGAGCCATGGATGTTTGTAGTGGTTCGGAATCCGGTCTAATAGGATCGTAGAGAGTGGCGGGGGCATTGTTACTCCGCGTCCGTGGCTTATCTTCAAGTCACACGCGCCCCCCTCGGTAATGCAAAGTGAGTAATGTCTGCGCAGCGCTTGCCTTAAGGCATCCAAGACCAATCTGTTAAGTGTTTGCCAGCTGCATTAGAACAAAAAAATATATTTAAACTGTTAAATACAAAAAAAAAAAAAAATGGTCATTGTTGATTTAGCTCCATTCCAAAGAATTTTTTTTTGAAAAGATCTAAAATGGCGATTTGATAGTAGTTTAGCATGTGTGTCACAAAACCGTGCCTCCAACCTGTTGCGTCACATCCGCTGGCAGCCGGCGTGATACTGCTATTGGCCAGATAACCACGCGATATGGTGTGAGTGCTCGTTTTCGTATCACCCCATACCGCGGCTCCTGTTTTATTTGTTCTTTTTATTATTATTCTTTTGTGATTCCTCTCTGTTTAGAATTCTAAATAGTTCTTTTCCTTTTTTTTTTATACTCCCACATTATCTGGAATTGGAGTTCATAGACTTCAATTTCCGTATTCCATTGCACTTCAAACAGATCAAATCGCCCGATAATTTAATACTTCCATAAATAAAAGGGGTTTTTGATAGCTTCGAACACGTTTTAGTTTTATTTAAATACGATTTTAAAATTATTTTTAATATTTCTCGATTTCGGTGGGATTTTTTAGATAGCAAATGGAATGATTTTTTATTTTTATTTATTTATTTTTTTTATTTAATAAAAATAAATTACTGCGATTTTATAAATGCGGTTTGATTTTAATCATAAAATGTGTTGCAATTTATTTCGAAGAATTTCCCGAAGTATTTTCCAAAGTAAAGAATTAATATGATTAAGAATTTTTTCAAACATGTTTTTAATAATTAAAATTGACTGAATAAATTTGATGTTAATTGTTCTAGAGTTTTTTCCGGGTTTTATGATATTTGATTTTTGATGCATGAAATAAACCTGCTTCATAATTTAAAGGCTTTGAAAAGTGTGTAGCTTGAAAGTCTTCAATTTCAACAATTTCAAAGTCAATTTTTTTTTAATTATAAATTCTTATCTTTAAATTTAGTGAATCTTTCGTGCCTCAATTAAAAAATTATTATTTTCAGTGTGCTTTTTTGTCGAAACAGTTAATGTTTAAACTATTATGAAATGTGTTTTCGTACAGTTAAAAATTTTAGAAATATTATTTTTTTTAATTAAATTATTTGATTTTTTTAATCATAACATTTTATAATTTCTATCGAATAAATTTGATTTATTTCTAATTTTTTTTGTCACATTTTCATAACATATTAATGAATAAATATTAAAGAGATTTGGTTTGTCTCTCAACGGTAATTTTGTGCACACGAAGACTAAACAGACCGGGACCTACAGTTCAATGTGGATTCCGAACCACTCACAAACATCCATGGTCAGGAATCGAACCTGAAGCCTGTGGGAAAAAATTATCTAAGCCTTGAAATTATCTAAGACTTGCAAATACAGGTTTGCAAGTTTTAGAGAATTTATATTACAGATAAAAATGATGCAAAAAAAAAAAAAAAAAAAAAAAAAAAAAAAAAAAAAACCCCATCGCTATCAATTTATTTTTGAAGAGGTACAAGATACAAATTAAAAAGAATTTTTTGTCATGCATACTTGAATTTCTGTCATTATTAACAAAAAACGTTATATTATTCGTAATTAATTTTATTTTTGAAATAAATATTACATTTGTTTGAGATCAATTGTCTATTTATGAACTGCCACGCATTAAGATTATCTGAACAGCAATTGCTTTGGTTTGGTTTGTCGCTCTACGGTCATCTTCTGTCTCACAAGGGCTTAACAGACCTGGACCTACAGATTAAAGTGGAGTCCGAACCACTACAAACATCCATAGCACCACTGGAACTCGAACCCTATGGTACCGAGTGCTAGTCACTCGGCATTCAGGCCCCAACAAATGCTGTTAAAGTAATATGAATAGAGAATGGATTATGTGATCTACAATTCAACGGACTCGAAAAACTTAAATTTCTCTCCTGTATCACACGAATTTCTTATTCAATTCATTTTCCATATACTTATTAAGAATTGGGGAGGGGGGATGTGAGAAATTCTGATTAACAAATTTAAGCTCTCTTATTTTTATATTTTGAAGAAAAAAAATATGTATTAAATTTGTCAGGAATATATGTCAGAAAACACACAAACAATGTAAACCACCGTGTTAATCAACCTTGTTATAAGTAGCTATATAACAAGATTGAAAAACATTGGTTAATGTTCCCAGAGAATGTGTCAAAAATGTTAGTCATCAAGAACAAATAAACTTATTATTAGTAAATATGTTACTTAGAAATGTCATTGCTAACCAATATACCTTTTATTATTTGTAAATAATTTTACTTTTGAAATTTTTTTAAGCGCAATGGTTCATTGAAATACTTTCTTAATCCGTTCCGGATATTTGGGCGGCCTGATGGCCAATTCGCTAGCACTCTGGCCTTTGGTGTTTCAGGTTCGAATCTTGGCGATGCATGGATGTGTCTGAGTGGTTCGGAATCCACGTTAAACTGTAGGTCGCGATCTAATGAGCCCAAAGTGTGCACAAAATGCCAGTAGATCGGCAAACCAAACCAAACCAGATATTTGGATTTATAACAAACCAAGCAACTTTTTCTCATATGAAATTAAAGACAAAATTATTCATCTGTTTCCATGAAAAATTAATCCTATTATTATAAGAAAATTATACGATGAAGTTGTATAAAATAATTTAAACATTGCTTAGCACTAAAAGACATAAATTTGTAAGCAGTTAGATAAAGACGTACATGAATGAAAATTGACCACATTAAGTTTTTCTCCCATCTTTTCCTTGCTTGTACCTGGTGGAGGAGGATCAGCCGGTTTGAAGTTTATTAAAATCTGTCCAAAGAACTTTGCTTCTGTCTTCTCCTCATAACGCACGGCCTGATGGCCAATTGGCTAGCCTATGGTACCACAGGCTTCAGGTTTGAATTCTGGCGGTAGCAAGGATTTTATTGGCACGGATGGATGTTTGAATCCACGTTATACTCTGGTCCCGGTGTCATTAGCCCAAAATGTGCACAAAATGGCCTCAGAGCGACAAACGAAACCTCATGATGCATCAAAAATGGGACATTGTTCTTCTCATTCAGATAACGTTATGGCCGCTTGTTGGATCAGTACTTCTCTGCAAAGTTTTTTGACGTCCATCCATTTGTCAAAAATTATGATGCACGCGTGTTGCATTCTAAAAAATATCGTATATCGTATATATGCAAAAGTGTTCGCGTCCAAAAACAGCACATATGCCAAGTTGGGTTTATTCCAAAGCCGATGTGTACTAAGGTACCACTGCATATGAATAATTGTCGTATTATTTAACCATACGAAAAACTCATGCTTGAAACCTAAAATGAACTCATGGCCTTAAAAACTTTAAAAAAAGGACACTTTCACACAGGGCATTTTCTAAATGACACATAATCGGTCTGTCTCGAACACGTTAATATATTTAATGACCACTTTCTCGTCGTCCGACAACATTCAAAACTATAGAGCAACGACCTAGACACGGCAGTCGTAAAAAAAAAATATTAATTTCCAGACTCGACGTTCTGATTCGGATGTTCAAAAGGATGTCGATTATCGAGTCTATTTCGCATGCAAGCAAACAAACAGCATGACTGAAGGGAAGGTTGAAACAAACAAATAATAATAAATACAAAAACAATGAATTTAATCACGCATCCTAAATGATTGCTGGCTTGATGGATGCAATAGTGTCACTTTCATTTTCAAGAGGTCTTTGCCACAGGTGAAACACGTACAAGTGGAAGTTAATCAGGATTTGGAAAAACTAAAATACGTTTCCTACTCCATAGCCTTGTGGTGGTCCGATTCTTAGATGGCTGAGATAGCAGAACGAGTTTCGTTAGAGGTCTCGGAGGCAAATTTGCATAGAATGGAGTCCGAGTTTTTGTAGAGCAGGAAGTGAGTGAAAGTGTTCTGTGGTATGAAAGAGAGTTTTTCAGCATTGTGGAACAGAGAGTGGTTAAATCACTTGACGAGAAACCTCGTAGAGTCCTAAACATATCATACTTAACGTTATTTTTTAGAGGGCCTGATAGCCGAGTGGCTAGCGATCTGGCTCTCGGTACCACAGATTTTGGGTTCGAGTCCCGGCGGAGCCATGGATGTTTGTAATGGTTCGGAATCCACTTTAAACCGTTGGTCCCGGTCTAATAGGATCATGTAGCATTGCGGGGGTAGTGTGACTAGCGTCCGTTGCCTATCTTCAAGCGACGCGGCCTCATGGCTAGTCTTAAATGAGTAACGTCAGTGCAGCCCTGGCTTATGGCATAAAGATAACTGTCTCTGTATTGCCAGCTGCTTTAGAAAAAAAACATTATTTTTTGGAAGGGTTATAATGAAATATTTAAATATTTAAAAATATTTTGTTGTCTTCTTAAATATTATATTTTAAGCATTACTTCATACTTAGGCTGTTGCTCCACTGATGATGATGATGAGTATTTATTTTATAATCAACTTTTCTGACATGGGGCCTGAAGGGCCGAGTGGCTATCGCTCTGGCGCTAAGGGGCCACAGGTTTCGGGTTCGAGTCCCGGCGGTGCCGTAGATGTTTGTAGTGGTTTGGAGTCCATTTTAAACCGTAGGTCCCGGTTCTAATAGGATCGTATAGCGTTGCGGGTGTAGTGTTACTCCGCGTCCGTGGCTTATCTTCAAGTTACACGCGCCCCCTAGGTAATGCAAAGTGGGTAACGTTTGTGCAGCGCTTGCTTTAAGGCATCCAAGACAACTGTCTAAGTGTTTGCCAGCTACATTAGAGCAAAAAAAACTTTTCAGACATTAATGATAATATTTTTAACATATTTATTGCATTCTAACACAACTACCGATTCTGCTAATGTTCAATAATTAAAGCAAAACTTTCCTCGCAAGCCCTTTGAATATGTAATTAATTTTTTTCCTTGACATATTAAGTTGAAATGTTAAAGAGATACAATGGCCATTTAATGAGTTTATCGCAATACAAGCTAATCAGATGAAATTTTTTATCATCGTATATGCATTTTTTTCCATGGATTTTATTTTGATGTGCTTGAACCTGATTCTAAAACAATAACGCCCACTAATGAAATTCTATATCTTGTTTTGTTTTCCTTCAGAAAAATTTACAATTCGTCTACAATCTTCAGCAAAAGTTTTTAATCATCCAAACAGTACTTTTTTATCTTTAACATTGGCATATTTTGATTGGATCTGAACTTTCTTTTGCAATATAAATACGGCTAATGTCTTTTGCGGGGGAGTTTTTTTCTCTCTTTTGTCCCGTTAGAAAATGAAAGATTCTCATCTCTAATTGAGGTTGCGAAATACCTTAGAGATGAGAGTGCTAAATTGCTTATTGAAAATTCTAGAAACCGAATGTCTGGAATTTTGAAAAGCCATTACTGGCTAATTGTTGAGCCCAAGAGTTATTGAGTTGTAGCTATTTTAAGTACTTACTTTTGAATTTACGTCAAAGTTTTATTTATTTATTTATTATTATTATTTTTTTTTTTTGCAATCTTAAAAGTTATTCTTGGTGCATTATTAAACATCTCAATCGTAATTTTATACTGAATAAATTTTCTTGAAATAAATCTTGGAAATAAAACATTTTAAAATTATGTATCTGTATATAAACCTGTTCTTAGTTTTGAATACTTAGGATCAGAAATTAATTGTCATAATATCTTACGTGAAATAAAAACAGAATTGTGTCCGCTAATAAGGCCTCTTTTGGGTTAAGAAATCTGTTTAAATAACAGTTCATATGCAGAAAAACTAAATTCTTGTTATATAAAACCCTTGTTAGACCCATTTTGGTCTACGACTCTGAAACTTGGAGTTTGGCAAGATCTGATGAGGCCCATTTGCGTATGTTTGAGCGGAAGATTTTAAGGGCTATTCTCGGAGGTGCTAAGGAAAGTGATTGTTGGAGAAGACGCACTTTTAATGGTTATACGTCAACGCGGGAAATTTTTATCTTAAAATAATGCTTAATTAATTATAAACTTAAATTAACTTAAAATTAAAAAATTAAAAATTAAATGCTAAATAATAGAATATATAGATATTATTAAATGCTAAATAATTAAATATATAGACATTTATTTTTGCAAGATATCCGAAATAAAGCTGAAAATGTCTGCAACAGTATTTAACTGGCACATAAAATGACCGATACTGCATAATAAAATAATAAATGTGCGAGTGTATCATTTTAAGAACATACGCAAACTTAAAAGAATGTCTGCAAATAAGTCATAATTTTCCATCGAAAGTTCTAGAAAAATTAAGCATGCTAATCCTTATTTGCATTTTTCTTTGACATCGATATAAATTTTATACACCAGGGAAAAACGTATCAAAATATAGCTTTATCTAAAGCCATAAAATATTTTACAACTCTCAAGTGCACCCCCACCTGTTGATGATAACACAAAGAAGTGAGCCAATCTTTCACAGAAGGACAGCGAAACACCGCTATGCAGAAAGCAGACTTATTAGAATGATAAAATTCCGGTTTTAAAACAAGGCAGAAATTTGCCTTTATCTTAAGTATTGAAAGAAACGAAAATATTTTATACATATCCGTTCTTTATGCAAATAATAATGTTCGATGGAGTAATTATTTTCATACGGTTCATTCGAGCGAAAATCCAACCATTTACTCCAGAACAGATTGTCTTTATGCTGTCAAAATCGCCCCCCCGTTTCTGAGGGCAGTGACTCCATTAGCATGTTCCAAACTGTGTCCTACTGCATGTTTACGCGCTTTTGCTGTGATGGGTTGATATTCTATGGGACTTTCGAGACATCGGTTTTTTTTAAAATTATTATTAGTAGAACTTTTTATTTGCACCACTGGCGTATAATTTTTAGATTTATTACTTCAAAATTTTCTGGGTAATTGGAATTTCCCTGAAAGTTCTACTTTGTTGAACATTTGTGGTCTTCATGTATCACTCATGTCTCCCACGAACAGTAAACCAACAGGTTAGGAGGGGAGGACTTTTAGAAGTAACTGCCTGTTTTTGCTTGTCGCATAGGATTATAGATCATAGAGAGTAGATTAAATAAAAAAATTAAGACTATCATATGGATATCGGCCAGAAGTAAGGTTTACAATTTGAAGAAGATAAAGAGGAAGACTTTTTGAAAGCAGATATGTATTAAGGTTCACACTTTTGTGATTTTTCTTTATGAATATTTGTTGATATTTGTATAAGTACGAGACAAACTTCAGTAAAATACTTTTTAGAATTCTGTAACTAGTTTTCTGATAAATAACCATCACCCAAACTTTTTGTAAAGACATCTCTTTTCGTTCGATGACACTAATGATCCGAGACTTTTTCCGGAACACTCTATCTGATAATTTCCGTGAAGGCAACTCATCTAAAACCTGGTTTAACTTTATTCTAAACATCCCTGATCAGCCCAGATTCAAATCAATTGCCCTTTTCAGACTCCTGACGGGCCAGGCTTGTTTGGCCAATCACCTTTTTCGAATGAGAATATTTGCAAGCCCAAAATGCATGTTCTGCAATCTGGTGATAGGGCTCGTATGGGCTAAAACTGTCACTATGTGATTTTCTTTGTCTTTCGTTGTTATTGTTTTTATGTTCCTTGTGTTCTTTTTATTTTATGGCTTATTGTAAATAAAAAAAAAATTTCTTCACAAATAATTGATGACACTTGTCTAATATGAGAATTCCGTTAAAATTGTAAATTCCAAGAAGATGCCTGTACTAATGTCACTAACCAATATGTATTCAATTCAATTTTACAACGTCCTTCCTAATTTGAGTTGTGATATGACATTTGGCATTTCTGAAATCATTTCGAAGACAGTTTGGAGGATTTTAAATTTTTTTTCCAACCTAACACGAAATATCTATTGACTTTTTGTTGAATCTCATGGTGACATTTTAACTTATACAATCGATTAGGATGTTTTCATTTAATATCTTGTCCTTTTTTTTTCAAAATTTAAATTAAAAAGGAATGTTCCATTGCTTATTAGTTATCAATTCTTATGTGCACTTTTTTTAAATTTAAAAATATCTTAAATTTGTTTCCATTTTCATCCATTATTTGAAACATTTTAAAATGAATTTCTGATTATCTTATTCCTATCAGAATTGTAAAAAATTATATTTTTCTAACTGTTTCGCAATTCGTAATGTTCCGTTGTCATTTGTTGGAATTGATAATACCAACGTTGACAAGAGCGTCTTTGATTTTTTTTAAAATTAAAATTATGAGTTATTGAAGTTTAAAGTTATGAAATACAAATAGTTTAGAATCATTTTATAATAAAGATAAAACTGATTGAATATATATTGAAAAAGCTTACTTGTTTTTTCCTGTTTTGTGAAGGAACACAACTAGTTTTGAGTCTGAAAGAAAAAGATGGTTACATTAGATATTAGAATAATCCCCGATCAGATCAAGGAAATTACTTCGAGATTTACGTCAAAAATAAAAGTTGTGTTTTGGCGATTCGGGATATATCTACGTGATAAAAAAATCATCTTGCTCAATTATGTCATGGTCACTGATGATAATTAAAAATTTTGATGATGAAGATGCTTAAGAAAGTTCCCTCTAGATCATTCCACATATAAATAAATTTTCCTTCTTTCTGAAAATAACAATAATTATTGTAATTGTGTAATTTTTTTTTATTATTTTAATAATATGTTACAAAATAATCCTTAACATTACAGATTAATATTTTTTTTATCTAATTGTTAAAAATCCTTTTTTCTTTTGTGTATGTTTGTGGGCAAGTTTCAGTTGTTTATTATTTTTTGAAACCGCACATTACAAACATATCTAGTAGTAACCATTCGATTTGCACTTCACAACAAGTTAAAAAAAATGAATAATGTAAAATTTAATTTATTGTATATAAATATAATAATTGTATAACAATATAATGCAATTAATTTGTATATATATATATATATATATACAGGATGATTAAGTGGTCATGAGACACACGGTCGTTAGGGTATAGCTTACTCATACATTTTTAAAACATAAATTTTTTTTGGGGTGCAACGTAAGCCTACCTCCTAATGGTGCACTCTGGGCAACATTCTATATGGCTAAGTGGCTTACAGTTATCAGCTTAAGCTCTCGCTGCTATCCTAACTATCATTCGGTTGGCCTGCATGGGAATATCTGAACATTGTGGAGTTTTTGAGATCGAACAGCCTGATTTTCTTGCAAGAAAGGTCTCAAGATTGCTCCAATCAAGATGCTTAACATTACGATACTATTCTATAAGGCTGTATGTCAAAACAGACTATGACTAGAAATTATAAATTACACTTGCTTGAGCGAATACATACAAAGAGATGGAAAGTTGAGGATCGTCTTCTACATCGCATTGGGGTTTTCGACCCACCAAAAACTGCTCTCTTTGTGATTTGGCAGAACTCATGAACGGAGCTCATCTCCATCGTTGCTTGGCACTTCATGGCGAATCCGAGACAACGAGATAATGGCAAGCTAGAGAGCTCTTAAGGCAATGACTTCGCTCAACTTTGTCAAATCCTTTTGTGTAGATTTTCTTTTTTATTCTATATTTTCCCCCTTTTTGTATTGCCTTGCTGTTGAAAATAAAAAATAAAAAAAAAACCCATTTTTTTTTATATAGGTATGTTTGGTCGGAATTGTGGCGTTGGGGTAAGAACCTTGTTCAATTGCAACATCATTGTAAGTTGCTCCTCTGATTTAATGTTTACAATAAATGATTAAAATGGTGACCACCAGCAGTAATGCATGCTTGTTAGAGTCGAAGGTGCGATTGGCGAACAATTCCAAAGATGCCAGGCATTTCGAAAACGCTTGCAGCCGCTATGGATAGTCGAGCGACGACAACCCCAACTGAGACAACTGGAGTTTCATAAATGAAAATGCAGAGTAAGAATAAAATAAAGTACACATCGGGTTTGTCAACCGGAGGACTTGAAACTCCTCACGTGAGGGGTATCCGTTAGAGAATTGTGCCTGCCTGATGCGAAACATTAATTTGAAAGTGTGCTTGTGCTTCAACTCATCACTTCTTACCTATATAAAAAGCGTTTGTTTTAGTAAACTGTAGCAGCCCTCAAAGTATGTCCCATGACCGTTGAATCCTCCTTTATATTATATGCTATATATATTTACAAATAGCCCTATTTTATAACCAGTATTATTTATTTTTTTATTCTAATTTTTGAAAGAACTAAGACCATTTGACATAACGGACATTTAGGCAAACCGACTAGAGTCATGTCACACTTTATGGATTTTCAGAATAGAAGTTTATTTTGCATCCATGAATCACTATCTCAATTACGACGTTGTCACTGTATTTTGCCAGATAGCGACGTATCACCTACGTTGTCGCTGTGTTGTCACTGTATGTATGGTTTGGTGTATCGTACTACTGCAGCACAGTTTTCCAGCCTCCAGTTTATTTTATTCCAGTTTCTATTTACATCATTGTACTCTCTCCTCAATGAAATCGTATTCAATAAGATTCGATTTCCATTCAATATTTTCTTTATTTCAGTTTATGTATTGAATGGGATCGAGGAACGGCATTTTTCTTTAATGGACTTCCCCAGCAACAATTGATGATGAGTGTATTAGTGTGAATTGATTCAAAAATTGATGAATGAATTGAATTCAAAAATTGATGAATGAATTGAATTCAAAAATTTTACACACTTTGAATCTACAAACAGAAATTATTTGAATTCGTACTTCATTTGAAAATTGAAAAATAAAAAATAATAAATTTCTAAAATTTATAATGAATGGGAATGATATTGAAACGATGATAATAACTTTCTCAGTGTTGCTATGAGAAATTACAATGTATTTCACTTTTCCTACAGTATTCTATTGAGACATCAAAAAAGTGTTGAAACTCCGTCAATAAAGTATTCTTATCGTCGTCAATAAAAATTTTTTTGTTCCCTTCCTCAATAATTATTCCAACAGAATACACTTCGTGAAAAATAGATTCGTGAAACGATAACATAATTTATTCCTCCATAATGAACGATCTGAAAATAGTAATGCGACTTTTATTTAAAGCCATACTTCAATGCAATCAGCTTATTAGCATCCGGGTTGTCAATTTTACGACGATGGGGCCCTTATTTTATTTTGATGAATGTTTGACGTTTTCAAGGTCACTGGGATAAAAGAGAACTGATTGAATTCATCCGTAATAAAACAACAAAGACATGGACATTTTTTTTTTCCCTACCTGTTTTCGTTTTCCTGGTCTTCTTAATTTGGCTCATTTGTCTATGGCCGCACTAATCTTGAGAAAGATTTCAGAAGTTGTTTTTTGGCTTTGATTTGCGTGCACACAACTAAAAATGGGTCCAGCTAACATTGAAGAATAACATTTGAAAAATAATATTTGGGGTTTTCGCAATAGAACTCAAGGTGAATTTTTCTGGGAGATTTCTTATTTTTCCGGGTTTTTTTCTTTCTTTGGTGAATTGTGTCATTGATTCATGCCCTTGACCTGCGCATAAAAAAAATGCATTTAAATATTTTTGACAAAACACCGGCTAATTAATTATTGTTTTCTTTTTTTTGCTTACATTAAAATGGTGTTTTTCAAAATTAATCAGCGGCCTGATGGCCAATTGGCTAGCGCTCTGGCCTTTGGTACCATAGGCTTCAGCTTCGATTCCTGGCGGAGAAATAGATGTTTGTTAGTGGTTTGGAATCTACGTTAAACTGTAGGTCCCGGTCCAATTGTGTAAATGTGCAGAAAATGACCGTAGAGCGACAAACCAAAACCTGAGAATTATAAAAAGCCATCTTGGATCCACAATGAAAGAAGATCTTGTAGAAGCCACTCTATTATTAAGTACAAAATAAGACTTAATGCATTACAAATACAGTTTCTTTGCGATTAAAATGTACCATTAACTTCAGCTGCTCTATGATAATTTGCTACCTGTTCATTGATACTGCTTTTGTTATTTTTATTAGACATATTTTTTTTTTTTGTATACAAATTTAAAGAACAAGGATGTTTTTTAAGTGAATGCAAAAAATAAAATATATACTTTTAAGCTTAAAAACTATATATACTTTCAAAAAATGACCGTAGTACGACAAACCAAACCATATGCTTATGAAAATAACGCATAAGATGTAATATCTTGCTTTCAAAACGATTTTGTTATCATGAACTAGTGTTCAAAATTGCTAAAAAGTTTTCAAATTTTGTTCAGATACAAACTCTTGATTTTAATTTAGGACAATGAATTAGGATTTTTAATTAGGAATTTGTAAATTTGTTAACTGGCACTTGAAGGTTCTAACTATATTCAGAAATTTAAAGTACTGACTTCTTTTAAAATTTTGTTAAAGTGGAAATTCTTGGCTTTAAAAGGATTTTGTTAAGGTGTTAATTGGTGCTCAAATTGTGTTAACTGTTGTTAAAGTGTTAACTTGGTAACTATTTGTTAAATATTTTTCAGATGCAAACTTTGTTCAAAGAAATAAGACTTCGTCGAGGTTTGGTTTGTCGCTCTACTGTTATTTTGTGCACATTCAGGGCTAAATTGACCGGGACCTACAGTTGAACGTGGATTCCGAACCCCTCACAAACATCCATACCACCGCCAAGGTTCGAATCTGATGCCTGTGGTACCAAAGCCAGAGAGCTAGCCAATGGGCCATGAGACCGCGTGTTGAGGTGCAAACTGGTGTTTTCATTAAACTTTGTTAACTTTTGTTAAGGTGTTAATGGACTGCTAGACATTGGAAACTTCGAAACCGAGGGACTTCCATTACGGATGATTAATCTAAAAATTTAATTTAACGATAACTAATTTTAATACTTAACTTAATTTGCACATGTTTGAAAATAATTTTCGGAATAACGTGCCGTTCTTCTTTGTCAAATATGGAAGATTTAGTAGAGGCATTATTCACTGAAGTATCTGTTTATCGGTAAACAATTTGTCGGCTCTCGGTTTGTTAAAACAATTGATGCTAATTTTAAAATATTTTTACTTGAAACTAATTGAAAACATAATTCGTTTTATCCTTTACATCATTAACTCTCGTTATAAAAACTAAGAAAAGCACACAAGCTAGTTCTTGAAGTCTTAAATAAATTTTAAGGATCAGGTATATAAAACCATTTATTATATAAATTTGAAAATCTGTTACTTTGTTTTTTACGATAATTCACAGTTTCCAACATTTCGTTTTTGGCACTTTCCAATCTGCAGTTGGGCGCAACATACGACGATAGGCTACTTGAAAACTTCTTCACTCCCCCCTTAATTCGCTCAATTGAATGAGAGGGTTCGGATGTATTTTTAGGAGCCATTTGTATAGATACTAACTTCTTGAGTCTAATAGTATTTAAATTTTATGCTACTATCAATATAGCGGGCCTGATAGCCGAGTGATTAGCGCTGTGGCTTTCGGTGCCGCAGAGTTCGAGTCCCGGCAGTGCCATGGATGTTTGTAGTGGTTCGGAGTCTTTTTTTCAATTCCTTCTATTAGCTTACACTCTCCCTGTATATATCTTGTTCAAATTTCCAATCGTTCATAAAATACTTTTTATTCATCCACTCAAACTCAAACACATTTTTTTTTTGAACTTGTAGTGGAAGACACTGAATGTTAATACAGTTTTTTCAAATATTCATTCAGAAATCAAATTTAATAAATTCATTTTAGTTGTTTTTAGATTTAAGTTGCCTGTATCTACCAATAGATGGCCCCAGATGAACTTAAAAAAATGAATGAAAATTATTTATAAAGGACGTTTCTGCAATAGAGTGAAAAAAAAAGTAGGAATTGACTTAAAATTTTTTTTTTATGTTACTTGTTTTAAGTCACATCAGTTTATTTGCATATAAATTATTAGGAAAACCAGACAGATAGCAAATCGGGGTGTTCGGGGCAAATGCAGCATAGCAGGCTCATCGAGGTGCACTCTGGGAATGCTGAATCTGAGCTCTGCTTGTTGTTCTAGTGACGAATGACTTACTCAAAGTATCTGGCGTTCACAAACAACCAGAAATACTAGGATTGAAAAAAAAAAAAAGATTAAAGGAAATGTGAAAAATTTTTACGAAAAGACCTTTTGAAATTAAATTAAAACCATGTGTTTTTCGAAAACACGGTGCTGGATCCAAGAGAGACTGAATTCGCAAACATCCGAAAGTGATCGGCGACATCCATCCATTCATTCATTTCCGACGCCTCTTTCCTGCTCCCCTCACGTGGCTCGGAGCCCGCGATTCACGTGTTCCGTGGCGTGACAATGGGCTGCCGGTTTGTGACCTCCGAGGCGAGAAAGTGAACTCGTTTGTAAAGAGTTTTTCCTTCACTGCCTGTTGTCAAACTGATACATATCTGCGGTGGTTCCCTCTCTATTCAATACAGTATGTTTTCGGCACTTGCCTTTATGTATATATATATATTCTCGTAACATATTGTTTCATTGTTACGCAGTATTATTTATTTTGCACTTTTAATTGTTGTCGAGTGTGATTGAAAACTTCTTTGTTTTGAGTTTTTATACAAGAGGCAGTTTGCATGCCATGGTACTATTTTTTTTAAAAATGCAATAATTATATACATTAATTAATAAATAATATTTATTATAATAATAATAATAAATTAAGCATAGTTTCGGAAAGTGTTCGCCTATTTTTCGAAATGATTTTGAAAATATATGCTTATAAAAAAAAGATAAGAATTTCATTTTCTAATATATTCAGTCTGACAGCCCTCTTTTTGAACTGTCCCATTGCATCTCGATTTTCAAGATAAAAGATATTTTCTTAAAATATTGCAATTGATTTTGTTTTTCTCCTTTAACACAATCGTCTAGAGTCTTGGCATGCCGCTTAGAAAGAGTTTATTCAATTCTTTCTATTAGCTCACACTCTCCCTATATATATCTTGTTCAAATTTTCAATTGTTCATAACATACTTTTCATTCATCCATTCAATTTCAAATACATTTTTTTGAACTTGTGGTGGATGACACTGGATGTTGACACAGTTTATTCAAATATTAATTCATTCATTAAATTTAATTCATTAATTTTAGTTTTTTTTAGATTTAAGTTGCATATATCTACCAATAGATGGCGCCAGATAAACTTAAAAAAATGAATGAAAATTATTTATAAAAGACTTTCTGCAATAGAGTGAAAAAAAAAGTAGGAATTGACTTTTAAATTTTTTTTTTATATTACTTGTTTGTGTATGACTGATTTTAATACTGCGTTGTTTCAAACAATACTAAACAAGTGTAGCCGTTTTAGAATATCCTTTAATTGTCCAACACTAAATGCATTCAAAAATTACTTAAAAATTTTCTTTTTTTTTTATATTACTTGTTTTTAAAATCCAAATGCACATTCATCCATGGCCGAGGGACTTGCATTTAAACGGAATAACTACAAGTCCTGTTTCATGTTTCTTTTTTTTTTCATGTGTAGAACAGTACATTTAGAGGCAGGACTGGTGACCTTATCCTGATGGAACTTAACCCACTCAAGATTTTTGGGTAAAATGATGGATTGTCTTCTTTGGAAATAGGTGTTAAAACATACTTCTGCTAGTATTTTGAGATTCTGTTCTACTTTCGTTTCAAATTGCAAGAGAACCCAGTACTATTCTTGAATCGAACTTCTTTTATTTATACGAGATAAATATATCCAATCTTTATGTTGTTGCTCTAATGCAGCTGGCAATACAGAGATAGTTCAACGTTATGCCCTAAGCAAGGGCTGCACCGCTGTTACTCATTTCAATTCTACCCGGGAAGGGACACGCGTAGCTTGAAGATAGGCTACGGACGCGTGAGCCACACTAACCCCCACAACGCTCTGCGATCCTATGAGACTGGGACCCACGGTTTAAAGTGAATTCGAACCACTCACAAACATTCCGAATCACTCACCACGGGATTCTAAACCTGTGGTACTGAGTGCTGAAGCGCACTTCGGAACTTAACAAATTTTTTTCCTATTTTTTTGGGCCTCTCGCTTTGACTGATTTAAATAGAAATTTTAATGACAAAAAAAAAAAAAAAACATGAAACATTTTATGTAGGAAATACTATTTTATGGCTTTGCCATTCACAATGAGTTCACTTGTATGAAATTCCTTGAGCACTCTTTCTTTTTTCTCCGGATGCTCCTGTGAATTTTGGTATAATTTTGATAATTTGGTGTACGTCAAATAAACAGACTACACTCTACTGTTTGTAAAAGTTTTATTGGATATCACGCAATCTGAATAAATGTGTAATTTCCATCACAGACTATAAGATCGTGCACTTCTGCTACAAGAATGGAATGAATCTCCACACACCAACTTATTTTAAAACAAAACTTTAATAATATATAAATAAATGCAGCTCATTACTAAATGTATTTATTATAAAATTGAAATTGAGTCGCGTATAAAAATTAAATTTCATTAATCTTTTCTTGAAAATATGTATTTTACGAATAATTTACTGTTCAGTTTCAATTGTAAGCTTACACTGCACAAGCATACAAATTTTCTTAAACAGAAAAAGTCATTTTTATTGCCAATTTTGGGGCATTGAATACAAAAATTTCAGTACAAATTGGCAAATGATTCTTGCTTAGAACAAATGATGATAATTAGTACCTTCTTAAAGGCCTTCCATTAGGACATACAAATGCTGTTTAAGTGATTGAGAAAGTAGAGCCAAAGTTTTTCTTCTTTTTTTTCTTCTAATGCAGCTAGCAAATAGACCGTGATCTTTCGCCATAAGGGCTGCACCGATGTTGCTCACTTTGCATTATCCAGGGGGCGCGTGTAACTTGATGGTAAGCCACGGACGCGGAGTAACAATGCCCCCGCAGCACTCTACGATCCTATTAGGAAAGGGACCTACGGTTTAAAGTGGATTCCGAACCATTACAAATACCCATGGCACCGCCGGGACTCGAACCCGAAACCTGTGGTACCGAGCGCCAGAGAGCTAGCCACTCGGCCATTCAGGCCCCATTAGAGAGATTTTGCATACCGTATTTTGGACGTCCGTTAGCTTTTTCTCCCTAGCGCGCATGCTCATAGGAAATTGAGCATGCGTATCTGCAAAATGCCTATGAGTATGCGCTAGAGAGAAAAAGCTAACGGACGTACTATGAAAAAAACTCTAATGGCATACTAGAAAGACATATTATACTGAATAGAAAAATGTGCAAAGTCCACCACTAGTATAAGGGAACAAAAAACCCTACTACCATCCCGGCATTTAAAATTTCGCTTAATGCAAAATTTCATGAAAGCCGTAGACAAAAGTGGATCAGCTTTCAAGTATTTAAAGTATAATCTTCTAGTATTAATCGTTTTTAAACGAGTTATTGATGGCATTTAGTTTCTCAAAATAATCTGTCCGTTCGTTTTCTCTATAATCCACCCTCTTACATTGGGTTATGAAGCCCCTAATAGTTAGGGGAGGAGGGCCTGAACGGCCGAGTGTCTAGTGCTCTGGCGCTCGGTACCACAGGTTTCGTGGTTCGAGTCCCGGCGGTGCCATGGATGTTTGTAGTGATTCGGAATCCACTTTAAGGCCCGGTTTCATATGACCGTAGAGCGTCACTGAGCCCTATCAGACATCTCTCTCACCCACATCATTCCCAAACTGTAAAGGAGCAACTCAGCTTTATGTACAGTGATATGGTATAGTAGTAGTAGTAGTAGCAGCAGTAGGGGTATCCCAGGCTTCAGGTTTAAATCCTGGCGGTAGCAGGGATGTTTGTGAGGGGTTTAGAATCCACGTTAAACTGTAGGTCCCGGTTTGTTTAGCCCTCGTGTGCACTGAACCGCTGGGAACCGCCACTCGTGAACCCCTGTAGTGGTTCGGAATACACTTTAACGCGTAGGTCCCGGTCCCAATAGGATCGTAGAGCGTTGCGGGGGCATTGTTACTTCGCGTCCGTGGCTTACCATCAAGTGACACGCTCCGCCTGGGTAATGCAAAGTGAGTAACGTCTGTGCAGCGCTTGCCTTAAGGCATAAAAGACCAAGCTGCATTAGAACAAAAAAAAAAACTATCAAGACCCATCAGATGTGTGCAATCCTAAATTTCGCCAATTTATTCGTTTTGAACTTTTTTTTAGCGAATTCCATCAAAAGATGACAAATTTATTATTTTTCGTTGCAGCTCTTTCCCGGAAGGAATTCTTTCCCGCCAAGCGAGCGCACTCGTCCCAATCAGTCACGCCTCAATTTAGTAGTTAGCGCTCTCTCTCTCGCGGAAGTGGAAGGAATGGTTAAATCACAGTTTCAAGGCCGAGCGGCAGCTTTTTTGTAAACTTGATTGTTTGAACTCACTTTTTAACATCCCTCGTAGTTTCCGGCTTTTTGAAATACGTTACGCGCAAAACAGTGTAGAGGTCACGAAGGAAATTGTTATCTTTTTATTTTATTAATATTTTATTTTTATTTATTTTTAAAAAATTTTAATACAGGGTGCAGGTTAGAAATTTAGTGAGATTTAATCTTTAAAAATCAATGATAAAATAGTCTACCTCTATTTCCTTTCGTCATTGTGTGTTCAGTCACAAGACACTTTGGAAATGTCCATAAAAGAAAGTAAAACCCTTAAAAAATTATAAAATATAACTATAGCTCGATCATCGATTGTGTGGAAACGTACGTAAACATCAGTTTTAAAAAAGTAAACGGACAAAAAGATTTATTGATAATCAGACATATGCGGTGCAAAGCAATCTAGAAAGTAATCAAAATCTCTCTCTATATATATTTTTCTAACGTATTACACGGGAATCCCTTTGACTTGAGGGCTTGCAAATTTCCCATCTAATCTGTGGTTAGACCTTATTTTTATAATAAAATATTTATTACCTTTCTGTAATACAAATTATATAATAAAACTGCGAAAAATCTTAAAACAAATAGTATCCTGCATTAATCACTTATGAAACACATCGAAATCGAATCAGTTGCTCTTAAATTTTTTTGACAATAATTCCTTCTTGGAGGATTTACAAGAACTACTACCTTTAATTATATATCTTTCCGAAATAAAAAAATCCGTCAAAAATTGCAAAACAAAATCTGATTGTCAATGTGTCGAGTATACCAATCCAATTTATTTTCAAAAAGTGACTATAACATATGCAAATAACATGAATTCAACTGACGGCCGAGTGGCTAAGGTTCTGGTTCTCGGTACCACAGGTTTCGGGCTCGAGTCCGACGGGGCCATGGATGTTTGTAGTGGTTCGAAATCCACTTTAAACCGTTGGTCCGGGCCTAATAGGATCGTACAGCGTTGTGGGGATAGTGTTATTCGCAGCATATCTTCAAGCTACATTATATATAGCAAGCTATATACATTATATATAGCAAGCTACAAGCTATATTATAGCATATCTTCAAGCTACATGTGTCCTGGGCAGTGCTCAATGAGTCACAGCGGTGCAGCCCTTGCTTATAGCATAAAGATGAACTATCTCTGTATTGCCAGCTGCAATAGAACAACTGTCGCAACATCACATGATATCTAATACAGGATTTTATAATTAATCCCCAAACGGGACAGGTTCGATAATTTATCGCAGTTAATCTACTGTGATTTGAAAATACGATCACCAGATTGCATAACTATTTTTTACTCTGCAATCAACTATTATGCAATACAATATTATAATAATATTAATATATTATGCTTTTCTAGATTAATCAAATATGTCATAGATTGCATGACTAAACAGAAAACCTTTTTTTCCATTTAGAGAAAAATGTGTGCCTGATGACTACAGATATTTCAAACGTTAAATGGATAAGAAATTGTTAAGTTATACTAACTGCTGCATGGCGGTGTGCTTTTCTTACAAATGTGGGCGAATTTCTTTTTAATCATGTAATCCTTCAAGATTAAAAAGAAATCTTTTCCAATCCTTCAATCCTTCAATCCTTGGTAACATATACACTCTGAAAGAGAGGCCTTCTTATTATTACAATCAATAATATGATTATAAGCGTCTCCATATCTATTTTTAGAAAATTGAAGGCTTTTTGATAGATTTTTATGAAAGTAAAAAAAAAAATAATAATAATTGCAAACTCAACCTAAGACGTTATTATAGTCGTGTTTTAAATATTTGTTCCATAGCAGAACTTTGAAAAGACACTTACAAACAAAAGTTGTTGCTTTCCGTTCGACATTTTGATCTAATTTAAATTCTTTTTAACTAGGGCCTGAATGGCCGAGTGGCTAGCGCTCTGGCGCTTGATACCACAGGTTTCGTGTTCGAGTCCCGGCGGTGCCATGGATGTTTGTAGTGGTTCGGAATCCACTTTAAACAGTAGGTCCCGGTCCCAGTAGGATCGTAGAGCGTGGCGTGGGCATTGTTTCTCCGCGTCCGTCTTCAAGAGACACGCGCCCCGTGTGTATGGCAAAGTGAGTAACATCTGTGCTGCGTTTGCCTTAAGGCATCCAAGACCAAGCTGTCTAAGTGTTTGCCAGCTGCTTTGGAACAAAAAAAAATATAAGAATTAAGATGAGGAGGTTAAGGGGTCTATCCCCATGGGTATTCCGTAATCGGTACTCCAGATCTGAGGTCATTTGAAATTGCCAGCATTGAAAACAATAATTAATTAGCAGATTTAATGTTTTACAGAACTCATAACGAAATGACTGTTATAATGCACCTAAATATTTGCTACGAATGAGATCTATGGATTTAGCATTCTCGTTTTTGTCTACTACAAGGCGAATGGAGAAACTTTCCAGCCTATGGGTTAATTGTGCCCGATCCCTGCTCAAATACTTTTCCACTCTATAGTAGCTTTTGGTTCGGTGGAGGTTCGTACCATACCAAACCAAACCAAACTTCATGGTTTGGTTTGTCGCTCTATTGTCATCTTGTGTACACGAGGGCTAAACAGACCGGGACCTATAGTTTAACGAGAATTCTAAACCACTCACAAACATCCATGGCACCACCAGGATTCGAGCCTGAAAGCTTGTGATACTAAAGGCGCCAGCCACCAGGCCGCACCGAACTCCAATAAGTTCGATAGACCAACGCTGCAAGGCATCAGTCCATTCCGGCCCAAGTAAACAAATCTCTGCATGCCAATTTCTCTTCTGTATGAAATTAACCTTCAAATAAAACAGTGGAGTAAAAGTTGATTGCATCGCATGTGAAGTCCAGCTCTCAAGAACCATGCTGCTTGACGGATGTCCACCGAGAAACGTGTTTATCCATGTGCTTTGCTTTCGCTCCACGCAACTGCTGTTCTTTGTTAATTTTGTTACAACAGAAGGAAGTGGTTCGTCTTTTGTTAGGAAAAAAATTACTAAAAATATAAAGTTGTGGTTAGGGTAATTATTTGCAGACGATTAGTAGAGGTAAAACTAATTTTATAATTTTCTTTTTTTTCTCAGTATTAAGGAAAAAAAGGAATTTCATTTTAAATAAAGGTATTAAAAATATCAAATATAAATTGAAAGATTAGTCTCCCTAATGCAAAAGTGCACTTTGGATATTGTTGTATTTTCACATGTTCTGTATTGTGTCGTTTATCATGTGCATTGACAAGTAACTTTCCTTATCAGCAGTGATTAGCAGCATATCGTCTTATGGGCTTGTGGGTTGGCTTTCAACATTAGTGCAACTTTAAAAAAGTTTAGAACAGAAAAAAAATATATAAAACAGGAAGTTTAGTTTGCATTTGGATGTTGCGGTGAGATTGCGAATGGCCGTGTGAAAATATAGATTTTAGTTTAGTTTGGTTTGTCGCTCTACGGTCATTTTGGTTTATTAGACCGGGACCTACAGTTTAACGTGGATTCCGAACCACTCACACACATCCATTCCAACGCCGTGATTCGAACCTGAAGCCTGTGGTACCAAAAGCGACAGCGCTAGCCAATTGGCCATCAGGCCGCCATGGTAATTAAGTCAATAGACAGTCATTGCTGGTGTTTGGCTAGGTTTAGTTTAGGACCCATAAATGTATAAGTTTCTTTACTATATTCCTTCATAAATTGATTCAAACAGGCTTTCATATTTTAATGTATTATCTAACAAAAATAAATGTACTTGTTTAGAAATGCTTTTAAGTGGAACGTGCTTTTAACAAAAAATATTAACTACTATACTACTACTACTATCTTTCTACTATGTAAAAATATTAAATATTTACATAGTAGAAAGATATGGCAAAAGATCAAAATTTCAAGGCTGCAATAAAATTGGAAAACTTTGAATAAAATGATTTTCTAATATTTAAAAAATTATTTTTATAAAACAAAAGTTGTTATATGTTAATCGTTCACCACAATCTAAAAAATGTTTCCAAAAATGATCAATTAAATTTTAATGCAAAATGGGCGCAAGAAGAGACGATCGTTGCATTTATTGTTCTCTGACTTCAATAAATATGGCAAAATATTGATTAGGTTACCTATCAATTTTTTATTTAAACTAATTCAATCATAACTGTTTTCATAGTAATCAAAAGATGTGTATATAAATCAATCAAAAATCAGATGTCATAGAAATCAAACTATGTGTATTCAGTGAATGCCATAAATCATTTTTCTATTCACGATAAAAACATAAACTCATATTTTTTTTATAGCAATATAAAGACGTAATTTATAAAGTACTTAAAAAAATGTTGTTTGCAGTAAAACAGCTTTTTTCTGACGGTATGATTTCTTTTCTATAGTGTTCATCGCTAATTCCAGGAAATTGTAAGACGCATTACATTTCTTAACACAATATTATTAGTTCTGGAAATTCTGAAAAGAAAGCACAACACATTAAAGGAATGCCACGGCTGCTGAGAATATCAACAATTAATGGCGGTAAGAAAGAAAGGAAAAGAGAATAGTAGAAAGGAAAATAGTGTAGAATTAAATTGTCAGTGTGTACGCTGAGTTCTTCCATTGAGCTCAAATAGGAAAGGAAGAAAGTATTAACCCCTGGGACTCTATCCATTGGGGATGTCCTGGCACTCTATCCATTTAAAATTGTAGTGCAGTTTGGAAGACCCCTGAGTAACACTACATCTGCTAAATTTCAGTACCAAATGACTTAGGTCAAAGTACTTGAAATTCGAAAACAAAGATTCAATGAAAAAGTTTTCGAAATATTTCTGTAATTATTGTAAGTAAGAAATGCAACAGTTGTTGATTTAATGTCACTGCCAATAAATACAGAGACAGTTAATCTTTATGCCATAAGCAAGCGCTGCACCGCCGTTACGCACGTATAGCTTGAAGACAGGCTATGGACGCGAGTCACACTACCCCCGGACCTACGGTTTAAAGTGGGTTCCGAACCACTACAAATATCCCTGGCACCATCGGAACTCTAACCTGAAAGTTGTGGTACAGAACGCTAGCCACTCGGCCACCAGGCTTTAAATTTATGTAAAAGTAAATTTAAATATACTTTTTAATTCCGTTGACTCTTAGTCTGTAATTTCAAATGTTTGCAAAAATTCTTAGATTTTATGCAAATGTATTTAGATATTTTGTTTTTATAAATAAAGTAGAATTAAGGCCTAGGTCAGGCACCTAGAAATGTAAAGTATTCGACGCAGTGAAACATCTTAATAATAATAATATTAATCCTTATGGTTGATCTCTTTAGAAAGTATTTCACAACCAGCTATTCTTTCTTTTCAGTCATAAAAAAAAATAATTGATATACTTTTCAATGTTACCTTTCATAAAGTTGCATCTTTACAATGTGGGCTGAAAGAAAAGAAAAAACCCATCTGTAATCCTATTTTTTTATACTACCTGGTTCATGACATACCTTGACATTTTGGACAGTTGCCACCAAGATAAAAAAACAACCAAAAACCACCAAGTCATTTTTCTTTTTGCAGGAATGGCAGTTCTCAATGCAGCCAGAGCTACCTTGAAGGCGTTCGCCTTAACCACATTAAAAGTGAGGATGAAAAAATGTGTCAAGATTACTTGGTGTCAGTCAAAATAAATTATCTCTCCCCAGAAGAAAAGTCGTTCTCTCTCTGGAATATTAAGTGAGTTCGTTTCTGTTTTATTTTCATGGTGTTCTTCGTTCGACCACTTTCGATCTTTGGGTAGTTCAACTATTGTTTTCTTCTACCCCCCTCCCTTCACAACATTTTATCATTATTGTAATTATTTAATGCTTAATAAACACGTTCAAGGTGTCTAGATTTATTAAAAAGGAATGAAAAAAAAAACCATTGTACTTTTTGTTATTTAAGTGTTTGAAAGAGATTTTATTTAATACGATTTCTCCTTTTGATGATATCGAATATTTTTTCTCAGTACCGCTTATCTTGTGATATATAATATAAGCATATATATAATATAATATTATTATATTATATAATATATTATATTATACATTAAATTTAAATTTGGTTATTTTAAATTACTAATCGTAATTCTCTCTTTTTATTTTCATTACCGAGCATGTGCTCTTTTAAATTTAAATCTTTCAAAATTCTTAAAATTATTCTGATATCTAATAATTATGTCTTTAATAATAAAATTATGATATGGAGGTATATAGGGTTTTATCCTAGGCACTTCAACAAAACACCAGCCTTTACTGTACTTTGAAGGATATCGATTTAATCTTATCATAATTTTTTAAAATGTATTTCTTTGTTGTACTAATTAATACAGAAATTTATTTTTATTAAATTTATGTGAAAAATTAAGTTAATTATCTTTGCCATGACAAATTCAATAGTTTTTTTTTTTTTTTTTTTTTATTTACACCCCCCCCAAAAAAAAAAAGCGCAGCTGTTAGATTTAATTTTTTTAAATTAAAAGTTAGATTAAAATTTATAATACAAGTAAAGTTCTAGGCTTCAGCAATAATTTCATGATTTACCATATGATAATCTATATTTGATATTAAATTTTGTACCATAAATAATTTTTTTTTTCTTAAAGGAATATTTTCCAAATTATGTTAACATTAAAGTTTTTTATTTGTTGAAAAAGATAGATAAAACATGTTTAAATATCAATTTTTCGTAATATTTATCTAATATTTAAAAAAAAAATTTTTCTAAATAAATATTATTAAATATTTATTAATTTATATTTATTTTTAAATATTTATCTAAATAAATATATATTAGAATATACTTTTGGAATTTTTCCAAGAAGGCACATTTAAACTGCATAATTTAAATATACATTCTTATTAATGATAAGAATGTATTAATTTATTATTTATTATTATTGAATTAATTTATTAATTATATCTTACATAATATCAGATTCTTACTTTTTTTACTGGGATCTTCAAAGTATATGAGTTCATTATATTAGAAAATGAATACACACATATTAGAACAACAGTAGAATGAATACATGAATGAATACATATATGAATGAACAGTAGAATGAATACATATATGAATGAACAGTAGAATGAATACATATTAGAACAACAGAATTTTAGAAAATGAAAATTTAAAGAACACTAATAACCTTTAAAACATCCAATACTTATATTTTTAAAATTATAAAACAAAAACAAACAAAAAAAGGGTTTTCTTTTTGCGATGTATTAAAGGAATGAGAAAAAAAAGGAGAAATTAAAGAAAATTCAAAAATTTTATCCGTCAATTTTACTTTGTTAGCTGAAAATCAGAATAATATGAATCTGGTTTTTTAATTTTAATAATAGAAATATTGGGATGTTTTGAAAGTTATTAGTGTTTCTTTAAATTTTCATTTTGTAAAAATCTGTTGTTATTCAATGAAATTGATTTCTATCATTTAAATTATGATATGAGACGTTTATTTCTTTCTGATAGAAGAAACAATAAACAATTATGTATTTATTCCATAAGACAAAATATGTATAGAATACATCATGTTTTTTTAATGCAAATTAAAAAGTTTTGTAGTTGCGGAAATGAAAGTGATATAATACATTCAAATTATAAATATTGTACTTTTTACCTGTAATCTGATTAGCAAGCTTATTTTCGTAAAACGTCGATATTTAAATGAATTCATAGAAAAGTAAAGATCCATTGTACATGAAATATAATTGCCCATAGCTTTAACTTTTGAATTATAAATTTGTTTTCACCAATCGAATTTAAATTATTTATATTTACATGTAAGGGCATTTGAATGACCGAGGGGCTAGCGCTCTGGCTATCGATACCACAGGGTTCGTGTACCGGCGGTGCCATACACGAACCATACACACGGAAGTCTGTACAGGTTCAGAATCCCTTCAAACCGTAGGTCCCGGTCTAACAGGATAGTAGAGCGTTGCGGGGGTATTAGAGAGTTTTTGCATACCGTACGTTAGTTACCGTAGGACGTACGTTAGTTACCGTAGGACGTCCGTTAGCTTTTTCTCCCTAGCGCGCATGCTCAGTTTCCTATGAACATGCGCGCTAGGGAGAAAAAGCTAACGGACGTCCTACGATAACTAACGTACGGTATGCAAAAACTCTCTATTGTTACTCCGCGTCCGTAGCTTACCTCCAAGCTACACGCACCTCCTGGGTAGTAACGTTGGTGCAGCACTTGCCTTGAGGCATCCAATACAACGGTTTAAGTGTTTGCCAGCTGCATTAGAACAAAAAATATTTACATATAATGGTTACAGATTTCGGGTTAGAATCCCGGTGGTGCCATGGGTGTTTGTAGGGATTTGGAATTCACCTTGAACCGCAGGTCCAAGTCTAATATGAGTGTTGGGGGGTAGTGTGACTCACGTCCCTAGCTTATCTTCAAGCTACACATGGCCCCTGGGTAGTGCTCAATGAGTGACAGCGGTGCAGCCCTTGCTTATGGCATGAAGATGAACTGTCTCTGTATTGCCAGCTGCATTAGAACAACAACATTTTATAGATGTAAAGCGAACAATTTTAAATACTTCTACAGTAAAAAGAAAAAATTGATATGTGTTTAAATTTCAAAATCAACTTTTTTTTAAAAAATAATATAAAGAATTTTTCTTTTCTTTTTAAGAATTTTCAATAATCAAAAAATTTTATGTAGTAATTTATGACCTTAATTTTATCTTTTATAATTAAATATTTTTAAAGAAAAAAATATAGAGAGATGTATATCACTCACATATCACTTTAATTAAGACGTTTGAAATTATATTTTCACGATGAGACTGACCATTTTTGTATGTCAGAACAGTAGAAGCAGTTACGTAACTGAATGGCAAAACATTAAAAATGTCAAGCGACATAATAGAATCTCTCCTTTTTACGTCACACTTTTAACCGATTGACTCACCTGTAAAACATATTTTCCGTCGAAAAGAACTTTTTTTTTTAGGTGTTCGAATGAGTATAAATACATACATAAAAGTACAACAAATACATATGGAACAGATAAAATAAGTCATTTTAATGGAGCAAGATCCGCAGAAATCTCTCACAATAGGAATTTTTTTCTTCTTTTTTTGCTCATTTATCAGGAAAAAGATGAAATAAAGAAATTGACGAGAGAGAGATTTATGGAAATGAGGCAGTTAACAATTTCCTTCTAATAAACCCGAAACAAAAATGGCTGAAAGAAAAAAAAAATCGATTGTAAACGAGTTGTTTAAATTCAATAAAGAAAATTGCAAATAATTATGCACTAAGATGGAAATATTCTTAAAAAAATCACATGTTTTTTTCACGTGAAAGTGATTTGAGTGATGCATCTTGTGGGCTTGAACGTTCAAGTGTCTCATTGCCAAACTAATCATGCAAGCCGCGGGTCAATTATGGCGGACCTTCACTCTCTTGGAATGACGAAAAGGAATTAAAGTGTTACAAATTCTTTACGTTTCCTTTTTTTAATTTTCCACATATTTATGGACAATACCGTTTTCCTAATAGAAAACCGTTTGTTTTTATTATAACTAGTGTGCTGAACACTTCACTGCATATGTTTTCTTTCTTCCTAAAAATAGTGTGGAGGTAAAATATCTTACGGAATACCTGAAAGAATATTAAAAAATTATTCGAAAAAATTCTAAATTATTTATGGGCCTCCCCATCCCCTCAAGCGGTCTGGTGGCCAAGTGGCTAGCGCTCTGGTCGTTGGTATCCCAGGCTTCAGGTTCGAATTCTGGCGGTGGCATGGATGTTTGTGAGTGGTTCGGAATCCACGTTAAACTGTAGGTCCCGGTCTGTTTAGCTCAAAAGAGTACATAAGATGACCGTAGAGCGACAAAAAAAAAAAAAAAAAAAAAAACAACATTCCACGACAGATGAACCAACTAGATCCATCTTCTAGTTTGTGTTGGTTTCGGGTTCGAGTCTCGGTGGCGCCATGGATGTTTGTGAGTGGTTCGGAATCCACTTTAATCTGTAGGTACCGGTCTGTTAAGCCCTCGTGCGCGGAAGACGACCGTAGAGCGACAAACCAACCCAAACCAAACCAAACTTCTAGTTTGGGTCTTCTGAAACTCAACATCCAGTGGAGAGTTAATTGTTTTTCACTAATGACAATTACATGTTGTATATTTAATTATATTTGATAACTTTTAATATCAGACCTATAGATGTTTGTGTATTCCCCAAGATATTGGATGGGAAATCTTAGGTTCTTGGTTTTAGATAAAAAATGATAAACAAACTTGAGTTTCGAATCTAATTGAGGAAATAGGTATATATAAATAATTATTATAACACACACTGATAGCCGAGTGACTAGCTCTCTGAAGCTCGTACCCCAGGTTTCGGGTTCGAATCCCCACGATGCCATGGATATTTGTGGTTCGGAAGCCACTAAGTAATGGTTCGATTCTAATAGACCAGGAATACGTCCCGGTGTAATAGGATCGAACCATTAGACCGGGACGGTAGAAACCATAAGTCCCGGTCTAATATGAGCATTGCGGGGTGTAGGGTCGTAGCCTATCTTCACGCTACACGTATCCCCTGGGTAGTTCTCAGTGAGTCACTTCGGTGCAGCCCTTGCTTATGGCATGGAGATTAACTGTCTCTGTATTGCCAACTGCATTAGAACAACAACAACAACAACACACACACATACACTCAAGCGCCAAAACCTTATGACCACCTGTCAATAACGAGTTGGCCCACCTTTGGCGCGCAACACAGCTTCAACCCGTCTTGGCATGGATTGATACCACCACTTAATACCAGTTAAATACCACTTCCACCTGATCACGTGCCTTCCACGTCATCCAGGCGAGTTCATTGCAAAATGTATAGTCATAATGTTGTGGCTCTTGAATGTATATAGGCTATGTTATTGTTTTACGAGATTAAAACTGTTTGACTAAATACTCCTTTAATGTGCGTAAATAACCGACTCTGATTGAGTCGTCGATTCACTCCAAAGGTTCCGTCCATACTGAGACAAACCGGTTTATAATTGATTCGCGAGAACGACTCCCTTGTCTCGTTCTCTCATCTGGACGCAGCTTTAGATGCCACTCTTGTCCAGTATTCGTTTTAAACTGTGGTGTCAGAGTACGGGTGCAATACAGCAGACTCTGTTGTTATGCGTCTTTTGCAGTTGTAACATCCTTGTAATGACAAGAGATGGTCTCTGCAGCTATTTAATGATGAATTTTCATGTTCGTTTTTCCTTTATTTCTTTTTGTTTGGACCCTGGCTGTCACTTGAAAGTAGTTCTGTCGAAGAAAGCGTTTCTGGTTGCGTCACAGCGTAGTATGTCAACGATCTCAGAAAGGAGACATCCGGTCATTTGTGACCAATCATCCAG
The DNA here is from genome assembly GCA_021605075.1 of Caerostris darwini. Classification (NCBI taxonomy): domain Eukaryota; kingdom Metazoa; phylum Arthropoda; class Arachnida; order Araneae; family Araneidae; genus Caerostris; species Caerostris darwini. Next base: position 682,877 of record BPLQ01010785.1, on the reverse strand, counting down.
GAATGGATTTGTTTAAGAAGTGCTGTTTTATTGAAATTGGGAAGCTATATTCGAGAAAAGATGCAAATCTACTCGATAAGAATTAGATGAATTTCCGATTCATTGTTATTGTCCTTTTATGATTTATGCGACTCGCTTCATTTTAATGTACAGTATTTTGATTGAGCCCTTATTTAAGCAATTTGATCCATTATCTATATTCTAATCTATTTTTTAAACAATATATCATAGTAAAATGGGTGGGGAAAAAATATGTTATTTATGTTCAGCAAAATTTTAATTACGCAATCAGTTACTTATTGCGAGCTTTAAAAGTTTTTAATATATTTTTTCCAGTATTTTTTTTAAATTTTTATATTAAGCAATATAGGGGACAATGGGGCCTGAATGGCCGAGTGGCTAGCGCTCTGGCGCTCGGTACCACAGGTTTCAGATTCGAGTCCCGGCGGTGGCATGGATGTGTGGAGTATCTCGGAATCCACTTTAAACCGTAGGTCCCGGTCTAATAGGATCGTAGAGCGTTGCGGGGGCATTGTTACTCCGCGTCCGTGGCTTATCTTCAAGTTACAGGCGCCCCTGCGTAATGCAAAGTGAGTACGTCTGTGCAGCACTTGCCTTAAGGCATCCAAGACGTCCATGTCTGTGTTTGCCAGCTGCATTAGAAAGAAAAATGATCATATATATATAAAATATAAAAAATATATAAATAATAAATATATAAAAAATGTACATTAGGGGACAATAAAGCAATATATATAATATATTATTATATGTACATTTAAATGACTTGAAGTATTTGTTTCTGAAAAAAAAAATCAAACAATGTTTTTATATAAGAATATTACAAAATATAACAATATTTATTTTTTGAAATTTTTACTAAATTTTAATATTTTGAACTCAGTTTCGTTCTTCATTATTTTCGGAGCGTTTCTGACAGAATTTAGCATGAAATTTGATGACTTACTGTTATTAATTTTTTTCAAAAAATAATTCTTAGCTTCCTCACAGTGAAAAAAATAGAAAATTTAAAATAAAAATGTTTTTATTTTAATTTTTCATTCTGTACATAAAATTATCAAACAAAAGAAATAACCACAAAAAATTCGAATGTTGATAATAATTACAAAAAAGCCTTGGCATTTTTAATATTTCTCATCACTAAAAGCAGCATGAAACCAATTGGCTAGCGCTCTGGATTTTGATACCACAGGCTTCAGGTTCGAATCCTGCCTGTGGCATAGATGTTTGTTGGTGGTTCGGAATCCACGTTATACTCTAGGTCCTGTTCTAATTAGCCTAAAGTGTGGACAAAATGACCGCAGAGAGACAAACCAAACCATCACGAAAAATTAAAAGCTGAGAAAAAACGAGTTAAACTATAAATGTCGACAAAAAACGAAATTTATTTTTCCATTATTACATACATCATTATTCAAGTTATTTAAACTAATAAACGTTTTTCACAGTTGATCATTTTTAGGGTTTTGTGCCCCTTTAATATTTAAAAATTGTAGTGGAAATGTAGCAGGCACCCCCATACTAAACCCTAAGTAATGCTAAATCTTCCACAAATTATAGAGTAACTGGCAAATGACATCGAAGTGAAGCACATCGCATTAAAAAAATAAAAAAGGGCTAAATAGTTACTTTAATAGAACTACTACTACACTACACCACATCACTGTGCCTAGAACTGAGCTGCCCCTTTATAGTCTGAGAATAAGTCTTATTGGGCTGTGTGGCGCTCTACGGTCCTATGAGACCGGGACCTACGGCTTAAAGTGGATTCCGAACCCCTACAAACGTCCATAGCACCGCCGGGACTCGAACCCAAAACCTGTGGTAACGAGCGCCAGAGCGTTGGCCACTCGGCCATAAGGCCCCACGTTAACACAACTAACAGTTTTAAAATTAAAAAATTAGTTAAACCCATTGTATTTCTCGAATAAAGATATCTTCATTCCTTTCGTAAGAGCCTTGACGCCCATCTCGCACTATCTGGTGGCTCCCAATTCAAAGCCTTCATGAATTCTTCATGCAGCCATCCTCAACAATGGTCGGTCCACTCTTTTTATTTTAATGGGCATTTTCGAGACTTCTCAAGATAAATGATGGAATAAAAATTCTGCATGTGCTGTAGGTTTTTATTGAACCGAAAAATGCCACTGATATTTTAATGGAGCAATAAAAGAAAAAAACATCTCCTATCCAGACAAGAGTTTCGGTGACAGTTCCTAATGAATGACGGCCAAACAATAACATGGAAAAAATGCTCTGCCGTTGTCCTTGAATGTGAAATACAAGATGGGGTGATAAAACTGTCACCAGACGTCATTTGTTAACCCACCAAGTTAATTAATTGTTGTGCGTTAATAATACTCCAAGAAAGCCTTCATTCAATGTTGGCAGACCAACAATTTAAAATTGTTCTGCTACCAATTTATTTTAAAGAACTGTTTTGAAAATGAAATTTATATGCTATAGGACAAAGAAATGATTATGAAAACTGCTATTTCTTTTTTTTAAATAACCCTGCTTTAATCAGAATTTTTTGTTATTTTACGAAATTTTACATTTCAAAAATTTATCATAAGCATCAAAATGAGTTGTTGAAATATATTGAAGAAACGAATTGTCAGCGTAATTAAATGTAATAAGCACTTTCCAGTCAATATGTTTTTATTCAAGGTTTATTCTGAAAATAAAAGCGTAATGGAAACCCAAACCAATGAAAACAAAATTATTACATTACGTAATAAATGGTAGAACATATTTACAAGTTGAAGTAAGGTGTATTGGAAAGTAGACAAACTACAACCTGTTTGGTCTACGGGAGTATTTCTTTTTTTTAACAGTCAGCTCATAATAATAGGCTGTAAAAGTTAGTATTTGCTGATTATTATTTCGTACAGCCCTTGCATACTAATGAAAATGCTCTCGATTAAGGTGCCGCAATTTCTAATAGATAGCCAAGTCCATATTTTAAAGAATGCATAATGAATAATTAGGATAATGAATAGGCTAAAGCGCATTTGCATTGATTACATTGTTTCCTTAATGCGTGAAATATCTGTAAAAGTGATTTTTTTATGTTAATTGAAATTTAAAACCTTAAAAAAATTAATTTTTGTAAAACAGTAATTATCTTAGGCGTGCAGCATAAGTAACACCATAAATTGGATGATGTGGTATGGATGTATTGCATTTTTTCAAAATATTATTCTACTCAAATCTTTTTTGCCTTTCTTCTTACAAATGCTACATTTAAAATGAGAGAATTATAAAAAAAAAAAGCTCATTTTTGTAAGCTGGAAAAATTTCTGGTATACCTTTCTAAATGAGACACTTTCTGACAACTGTCGGAACACTGGGATATATCTATTAACCCTTTGCACTCGAATTTTTTTTTTCATTCGTATTACCAGCAACACGAAGCGATTTTAGTGAAAAGATCCTATTCACATGTAAGTTTGATATACGCATTATTTATATTGTTATTTGCATTGTTCCCGTAGCGGAGCCCTCGAGCTTGAAGACAAATTTTAAATGGCTCCGCTCCGGAGACCTCGAGTGCAAAGGGTTAATAGACGAAACAGAGCTTTTTAAGTAGGATTACATATTTATAAGTGAAGGAAACTACCTTCTTAATATATTTTTTTTCTAATACAGTTGGTATTACAGAGACAGTTAATCTTTATGCCATAAGCAAGAGCTGCCCTGCTGTTACTCACTTAAGGCTCGTTCCCACCGAGGTGAGAGACGTGAAGATTCAAGAGGCAAGCGACAAATTTTTTTCGAGCCCTTCACAGCGAAACGCCCAGTGAAGTTCCGCTTCGAGTTGAAAGTTGGGCAACTCCAAGCGGCGGACTGCAAACCGGTTTCAGGCGACCGCGGTGAGGCTAGTGATTGGTCAAATGTTTTCGCTTGCATCTTCTCGCCTTGGTGAGTACGAGCCTTTAGCACTACTCAGGGGGCAGTTTGAAGATAGGCTACGGACGCGAATCACACTGCCTCCAAATCGCTCTACGGTCCTATTAGACCGACACCTACGGTTTAAAGTGGATTCCTAACCACTACAAACATCTATGCAACCACCGGGACTGAGACCTGAAACCTGTAGCACAGAGCGCCACAGCGCTAGCCACTCGGCCATCAGGCTCTTGCCTTTTTGAAACAAAGAAAATTACCAACTGTAATTATATTTATATATTTGGATATAAAATCTTATTAAATAATTTTTGTGAATAAAAAATGTTTTTTCAAACATGAAACTTACGAAATACGAAACAAACAATTTAAATTGACTTCAAAGTTTAATTTCTTATGAATTTTAATGAGCAGAGGCGTACTTCTTGAATGAGCAATGAAGTTTCGATCATAACTTCTTAAAATAATTCCACATCGCATAAGACTCCACATAAGATATGCCACATAACACAGCTTTTGTGATGAGTTGAGCAACAAATTTTTGTCATATTTTTCCCTGATAAAAAATCAATGAAAAATCCTTGAATTTATGACATAAAATACAAATCGTCATTTTTATGAGTTATGTTTCCTTTCTTGAAAGTAAGACGGTAAAATTAAACTGATTTTTAGTTTCTTAGAAAACTAATTGCTTAGAAACATTAAATCATAGATCAGGAAATGTTAATCTTTATCTTAGTTAATAATTGCATTGTTGGCTAATTTTAAGAGCTGCATTTTGGGACATCCTTTTAAAACGAAAGTTTTTGAGATTGGCCATTTATAATAACCAAATTCTTAGTAGCACTGAAAAATTTGAATGTATTTTTCTTTCTTACAAATATATTACTCGTGCGTCTTTACATTAGTATGAATTATTCCGTTAATCTCCTCTTGCAATGAATAATGCTGAAAATCTTGTGGATTCAGGATGTCCTCCATTTATTTCAAGATTTATTTCATTTACTGAAAGACGCTCGGAACGTGTACTTGAAAAGGATTTAAAACATTTACCCTGATAAAGAATTAGATGAAAAGTACATGATGAATTCTGTATAAGAAAAATGAAAACCCTGAAATGTAAAAGTGGATTAAAGTTAAAAAGAATCACGGAAGACTATTTCTTGAAAAGTATTATCGGGGAATATCATTAAAAGAGTCAAGAATTAAAATGAACATTTTTGAATTTACATTTCATGTTGTACATTACTAAATGTTAATACAAAAAGAGAAATTCAATGAATAAAGGTTATATCAGCAATCTGTATGAGAAAATCTATTTGAAATAAACCAAACATTCATTTTAAAAATATTGAAATTTAATGAACAGTTTAGTACGATGCCTTTTGAATTTAAGAGTATAGTTTATCATCATCATCAGTCGTGCAACAAGCCCCATTGGAGGCCAAAGCCGCCTGCCTACAAGCAGGTTTCGAGACAGGAGACGTTTTCTTTTTAAGGGGTAAGGTTGTCAGCCCTTATGCGCAACGCTCTACAGTCATATGAGACATAGGACCACTTGGCTTCCACGCCACCATTTGTACAGAAGATCTGTTACAAGGGCTTCCAATGTGGCTTCGCCTCCAATGGAAGAACTCTCTGCCTTGCAGATTTATCGCGCTCATGCTGTTATTACTTATTCCACTTGCCAGTCATCTAGACCAAGCCCACGAACCCTTATGGACTCATGGCTGAAGGTAAAAGGGGTTGGCTTCTGTTGTGATGGAGCAGAGGTAGAAATCTGACTTGGCTCTGTGAGGCTCTTACTGTCATATGACAAAAGGACCTACTGCTTCCGCACCACTGCAACCATAAATGCATCACTGGGACTCGAATCCGAAACCTGGGGCGTAGAGAGCCAGTCACTCGACCAACAGACCCAGTATCCTTTATAGAAATAAAAAATTTTATATTTTATAGTTTTGTAGCGTGCGTCTCAAGTAGAAAGTACTTAAGTACAAAAAAAAAAAAAAAAATCAGAAATGTACAGACGTAGACAATACAAATTTAGCTATTTATTGTCGCATAGTGATGAGACAAAACAAAACGGCGGCATTTAAACTGGTTTTTTCCAATGTCCTGCCATTATGTGAAATCCGTTGAAATTCTTTGAAGAAGAAGCTCTGAAACATTTTAAGTGCCCGGTGTGTGACCTTTCCGTCTGCGGCGTTCCTTTGTGCAGCCGAGGACGCCGAGTGCACGAAGTACGACCTCTAAGGTGAGGGATGATGTGTGACGTATCATTGTTTTGTGCATTCATGGCTACAAAGATGAGCGATTCTTCCAAGGTAAATGAATCTCTTTTTTTCCTGGACCATTTATGCACGTCATTGGGAAATTGAGCAATCAGAGTTCAAATGCCCAGTAAAAGTTCTCTTCCATTATTGCCTATACTACGGAAAGTGTCGATTAATATTATTTTTATTAAAGACAAATAGAATTTGGAAATTTTTTTTTCCAATGCAGCTGGCAAACAGACATGGACGTCTTAGATGCCTTAAGGCAAACGCTGTACAGACGCTACCCACTTTGCACCCAGGGGGCGCGTGTAACTTGAAGATAAACCACGGACGCGATGTAACAATGCCCCCGCAACGCTCTACGATCCTATTAGACCGGGACCTACGGTTTAAAGTGGATTCCGAACCACTGCACACAACCATGGCACCGCCGGGACTCGAACCCGAAACCTGTGGTACCGAGAGCCAGAGCGCTAGCCACTCGGCCATTCAGGCCCCAGAATTTGGAAATAGAATAAACGATATTTTAATGTGCATTGGGGGACGATATTGCATTTCCACTATTACAGCGGTGATCAACCCGCGGACCCTACTTGAAAAATTACAAAATATATTTATTTTATAATGGCCAAAGTAATGAAAACCAATGTGTTAAAAAAGCACATTATGTAGGCATCCGTCTATTTAGAAATGAACTGCCGAAATGATGAGAAAAAATGAACTTTGATTTCAAAATAATATTCTTGCGCAATACTAGTAAAATAACTACCATATATTAGTAAAATAAATATTTTTTAATGATTTCGTTTTTTTTTATTTCACATTTTTTTATATTTCATTTTTAGTGTTTATAGATTTCTTTACAATATGTTTTTAGTATCAAAATAGTATATTACCTCCAAAAAACGTCTATAGTGGGTCTAAATCTAATAGGAGGAAATATAATTTTATTGGCGTACCTCGGAATTAGGATGCATTTCCAAAGTCAAAAGTCTTCACGAATAGCGGCCGCTAGCAACGGCGCCGCTTCACTATACAGGACTTCTCATAAGTTGGCCTCGATTGACACCCTACCCAATTGCAAAACATGGGGAGTGAGTGCTGGGCACTCTAGAATGTGCTTAGGTGTTAGGAAAGCGTTGGGGCAATTTCAGCAGGGGGGTGTATTCCCTGGTCTTGCCTGGGAGAATCTTCATCCATCTGTAATGATTAGTTCCGAGTCTGCTAATAACTGATGTCAACTTCCTAGGGCAGTTGAAGTCCGGGATGAGTGGCTTCTTAAAGTTATAGGAATGAGTCGGCTTTTGGCAACTGCGTTAGCATTTGCAAGTATGGTAGTCCTATGTTTGATAAAAACGCGATAGTAGTTCTTGCAAAAAAACGTGAATTGCAATAATTTAAATCCCATTTGTAATTCAGATGATAATAAATAAAAAAACAAAACAAATTTTATTGCTTCATATTATGTAAAATAATAACTTTATTCAACTAATAATGCATATATATTGCTATACTACAGTTTTTAATTTTCCTGTCATACAAAACGCGAGATTTAAAAATGGTTGGCTGAAAATTCAGGCCTAATATTTTTACATATTCCTTTAAAATATGTCTAATACGATTAAATCATGTTTTTTGTAGCCGGAAGTTAATATTTTTACAACAGTTTTTTAGAATTAAAGTAAATAACCCTACAACCCGCATAAAAAAATAATGATATTTTTTTTTCTAGATTCTAGATTGTAATTTGCAACATATAAAATAACTAGCTAAAAGTAAATTTAATAAAAGCAAAGCAAATATATTTTTGAACTATTTTGAAGACTATATATTTTGAGAAAGTTATTGCTAGAAATGTCACATGTATTTTGATCAGCTAACACCTGGAAATTTGCAGGTGGCCCAATCAGACGGATTCCAACACAGGGGTGTAAAAGAAAAGAAAACTAGTTAGTCTATTTTTAGAAAGATAAAAATAGTTTTAATTTCTAATAATTAAAAATTTAAATGACATAATATCAAAAAAAAATTAGATGAATGTAATTAACTATTAAAATTTTCCTTTCTAAATCGATTTGCGCTGCGTATGTCTGACTAGTACTCCTACCAAATAAGGCTTCAGGTTCGAATCCTGGCGGTGTCGTGGATGTTTGTGAATGGTTCGGAATCCAAGTTCAACTGTAGGTCCCAGTCTAATGAGCCCAAAGTGTACACAAAATGAACTGCAGAGCAACAAACCAAATGAAACCTACCAAGTAATTGAAGTGTACATTTCAGTTTTAAAGTGCATGTTTAAAAAAAAAATGAAAAGTTTTAATGTGTTTTAAAGTTAGTTTCACACCTATAATAAATTAAATATAAGTCAATAAAGAATTTAGATTATAAATTTAAGGAACTGTCAGGAGAATTATTTTAAATTCATTTCTCACAAAACTCGAAGAACTAATAAGGCGTTCTCTGAACTGCTTTAATGAAAATCACTCTAAATCTTTATGCCGGCTAATTGGCTTTCAATTGGACATCGGATAACAACAAATAATTGAAACAAAGTGATTTAAATCAATGTCTACAGTGCATGAATAAAACATAACAAACGATACCATCTTTACTCAACAGATGACCTCAAGAAATAATATGATTGTTATTTGTTTTGAAAAATATTCGATAAAATCCGTTACTCGTACGCTGATGAAATGAACGATTTCTATTCGTGAAATAATTATTTATTACTTTTATCAGACGCAGCGCGAATTTTCCTTCCCTAAAACAACAAAAAAATAAGGGAAAAAAACTTTTCTGAACCGAAGGCTAAATTTCGGTTACTTTAATTTATGACGTTGAACAATTTTTTTCTTTCTATGTTTTGAAAATACCGACGCTACTGAAAATATTACTCCTTAGGTCCTTAGCGGTCTGGTGGCTAAGTGGCTATCTGGCCTTTGGTATTACAGGCTTCAGGCTCGAATCGTGGTGGGGGCATGGATATTAGTGAATGGTTCGGATTACACTTTAAACTGTAGGTACCGGTCTGTAAAGACCTCGTGTGCACAAGGCGACCGTAGGTGACAAATCAAATCAAACCAAACCTTAGGTCCTTAAAAAAATTGTATTGAAATGATGATTTTAATAATTTAAAAAGAAATATTTTGATTGCGAGTTTAAAAATTTCTTATAATTTAATTTTATAAATAAAATGTTAAAAATCCCCCGGAAAATTTTTTTTTTTTTTTGCTGATAATTATATTTTGTTTTGCTTTTGTTTAACGCAGTACATGATCATTTTTATGAGTTACAAAGGGCGGTGTGCTGTAATCAAATAAAAAAAAAATTTATCTGAAAAAAAAAGTTCATTTTACTTTCCACTTTATACATATAAATATATGAAAATTCAATTTAACTTGGTAGTTTGTCGTTCTAGGGTCATTTTGTGCACCGGGACCTAAAGTTTAGCGTGAATTCCGAACCACTAATTAAACTTGGTAGGTCGACAATACATTGTTATAAGTCAAAAATTAATTTAGTCCAGACTACTGGAAAATGCGGAACATTAATTTGGACCGCAAAGTGTTGAGAACTTTGTGTCCTTCCACATTTCTCATGTACCACTTAGTATTTGAATTTGTCGGATAGTAATATTTTGAATGCGTCAAATGTTTTTAAAATTAGAGTCTGCAGTGAAGGACAAAAATATGAAAAGCATAAGTGATAACATGTCTCAGTACTTATTTTATACTATACTGTGCAAATTAAGCTTGTTTTCTTTATTCTATGAAAATAGAAACTCTATTACAAACTTCATAATATCATAATTTCTTGTCATTTTACACCAAAGCCATCAGAAAAATATAGTTAGAAGATTTTTTTGTTTTGCTAAACGAGGATTGTTTGATAATCCCAGTTGGAAGAATTTTTTTCTAACAAAATGGGGCTCCTCCTTATTCGAATATTGGTGGTAGGAAGTTTCTGAGTGGATAAAATAGATTGGGGACAGGGCGGCCAATGTTTGAGTCCCCGCCCCCTAGAGTTTTTACCCAGACTAATGGCTAATCGGCTAGCGCTCTGGTCTTTGGTACCACAGGCTTCGGGTTCGAATCCTGGCTGTGGCATGAATGTTTGTGAGTGGTTCGGAATTCGTCTTAAACTGTAGGTCCCGGTCTGTTTAGCCTAAAGTGTGCACACAATGACCGTAGAGCGACAAACGAAACCAAAACCTAAAGTTTTTACTTGATATCTTGTATTCTTAGTTTATATTTTTAAAAAATTGTACAAAATTTTGGGTTTTGAGCTTTATCGAAGAAATAAGACTCAAACATAATGGGAAATATGCATCTATGTAGCCTATGTTTTTTAGTTTTACTGTTACAAAATAGAAAACATTCTCCGAAGTGTCTTTAGATTTTCTACAATGATGTCAGTTTGATTTTTGCTTTAAATAAAAATATTTGCAGCTACATTGCTTTTGATACTTTTGCTACTTACTCTGCTCTCTTTTATTTACTTTTGCTGTCGTGTTAAAATGAAGCTGATTATAGAATTTCAATAAAAGCATTTTAAATATCATGTTTTGTATTCATTGCTATGATCTGATTGCATAAATATATTAAGTTGTTTTATTGAAGATGCCATTCTACAGACAGCTAAATTGGTACAGACTGATTCAAAGCAATCAGAAGAAACTAAATGACATTTCACTTGGTGAAAAAGAATCAACGCATTTGATTGACGAACCTTTTGATGAATACATTAAAAAACATGTGAAGAGGATTGCTACACGTTCTGAGTAGAAATTTGTAACAAATTCAAGAAAAGTTTTACTTTCAGTGATTAGAGCTCGGATGCAGAATTCCGTATAATGAATCCTAAAATAGGCCTTAATGAATTTATTTAACATTTATTGTACATTAGTTCATTTTTTTTGTGTTGTAGCAGAAGAAATTTTAAATGGTTTGGACTATGAATAAAGAAATTAATGTTTGAACGTTGCAAAATTACCATTCGCTTCAGAGGACATTCCACACTTATTGGTATGAATTAAAAAGCATAAGAAACGGCTTGCAAGATTCAAAATAGGATATTTAGGCGACCTCATTATCTTGTCTCATTTTTTAAGAGCCGTTGAGTGCATAATTTCTGTAATAAACTGCTTGTTGAAAATTGCTTGAAAACAATATTTAGTCTAGTTGATGATGTAATTCTTAAGAGACAGACAATCAGTAGAGGTAAAAATGATTGTACAACTTGAACAATAGAATTGTAAAAGATTTTCAAAATGCTTAGAAAGTCAACACTATTTAAAGAGAAAGAAAGAAGATACAGAGACTGTGACGATTGAAATTGGTGAAGATCTTGGAAATTTTATAAGCCTAATCTTGAGTTTTAATAAGAATTGCATTGGCAACCCAGATGGAGGTTTGTTTTGTTTGTCGCTCTTCGGTCATCTTATGCACACTTTTAGGCTAAACAGACCGGGACCTACAGTTTAAAGTGAATTCCGAACCGCTACAAACAGTGATAGCACCGCCGGGAGTCGAATCCGAAACCTGTGGTACCGAGTGCCAGAGCGATAACCAATCCGCCATCAGCCCCCCGATGGAGGGTGCTTGAGAGTAAAATATTGTCTTCCGCACATGACTTAAATGTCTGTGAGTTTCGTTACATGATAGGTACTGCTGATCCGCTGTCTACGAGCCCGCATGGCTTGGTGTCGCTATCTAATTCATTTCAATGGATGCATTGTAGCATGAATGGGAACTATTTTTAATGCAAGCAGAGTGGATACATGTTCAGTTTCTGAGAAAGTTTGGTTTGTCGCTTCACAGTCACCTTGTGCAATCGAGGGCTAAACAGACCGGGATCTACAGTTTAAAGGGAATTCCGAACCACCAACAAACATCCATGCCACCGCCAGGATTCAAACCTGAAGCCTGTGGTACTAAAGGCAGAGCGCTAGCCACTTGGCCACAAGGCCGCGAGTTTTTGAGAGGTAAGAACTAAACTAATTCTAATTTGAAGAGGCGTGCGAGTCTGTAATCCCGTCTTTTATGCATTGTATATTTTAATGTAACCTTGAAAATCGGAAGAAAGTCGGTTGCATCGACATTGATATTTCTTTTACAGTAAGCTTCCCACGTTAATAATGGTCCAAGTAATATTGATTCGGTAATCAATGTCAAATAATATTGATATTTGACATTCGAAATGTTTAAAATAGTCATTTCAAATTGATAGTTTCACGTTCATTTTACAACTCAGCTAATATCAGTCTGGAGCACACACAGGATAAAAATATTATTCCACTGTCCCATTCACTACTCGTGTTCTTTCTCAGAGCAATTAGATGCCTCGTATCTCAGTTACAATTCTATTATTCTGTTGTGAACAAAGAGTTGTTTTTTTATTCCAATCGTTTCGGTCCAGTATTCAATTGCTTTGCCTTCTAACATAGTGTTCTTTCACAAAAGCATTACCCCTGTATTGTATTGCTGTATTGTATAGTATCTGGTAATTGCCTCATTATTTTGAAAATACTGGAAAGCTTTTTTTTTTGTTGTGAAATAATTAGTTATGATAAACGAACAAAACTTAAAAGTATTTTTAATTTCTAACATTAAAAGATCTCTTGCTGTTAACATATACAGTGTATTTTTCTCCAAATTATTGGAATACATAATAAATATCAAAACGATGGAAAAACTTTATATCATAGTGTAATTAGTTTTAAATCTATAGTTTAATATCTAAAGTTTAGCAATATGCTATTCCTTTCTCCCATTTCATTTGTTACTGAAATTTCAATGATTTTCATTTCTTGCTAGAATTGACGACGGTTTTTTTTTTTTTTTTTTTTTTTTTTTTTAACTTTCTTGATACGAGACATCTTTAAAATGAAAAATTTCATGTACACAAACAAAATTTTTTTTTGATATAATGTCTGCAACAATCTATAAACATTTAGAATTTTCATTTTAAGAGACTATATGTATGAATGCACTTACTTTTAACAGTTAATTCATTGTGTCTTATTATAAAATTTAAAAAAAAAAAAAAAAAAAACGTTGAACCATTTTAAGTTGTAGTATATAATAACAAAAGTGCAAGCATGTGTTCAAAGTTTAAAATATTAATTTTGTTACGATGCTATTGTTTTATAAATGATCACTGACGTATTTCATGCTATTTACGTCCTACAATTTTCTCTTTACATTTCCCTAAGAAGGACGAAAGAAGAAAAACGTGAAGGAGGAATGTAGGAAGGACGTCATAATATTTTCCGTTTTTTTTCCTTCTTTCTGTAATTGAATTGTTCTTTTTATGGTATTTCACTTACAGCTTATATCATCACTTATATCACAAAAATAAAGTTTGCAACTTTCATACATGAAATATTTCGGATAACAAATGTCCATCCATATCAAAGATGAACATTTTGTTTCTGAACATATACAAGAAATCTTTTCTTTTTTCCTAGGCAGCTGGCAAACAGACATGGACGTCTTGGATGCCTTAAGGCAAGCGCTGCACAGACGTTACTCACTTTGCATTACCCAGTGGGCGCGGGTAACTTGAAGACAAGCCACGGACGCGGAGTAACAATGCCCCCGCAACGCTCTACGATCCTATTAGACCGGGACCTACGGTTTAAAGTGGATTCCGAACCACTACAAACAACCATGGCACCGCCGGGAGTCGAACCCGAAACCTGTGGTACCGAGCACCAGAGCGCTAGCCACTCGGCCATTCAGGCCCCCATACAAGAAATCTTAAATTAAGAAAACTGTCTTGACTACAGAATTTATCCACGACATTGCAGATGTTAACATTAGCCAATTTTTATTGAGGATAAAACATAAATCTACAAAATGTATCTTCACCAGTGGATCTTTAACATCACTGTGTTGTATATTTCCGATCTGGATAAGTACAAAACATAATTTTTTTGAAAATTGAAATAAACAAATTTGTTGCAAATTTTGAGACAGTAGATGTTTTCTTGCTACAGGGTAGGGCTGTCAGCCCTCTACAGTCCTATTAGACCGGGACCTACGGTTTAAAGTGGATTTCGAACCACTACAAACATCCTTGGCGCCTCTGGGACTCGAATACGAATCCTGTGGTACCGAGCGGCTGAGCGCTAGTCACTTGGCCATTAGACCCAATTGGCAATGTAATAGGATAAAAAGCATTTATGATAACAAAAAATGCTTTCATTTATCATGAGGATTAAAAAACAATGTACATGTACAATAAAAGGTTTTGAAATAATAAAATGATGAAAAATGTTTATTAGAAAGTCTCTTCTAACTGAAGTTTTGTCTTGGAGATCTTATTTCAATTTTCAAGGTGATTCCAGCCTTATTTGGACGCCAACAATTCTGCCTGAATTTTGCCTTTTTTGACAAGTTTAGGCCTGATACTTGAAGGGAGGTTGGGATATTTAATGGTCTTCCTGATCTTGCTGGTGACTCCAGCAATTTTTGTAATCCTAGACATACAACGAATATGAGGGATCCAAGATTTGTACTGATCTCCTACTTTTTTTTTTTTTTATCAATAAAGTAATAGTCTTTCTTACTTTAAAATTAGTTCACCATAACAGAAATTATTTGGAGGGTTTTTACAATTTCGCGGCATTTTAAGGAATCTGCTCCTATAAACATATTTGGCACCACAGGCTTCAGGTTTGAATCCTGGCGATGGCATGGATGTTTGTGAGTAATTCGGAATCCACGTTAAACAGCAGGTTCCAGTATATTTAGCCTAAAATGGGCACAAAAATGACTCTAGAGCGACAAACCAAACCAGATCTATAAAAATAAACCATTGGATGCAAAGTAAAGGCAAGTAGCTTCTTATAAATTAATATAAACACCTTTCTAATTCGACATACAGATATAAACAAACAGGAATTGACTCACGTAAACTACTCGCCGAGATTATCAAGTTCTCAAGGCTTGTTTTGACAGGTCTGGCTACAAAGATATCAACTTTATTGGAATCTATGTTATCATACATTGTTGGTGACTACCTTCTTTTAATAAAATCGAAGCAAATAGAATTGCATCAAATAGCACTGTGTCATCTGTGAAACATAGATATATTTTTTAATATATGTAAAACTGAAAAAAATAATAAAATAACCACACCTAAACACCGATAGGCAACTTCTGTGGTTATTTTCATCTTTAGCGTTGCAAAGTACTTCAGAAACAGCTACAGCTATCCATTTAACAAAATTATTGTAGATCAGTGGTATCTTTTCATAATTTGATTGTACATGTATTCAGAATTTCAATTTTTAAATAAGAGTATCACATAATAGAATTAAAGGATCTGAGTAATTCATTATAGTTATAAAAAAAATTCCATTGAAGTGCAAATATTTAAAGAATTTTACTGAGGTGTTAAAAAAAGAATTCCATGCATTATAAATATTCTTCGATCCTTTAAGTACACACAAAACTTGTTCCAAAAGCATTTGCCAGATCTGGTTCAAACCGGAAAAATGTCGAAGGCCACGCGTTGCATTGCATAATATTTAAACATTGATTAGATCACGGTTAACTAAAGGCAATACGTTTTTATTATCCAACCCTGTCTGTAAACCACTGGATAAAGTTTCCTTCTGCGATATCTCCCTCGATAATCTCTGAGAACAATTACAGGTATGACAGATAGTGCATTCTTCCTGATCCTTTTGTTTGTTTGTTGAAGAAAGTTTCGAAATTGTCATTTGATTTCCATCTTCTTCGTTTATTATGCATCGCAAGCTCTGCCCACACTTTCTACTGCAAGCTCAAGACCGCGAAACAAAAGGCGATGTTAATCAACTGTCTTCAAATAAATAAATGCATGCAGGCTCAATAACGCCACCAAAGTAGAAGTTTTCGTGGCTGAATATATGAAATACAACATATGAGGTAATTATGCAAAACAAAAATGCCCCCTTTATGGCCCAACACACATATTTGCGAACGACTGGACAATAGTTCATTTGTCAAGGTTTGGTTTGTCACTGTACGGACATTTTTTGAGCACTTTGAGCTAATTAGTCCAAAACCTACTGTTCAATGTGGATTCAGAACCCCTCACAAACATCCATGCTATCGCCAGGATTCGTACTTGAAGTCCAAAGTGCTAGCCAATTGACCATCAGGCCTCAGTTGACTGCAGTTGACTATGCCAATTGACCATCAGGCGGATAGTGCACTATAGCCTGCCCTGCTCGTGGGCCTGGTTAGTGAGCAGGAGGGTTCAGGTTCAAATCCGTTACAGTCACAGAACGTTAACACAATCGCCATCGAGTGTTTACGTTTTTTAGAAGCGTAGACACTCGATGGCGATTAGGGTAGCTTTCTTGACACTCAAGTTTCCTGGTGGAAGTTTCTCTTGTTTTCTTCTGTACATAGGACAGTTACCTCCAAAAGTCCTCCTGTAAGACATTGTTTACCCTACTTCATTTGTCCAGTGTCTCTTCTGGGTATGCATTAACACTAGGCTCACCGATGCTCAAAACTACCCCTACTCGGTGCAAGTATTGATGGGACATTTACAGTGGGGCAGCATGGTTATTGTTCGGAAAACGCAGATGTTAAATCTGTCTATATTTTGTATAAATCTTTCTCAAATATCTTGCAGTGATTCCCAGACGATAACTTTATCGACCACTTTTCTCGAAAGAAATGTTGATACACCAAAAAAATGTTTCCCAGAAAAATAGAAGTGATAAAAAAAAATAAAAGTGCTATTAGAGGAAATGCCTCTATGTGTTGGAAAAAAAAGTAATTTGACAGTTGCACGCTTTAGCCTGTAGTCATTCGTACAGAAGATCTGTTGCAGTAGGCCTCCACTGTGGACCGCTTCCAATGGTAGACTCTCTGCCTTGCAGAATTATCGCGCTCTTGTTGTTGCCCACTTGGCACTCATCTAGACCAAGCCCACGAACCCGTATGGACTCATGGTTGGAGGGGAGGGGGGCAACTACTGTTGTGAAGGAGCACCCGTAGAGAGAAGTCTGACTTGGGCTCCGTGACAACCTTACAGTCCTATGAGACAGAACCCCTGCAAACATCCAAGGCACAGCCTGGGACTCGAACCCGAAATCGCTAGACAGTCGGCCATTCAGGCCCATTGCGCTGATACCTGACATATAAGCTGGTGCTTTCGATTTCGAATGTCAAATCGAGTTCTTTATTCAGACGCACCAATCAGCTGATTCCAGCAATCAATATTTTTATATAAAACAACCTTTCGGTATGTTTGTATAGAAATTGATTTAAAAACTGAAAATAAAATAAAAACCTTTTAAAAAAAATCCCCTATTTTATCATCGAAATTAAATAAAAATGAATCGAAATAAATTTTAATCTAGGTATTTTTTTGTTTTTATATGTTTCATAAAGCCATTTTTTTTTCTATATATTGTTTTCTATATGCTAGAAAATACAAGAATATTAAAATAAAACAGGAAAAGCATTTACATATAAAAAATATTTTAAAGCAATGTAAGGAAAATATTATAATATGATTATTAATTATAAAGGCGAAAATGTATCTTTTTGTTCTTTTGCTAGCTTTTCATTAAATCGAATAACAAAAAAAGTCTCTTGACAATCAAGTTATTAGTGTTTCTTTCTTTTTTTTTTAAACATGTAAGTTTTTTTTATAATTAAATAACATTGTAGATGTGATGTTTTATTCATTTTAATTTGCATTAGAAATTTTGGCCAACGGCCATACCATGCTGAATATACCGGTTCTCGTCAGATCACCGAAGTCAAGCATCATTGGGCCGCGGTCAGTACTAGGGAGGGTGACCACCTGGGAACACCGCGTGCCGTTGGCATTCACAAATTTGGGACCTGAATGGCCGAGTGTCTAGCGCTCTGGCGCTCGGTGCCACAGGTTTCGGGTTCGAATCCCGGCGGTGCCATGGATGTTTGTAGTGGTTCGGAATCCACTTTAAGCCGTAGGTCTCGGTCTCTTATGACTGTAGAGCGTTACGGAGCCAAAGTCAAACTTCTACCTACTGGTGCTCCATCACAACAGAAGCTGCTTGCTTCCCCTTCAATCATGAGTACGTATGGGCTCGTGGGCTTGGCCAGCCAAGTGGGATAAGAAACAACCACAACAAAACAGAAGTATATGAAGAGCAATTTATTTAAGTACAAAGATAAAATATTCACAAGAACTATCGTGATAAGCTGCAGTTATTTAATTGTTTAAAAAAATAACGAACTACAAGGATTCAATTCCTTTCTGCAATATTGAATAAAAATTTTAATGCATTCTGTTATCCATTGAAGCATGAGCCCCCATTCTTTAAAAATATTTGTTAGTTCCTCTGCATAAATACATCACCATGAAAGGAATGCGGAAGTTCTTTACTCTTTTACATTAAAATTGAAAATTATTTTCAAAAGCAGAGTAATTATTGATAATATTTAAGCCCACAATATTTCGAGTTCTGAGTACACCAAAAAAAGTTTCTTTTATATTATTTTGCGTTAATCTTTCATTTACTTGATATAATGCAGTTATTTGTCTCTTCTATCGCATGTGCTCTCTCTTTCGGGGACGTCCTCTCCCTTCTAGAGGGCATATCCTCGGTTTCAGAATCACAGCTTTAGAGCAGGGGCCTCTCCAAGCTTTTCGGCCTTAGGGCCATACTGTTTACTCCAGTAGTACCGAGGGCCAAAACCGTTTTGATTTTTCGGCCATTATCCATATTTCTAGACTATTCCGTTCCTGGGGGATTTTTAGGATAAAAATCATATGATTGATTCAGGATATATACATTCCAAACATCGATATACGTACATATGCGATACTCTTTACTCCAACATAACTACCGCGGGATGTTCACTAGTTTACAATGTTAGTGGGATTCATTTCAATTATTTGTTAGTTGTTATGTTTAAGTTCAATTTTCTGCTTATTATGCTTGTCATTAAGCTTTACCTAGCAAGTCAATAAAAACGAATTATTATCATTCTGTGTTTTTTTTTTTTTTTATCCAACTTATTACAGCAACAATAAGCTATTCGCTGTCGCGGGCCGGATGGATGACACTGGCGGGCCGTAGTTTGAAGACCCCTGCTTTAGAGAATGAAGTCCTCGGTTTGCATATATTCACCATTTCTTTACAGTAGATACAGAAACAAACAATAGAGAGTTTTTGCATACCGTATTTTGGACGTCCGTTAGCTTTTTCTCCCTAACGCTCATGCTCATAGGAAATTGCGCATGCGTATCTGTAATAATGTTTCCTATGAGCATGCGCGCTAGGGAGAAAAAGCTAACGGACGTCCAAAATACGGTATGCAAAAACTCTCTAATATCTGTTGTGAGTGTTGTGACTAATATTCATTGTCCTGCAGTGCGCGACGGACATCAAATGAGTGATCTACTCAAGGATGGAGGGAAAGGGGGCAGTTTCTGTTGTGATGGAGCACCCGTAGGTAGAAGTCTGACTTGGCACCATGACGCTCTTACAGTCCTATGTGACCGGGACCTACGGCTTGAAGTGGATTTTGAACCACTACAAACATCTATGACACCGCCAGGACTCGAATCGGAAACCTGCGCCAGAGCGCTAGTCACTCGGTCGTTCAGGCTCAAACAATATCTACTATAATATGATGAAAATGCAACAACTGAATTCAATAAAAAATAAATAATTTAAAAAGTGATATTACATTGATTCAAAAAATCAATACAATAAAAATAATTTAAAAAGTAATATTACATTCAGTTAATAAGTTTTTTAATATTAGGTTCGGTTTTTATAGTAACCATGCTTAAAAGCGACCCATCCAATGGTTTTTGGTCATTGATTCTTTAAGAAAACGATTATACCTGAAAATATTATACCTATTATAAATACATGTTCATAAATCAATAAGTTATAATCAGTAAACGATTATATTTTTCAATAAATGTTCTCAAACAGATATTGATTCAACCAAGTTTTCTAACGTCTCACCTCATCGTAATACCCATTTTACCCAAATGCAACCGGTGTAAACCATTTTTAGATTTTGAAGAACGATTCAAACAGAGAACAGGATTCATATTTAGCTTAGTTAAAAAGGCGAACATTTAAATATTAGAACATTTATTTTGTTCAATGTTTTACATTTTATTGCAGCCTAGAAGATCAGTCAACAACGTGTAAGCTTGGATGCAGGATCCCTATCGATGCATTTCATTTTGTCTCTGATTTTTATTGCCAAAAAAAAAAAAGATTTCATTTTAAAATTGAGCTTAGTAAAATAATACATTAATGCAGGGGTCTCCAAACTACGGCCCGCCAGTATCATCAATCCGGCCCGCGACAGCGAATAGCTTATTGTTTCTGTAATAAGTTGGATAAAAAAACACAGAATGATAATAACTCGGTTTTATTGACTTGCTAGGTCAAGCTTAATGGCAAGCATATACGCAGAAAATTTAACTTAAGCATAAAAACTAACAAATAATTGAAATGGGTCCCACCAACATTACAAACTAGTGAACATCCCGCGGTAGTTATGTTGGAGTAAAGAGTATCGCTTATGTATGTATATCGATGTTTGGAATGTATATATCCTGAATCAAACATATGATTTTTATCCTGAAAATCCCCCAGGAACGGAAAAGCTAAATTAACCGCGGGGTATCCACTTGCAAAAAAATACTAACGAGATTCATGTAATTGTGATTTTCCACTGACAATAGTTTGAGCGAGCATACGCTTACTAACTACAGAGCGCATACTCGGCGACTGGTCTAGAATTTATAAATAGTGGCAGAAAAATTAAAACGGTTTTGGCCTTGGTACTTACTGGGTAAACAGTATGGCCCTAAGGCTAAAAAGTTTGGAGACCCCTGCATTAATGCATAATGTGCAAAAATGAATCAAAATAACTGGTGCATTAAAAGGCTTAAGCATATTTGAATCAAGAACACATTTGTAAAGAAACATTTTTAGTGATGGATATCAATAAAATAGACCTATAAAAAAACCGTTGGCTTTGTTATTATTACTAAAATCGAAATAAATAACAACAAAAAAATAGCCACTTAATAAATTAGTATTATATTACTCATGACATTCCTTATTTGCTACTTACTATATTTTGTAATTTAAAAAAAATTAAATATAAGGAAAGGAAACACATGTAACACTTTTCAATGATTTTTTTTTCTTTGAATTTGTGTGTTTACAGTGAGTTCATAAGGGCCTGATGGCCGGATGGCTAGCGCTCTGGCAGTCGGTACCACAGGTCGGGTTCAAATCCCGGCTTTGCCCATGGTTGTTTGTAGAGGTTCGGAACCCATTTTAAACCGCAGGTCCCGGTCCCAATAGGATCGTAGAGTGTTGCGGGGGCATTGTGACTCCGCGTTCGTGGCTTACCATCAAGTTACACGCGCCCCCTGGGTAATGCAAAGTGAGTAACATCGGTGCAGCCCTTATGGCAAAGATTGCGGTCTATTTGCCAGCTGCATTAGAAGAAAAAAAAAGAAAACAGTGAGTTCATAAGTATCCTTGCTATAGAACAATTTTTAGAGACATGTTTTTCGTTATGAATATCATAAAAATTATAGATACGTATTCTGAATCCAGGCTAGTACTTTGAATCCTGCCGGTGGCATGGATGTCTGTGGGTACTTCGGAATCCACTTAAACTGTACGTCTCGGTTTGATTGGCCATAGAAGGATCGTAGAGCGACACACCAAGTGAGTATTTAATGACAAACGTTCAGATCTTCTAGTTTACAATATTTAGAAAGCATCGAATAATAAATTTTTTAAATATTTAAATGCTTACTTTATCAGCTGAATCCTATTTCATGTTTTAATTTTTCATCCAAATCTAAAATTCTTCCAAAAAAGTTGCTTATCATTTACATATATAGATATATATTAAAATGGACAGGCTGTAAGACGGGCTTCTGGAAAAACACCGGAGGCCCATCCCTGCTTTAAAGACCAAAAGGATTGCAACCCTCTCTCTCCAAGTGGCCTTGAAAAACTTTCTTTTTCGTTCAATTGCACTCGCAACCTGTTAGCGCAACAATGTCGGCGGCGAGACCGTATCTGTCCAGCGATGCGAGGTGTGTTGCTTCGCATCACATTGTTTGTCCACCGCGTGACCTTCTCGGAGGGCTGTTGTTTGCATACTTACTCTCTGCAACCTTGGTCCGTCTCCGGCCACAGAATGCGGGTGAAGGAGAGGTTCTCTAGTGCGCACTGGCAGCACCGACTTGCTCAAACGATTCTTTCCTTTCTTCATTTTAAAGTTTTATGGATGAGAGATGACATCAACTGTTGCTGCTCCTTATTGTATCTCTTGCAACATTCGTTTAATACGATGTATGAATAGTCGGGTTTTTTCAATTCCTTCTATTGGCTCACACTCTCCCTATATATATCTTGTTCAAATTTCCAATCGTTCATAAAATACTTTTTATTCATCCACTCAACTTCAAATACATTTTTTTTTAACTTGTAGTGGATGACACTGGATGTTAATACAGTCTTTTCAAATATTAATTCAGCAATTAAATTTAATTAATTCATTTTAGTTTCTTTTTTTAGATTTAAGTTGCATATATCTACCAATAGATAAAGTTAAAAAAATGAATGAAAATTACTTATAAAAGACTTTCTGCAATAGAGTGAAAAAAAAAGTAGAAATTGACCTTTAAAATTTTTTTTTTTTTATATTACTTGTTCTTTCTTCTTTTCTTAAAGTTTTATGGATGGTTATTGGATGGAAGATGACATCATCTGTTTCTGCTTGTATTTTATCTGTTGCAACATTCATTTAATACGATGTATAAATAGTCTTTTTTTTTATAGGTTTCACAATCAGTTTCGATGCAGCACACAAAAAGAAACATTTTTCACGATTTGGTATTAGTTGTCGAGAGATTTAAAGAAAGAATAATGAAATTAGGAAAAAGCTGTAAATATCTTATAAAGATTCATAGCAGTGTCGAGAAACTAAAAAAAAAACATTAAATAGTGGAAATATCTTATTTATAAAACCAAAATCTTTATAAATTTTGTTTTATATAAATATATTGAATCATTTATAATATATAATATTGTTTTAACAGAGTATATATTCCATTAAATTGTATGTATTAGGATTATTTTGATGCTGAAAATAATACCCGTTGAAAGTTTAAAACATTCTTATTTGTTATAGATGTTTTATGAGTTGTGCATTTATATTGTCCCCTTTTATTACATCACCTGATAGTGCAATGAAGGTGAAATGCTGTAGCTGTTTTTTTTTTTTTTTCGAATTTCGGTGATTGTTGAATCTTAGCCTGATGTAGCATTTTAAACTCACTGATTGTTCATAATTGAATGTATATATATATAGTTTATCTATTTATCATGTAGCACAATAATAGTAGAAATGGGAAAATACAAGAAGTTTTGTTTATTGCTCTGCGATCATTTGGTGCCCACTTTAAACCTGGACCTAATTAGGGCTAATTAAACCGGGACCTACAATTTAACGTAGATTCCGTTGTTGTGTGTGACTTATCTCATTTGGTAGAAATCTAAACCAAGCCCACGAACCAGTATGGACTCTTGGTTAAAGGGAAGGGGGAGGGGGCAGCTTCTGTTGTGATGGAGCACTTGTAAATAGATGGCCTGACTTGGTTCCGTAACGCTCTTACAGTTCTATGAGACCGAGACCTACGGCTTAAAGTGGATTCTGCACCACTACAAACATCCACAGGACTACCGGGACTAGAACCCGAAACCTGTGGCACCAAACGCCAGAGCTCAAACACTCGGAAATTCAGGCCCACGTGGATTCCGAACCACTCATAAACATCCATCCCACCGCTAGGATTTGAACTTGAAGCCAGTGGTACCAAAGACCAGAGCGCTAGGCAATATCAAAAGGAGAAATGACGTTTCACAAACACAATCGGTATTGTATAAGTTATGAAAGCTATTTTGGAATATTAACCGATCTGTAAGTCGGGAGTATGTTTTTCCTCCAAAAAATTGAACTAAGTTCACTAAGAAAAATTGAACTAAGTTCACTAAGCCTAAATGGAAAATTTTCCTATAACATTCATTATTCACGGTTCATTATCAATGTTCATTATTTCGCAGAATTTCGTGTCCTTCTTGTGGAGGAAATGTTTGGCTGTATGGTGTCTTCCTACCTGTTGTATGTATTTAATTTATCTAATCTATCTATCTTTTATATATAGTATGAGATTATGATAAACGCACACAAGACCATCGCAATTTTGCTCGCGGATATTATACAGATTTGAATTACGTGCTCCTCGTCTTTATGAAAATTCGGTGAGATCTTCGTCTAAGATTTAAATTCAGAAAAAGGATTTTTGGGAGATAAGATGTGATTGTTCAGCAGTTTCTATTTTTCTGATGACACGCGTGTCTTTTAAATGGATCGACATTGAAGACATTTTGATGACTAGATGTTGTGTTTCTTTATTAATTGTTTATCAATTTTTTAATTTTTTTGTTATTTAGAAATTTAGAATGTGTATTTAAAAAATGGGAAGTCGGGGAGAAATAAACTTATTTTTTCAAATTTAATAAGTTCTCCTCAATTTAGTGGGTGGCCTGGTGGCTTAAGTGGATGGCGCTCTCGCTTTTGGTCCCATAGGCTTCAGGGTTCGAATCCTGGCGATGGCATAGATGTTTGTGAGGGGTTCAGAATCCACTTTAAACTGTAGTTCCCAATTTAATTAGCCTAGAGTGTGCACAAATGACACTTCTTGATCTAGAACACCCATTATTGACATATATTTGCGTCTTTTAAACATTTAAAATAATTTTAATTTGCTAATTTATTTTTATGCAAAATAAATTTAATTTTGGTAAGATTGGAATTTTGTATGAATTTTCGCGCAATATCATTAAATGTCATTTAAACGAAGAAAAAACTTTTACATTGTAAATAAAATTACTTCATTTATACATTTTAAAGAATTTAATGAAAGTTTCTGATTAAAATGATTTTGTTATTTAAAGTTAATTTTTATTTTAAACATTCGATAGATAGTGTTTGTGGTTTAGATATAAAAAAAAAACTATTTAAATATATACAAATAATTTGGAATATTCAATCTTACAGTGCAACTACATTCATTTCAATTGCGTATTTTAACTCGCAAAAGATTAAAAATCTAATCGTGCTCTTAGGCTTAAATTCAAGGCAATGCAATATTGAAGAATTAAGAAGACCCTAACACCTTTGACCTTCTCGTGTAATGGATGGCAGTTCCTAGTAGTCTTGAAAAATGTATAAGTTGCAAAACAAATTCACCTGCATCTAATCCTAACTTTAATTTGTCTAGCAGGTATTTTTCATTTATAAATAAGTTGAATTAAATATGTGAATAGTTGAATCCATTTCATGCAAATTTTTATTACGAAATTAAAACATGCTAAAAGAGAGTTCTTTTTACAACTTTCAGTTATATATCAGGGATTATAGCTTTTCGACATTTACCGCACATTATAAAATAAAATCGATGCTTTCCTAAAGTGCTGTTAAGAGTTTTAGTGGAACTTAATGAATGATTTGAATGACAGGAAATTAAGTGGTTCTGGGAAAGAAATACATTATAAAAAGATAAATAATAAGAAATCAGAATTGACATACTAAAATATGTTGTTGTTCTGATGAAGCTGGCAATACAGAGACAGTTATCATTACGCCATCAGCAAGGACTGCACCGACTTCAACACCATTTAGCACTACCCAGGGAGCACATGCAGCTTGAAGATAGGCTACGGACGCGGGTCACACTACCTCCGCAACGCTCTACGATCTTATTAGACCGGGACTTACGGTTTAAAGTGGATTCCGAACAGCTACAAACATCCATGGCACCGCCGTGACTTGACGTTGAGCCGAAACCAGTGGCACAGAGCGCCAGAGCACTAGACTTTCGGCCATCTGGCCCTATATTGAAATATAAAGCTGCTAATATTTTCGAACTGATTTTCTAGTATTTTTTGATTTTCGAATATAATTTTTCTAGGGGGCGTTGAAATAATTACAATTTTCAATTAATTTTTCAAATCTCTCTCTCTATCTATATATATATATATATATATATATATTTGACAGAATCCAACTATGTCTTAAAGAATACATATTCTAATATATGATTCAATTATTCAATGATTAAATATGACTTGGCTGATTCATTCATCATTTCATTTTTTTGTTACGTTTGAAGCTATCGTGAGTTCCCTAAGAGGACATTATTTCTTCAGAGTTTTTAAGATGTTTTCACGTATTTTTATTTTTTTTTTAAACTTTTTTTATAAATATAAAGTAATTATGTTAAAATAAATTTTCTTTGTGCTGCTTCCTTTCCATTCAAATTGCTTTACAGTTTTCGAATGGGTAGACATAAACTGGTATGATGCCGCCTGCTAATCACGCCTTTCTAGTCAAGATGTAATATACACTCAAGGGCCAAAGCATTATGATCACCTGTCAATAACGAGTTGGCCCACCTTTGGCGCGCAACACAGCTTCAACCCGCCTTGGCATGGATTAATACCACCATTTAATACCACTTCCACCTGATCTCATACCTTCCACGTCATCCAGGCGAGTTCACTGCAAAATGTAGGGGTGGTCATAATGTTTTGGCTCTTAAGTGTATATGCGTCTAGTGAAGCGTTTTTTTCTTCTAATGCAGCTTTCAAATAGACCGTGATCTTTCTCCATAAGGGCTGCGCAGACGTTACTCACTTTGCATTACCCAGGGGGCGCGTGTAACTTGATGGTAAGTCACGGACGCGGAGTAATAATGCCTCCGCAGCGCTCTACGATCCTGTTAGGACCGGGACCTACGGCTTAAAGTGGATTCCGAACCACTACAACACCCATGGGCAAAGCCGGGATTTGAACCCGATACCTGTGGTACCGAACGCCTGAGCGCTAGCCATTCGGCCATCAGGCCCCCTAGTGAAACGTATATGCTGGCAAATGCGAGGGAAAAGCTACAAATCTTTTTTTTCCCTATCTATTGGAAAAGAAAATGTTCCTTTGTCATGCAGTTATGCACCGCAATTAAATCGACTCATAGAGAAATTAAAACCGATGAAGAGAAGAGATAATTTCCAAATCTCAAGATCTTTACCGACGTCAGGAATCGCGGACATCATGATTGGCAGATTAGGAGGAAAGTGTAACAATTCCACCTGCTATGCAGATCTGCAGGAAGTGTTTCCACAACTTTCTAAGTGCGTTTATCCTTCACAGCTAATTCAACACCTCGTCGGGCAGAGGAATGGAGAATTAAAGACCCTCTCATTTTGAAAGTGCGATGTTACGCAATTGAAGAAGACAGCTGAGAATCTAGTGTTGATGGCAGTAATGCTCTCTGTGACCTTAATTATACAAAGTTGACTTTCCAGCGATTAATCTCCGCGGTGAAAAAGACGTTGTTTTACGTCGTCTCTGTGTTAAACCTTTAAGCTGGAAATCAAAGATAGCACTGGTTTGATTTGAAGGGCCGGAAAATTTCTAATGACATTGATTTAATCTTAGGTTCTGGCATGTGACTGACATCTCACATGTCAGTCAGGAAACCTGAGAATAAATTTTATCGCAGTTCCACTTAGAAAGTGCCGAGGGTAAATATTTATCCGCACAGCACGTGTTTTTGAAGACTAATGCAATTGTAATATACACTCAAGAGCCAAAACTTTATGACCACCCCTACATTTTGCAATGAACTCGCCTGGATGACGTGGAAGGCACGTGATCAGGTGGAAGTGGTATTTAATTGGTATTAAGTGGTGGTATTAATCCATGCCAAGGCGGGTTGAAGCTGTGTTGCGCGCCAAAGGTGTGCCAACTCGTTATTGACAGGCGGTCATAATGTTTTGGCTCTTGAGTGCATTTTGTGACGAGTTAAAGCTTTCAGATCACTTTTTCCATACACTAGTTAGTAAGTAGATAATTCTAATCTCCTAATTCAAACTTATTTCTCAACGATGACGACTATGCACTTCCATACAGTTCTTGCAATTTTCACTTCCGTTTCATCACAACCTCACTTCAGAAAAGGGCCAAAGAAATTTCCAACTTTTGAGTTAAATTTTTTATACTAACTCCCGATTCCTAAAACCAATTCCGGACTCTTTACATAATAGAGAATTTTTGCATACCGTGCTTTAAAAATTCGGTATTTTTTCCTCCCTAGCGCGCATGCTCATAGGAAATTGCGCATGCGTATCTGCAATAATGTTTCCCATGAACATGCGCGCTAGGGAGAAAAAAAATACCGTATGTTTAAAGAACGGTATGCAAAAACTCTCTAATGTTAGGAACTACGATCTTTACTAATGGATTTAGACAATATATGACATACCTTTAATGACTTGTATAAAACTCAATTACCTTAAAAATTATTTTTTTTTTTTGCATTGTCAAAGTATTAGTTTTTTAAATTTTATAGATATAATATTTACTAGCAAAAGGCACATATATCCCACAAAAATAACAGTAACAAAATGAACAAGTATTATATAACTGCTGAAGAGAAGCAAAAGAATAATATACGTTTAAACACAGACACGTTATATTTAGTATGCATTAATTCTTATTTTATTCTTAGAAACAGAATAGCTTCTGTAATATTTTCTTTCATTTTTTTTTTTATCCGAGATAGCCTTTTATATATAAGCCTTAGTGCATGTATGAATTTCTTTGATATGAGATGTACAATGAATTGATATCACTTTTCCTACATTCATCGGCGGCCTGACGGCCAATTGGCTAGCGCTTTGGTCTCTGGTAATACAGGCTAGAGGGTTTGAATCCTGGCGGTGGCATGGATGTTTGTGAGTGGTTCAGAATCCACTTTAAGCTGTAGATCCCAGTCTAATGAGTCCAAAGTGTGCGTGAAATGACCGTAGAGCGACAAACCAAACGAAGCAAACTGAAGTTGAATGTTATTATTTTTTCTGTCTGCTTCTTTACATTTAAACTTCATAAAAAACTTCATCTCTGTTTTTGTTGTCTTTCACTTGGTAGACATCTAGACCAAATCCAAGAAACCCGTGCGGTCTCATGGAAGGAGGGAAGCTTTTGTTGTGATGGAGCCAGAAACCATAGGTAGAAGTCTGACTTGTCTCCATGACTCTCTACAGTCATATGAGACGATTTAAAGTGGATTCCGAACCGCTACAAACGTCCGTGGCACCACCGGTACTCGAAACCTGCGTCACCGAGAGTCAGAGCGCTAGACACTCGACCATTCAGGCCCAATTTCATGTCCAGTTCTTCCACAGTTTAAAAATATTTTCTAATTTTGTGTTTTTAATAAACTTCTTTTTCCAAGTTTAGAAAATGATTTATTTTCGAGTTAAAATTACTACAAACATTATTATTATTATTAATATTAATATTTTGCCTTCCTTTAGAATTGATAGTGTCAATTTCTTATCATTTTGTTTCTTTGTAGAAATGAGCGTTCAAATTCCTATATTAACACAACAATCATTATTCCGTAATAGGCATACTAAATCATCATCATCAGTGGTGAAACAGCCCCATGGTGGGCCAAGGCCGTCTGTCAGTTGCCAGATTTAGAGATTGGAAATGTTTTACTTTTTACGGGGTGGGATTGTCAATACTACGCCCAACGCTTTACGGTAATATTAGTCCAAGAGCTACGGCTTAAAGTGGATTCCGAACCACTACAAACCTCCAGGCAGCGCCGAGACTCGAACCCGAAACCTGTAGCCCCGGGCGCCAGGAAGCATATTAAAGCGTTCCTTGAATTCGAAATTCTTGTCATGTCTGTTCAGAACGGGAAACACATTTTAAATAAAAATGTAAGTTGGATGCAGATAAAAAAAAATAATGCGTAATTGCCTAAATATTCTACTGGTTTTATGTCGTAATCAGAAGAGAACTTTCTAAATATGCTTTCTAATGTCTATAGTTTAGAGTTCAGTATGCTAAAATTCCATCGGCGTATTAAACGAGCCGGATTTTAAAATTACAAAATACTTGTTTGATGAAAAACAATGTATATTAAAAAAAAAACCTTCGAAAATGCTGCAGTCATTTAACTGATTTGTGTGAATTAGTTCCTTTTTCCAGGAATAAAGTACTTTTCACCTTCACTTTTGTGTAACAGATAAATTGCTACGTTTATCTTATTTATTATTATTTTGCAACATGTGAGGCACAAACTTATCAACTTCAGCATAATCATTAATCACTTTTTTTGTGGTTTCTCTTTACATTTCTTAGGAATGGAACACCAATAAATCTCTGCATGATTTATATACGGAACTGGTCCTTTGCGGCGAATTCGCAGAAGTTGTTGATAAATTTCCTAGTTATCTTTATTATTTGTATCTAACTAGTTTTATTTTATTCAATGTAGATTTATCTTTAAAGTGACTTCTCTGACTTAAAGCAATTTGAAAATATTGCTTATATTAATTTTATTCATCATCCTCATCAGTGACGCAACAACCACCTGATGGGCCAAGGCTGTCTGCCTGCTGGCAGATTTCTAGGCAGGAGATGTTTTCTTTTTAAGGAATAGTGTTGTCAGCCATATTAAACCGGGACCTGCGGTTTAAAGTGGATTCCGAACCACTACAAACATCCATGGGGGGCTGAATGGTCGAGTGGTTAGCACTTTGGCACTCTGTACAACAAGTCTCGGGTTCGAGTCCCGGCAGTGCCATGGATGTTTGGGAGTAGTTTGGAATCCACTTTAAAACCGTAGGTCTCGGTCTAAAAGGATCGTAGAGCGTTGCGGGGGTATTGTTACTCCGCGTCCGTAGCTTATCTTCAAGCTACACGCACCTTCTGGGTCGGTGCAGGGCTTGCCTTAAGGTGACCAAGACAACTGTCTAACTGTTTACCAGCTGCATTAGAACAAAAAAAATGCATGGCATCGCCGGGATTCGATGCCAATGCCGATGCCGGGAACTGCCAATTCGAGCAGATTCAAACAGAGAGGTGTCATAGGGAAGGAAGATCATTTTGGAAAAGTTTTAATTACAAAAGAAATTATTTTAATTGTTAATAATTGAAATTTTTAAATTACATAATATCAAAAGAAAAGTAGC
Organism: Caerostris darwini; assembly: GCA_021605075.1. Taxonomy (NCBI): domain Eukaryota; kingdom Metazoa; phylum Arthropoda; class Arachnida; order Araneae; family Araneidae; genus Caerostris; species Caerostris darwini. The sequence continues at coordinate 651,554 of BPLQ01010785.1, read as the reverse complement.
TATTTTGGAATGAATTGTGGAATTTATAGCCATTAGGGGAATTTTTTTCATCTAACCTTTTTTCTTACAAAATGGTTTAACGCATCGCATATTTGACCAGCACCCCTATCAAGTAATCGATTTGTCCGTTTCCACTTTTAAAACGAATGTTTACTTTTCTACACAACCTGTGATCTAACTACTCTTCGTAACGAGGAGTCGGAGTCGCGAGTAGAGCATTTTTGGAGTCTGGAGCCAAGAGTCAATATAAAATCCTATTCAAGACTCTTTAAAAAAAAATAACTTCTATTTCTCCGAAATTCTAGGAATTAATGTTGAAATGAAATGTTTAGAAGGGGATTTAATGTATCCCTTACTATTACAGCCTGTAGCAAAGACAGGTAATGCTTTAGCAGCACAGTAGCTACTTTATCATCAGCATTTTCTGTAGTAGCTGCTTTATGAGTACTGTGTCTAAATGAAAAGCAATCTTGAATCCACAATGGAAGAATATCTTATAGAAGCTATTCTGTTATTACGAATAAAAATATTTAAGGCATTATAAACATTAGCTTCGTTGTAAATTAAATACACAAATTTCTTCTGCTTGTCTTAAGCAAACTCTATAATATTTTGTTATCTGTTGATTTGAGTATTTTTATTTTTATGGGATATAGTACGTGTTTTTTGTAAGCAAATTTAGAATAACTTTAAAGTGAGTGCAAATACTACACCTTGGCGCTTAATGGCATAGTATCTGGCACTCGGTGCCACAGATTTCGGGTTCGAGTCCCGACAGTGCTATGGATGTTTGTAGTGGTTCGTAATCCCCTTTAAACCGTACGACCCGGTCTAATATAATTGTAAGAGAGTTGTCTTGAGATTTAGTCAGTGTTCAGCCCTCGTGGTTCCTCTCTAAAAAGTGAAGCTGCATATTTAGCCCTTAGCCATATACCAGTCGCCTGCGACGGGGTAGGTAGTAGTGTTGGCTTGGGGCCTGGCTTTGGCTTGGTGTAGGCTCTCCTGCACCAGGCGGATTAGTAACAACACATACTACAACTTTAAAGTTTGTAAAAAATACTACCTTTGTTAATGCAAAAGCATTTTTACACGTAATTAAGTTTAATAAAAGTTGTTAATTTTATGAATTAATAAATCCGTTACTAAAGATCGTAGTACATAAAATTACAGAAAAAAATGCATCAGTCTGAAATCGAGAATAGGTATGAAAAATTCGACTCAGAAGTCTGAAATTCATTGATCGACTATTGAACCCCCCTCATCCCTGCCTGATAAGTATTAGTGAAAAGCACAACTATAGAAGAGCCAGAATCATGATTTGGCTTCTTCATTTGTTTTCTGGAAGATTCACATACTATTGGATTCACTATTCACATACATACTATATTCTAGTACTATTGGTGATGAACTATCGTAATGGTATCTCGACATCTAGTTATGCTTGATGAGGATTTGAATATGCATTGACTAAATCGTTATCCAGTCCTATTGAACATTTTTTGGACGCTTTTGGAAGGCAGCTCTCATTTCTCCACCTAAGTTTTTAAATAAGCTGCAACAAGTATTGATCTCTGAATGCTTTCTATTAATATGTCTAACGATTTAACTGACAGTATGGAAAGATGATGTTCACCACACTCGGGATTTCTTATTAAACTCCATTTACATAATTATTTTTTGCAAAAAAATTACATTCATTTTCTATCCAGTTTTTTATATATAGTTTTGTATAAAAAAAGAACGTAATTAGTAATTTATGAATGAACTCGATGTTCAAAATAATGTAAAATGCTATAAATCCTTGTATACGTCTTTCTGCATATAAACAAACCCAGGCCCTACCTCAATTTTTAGAGACTACTGTAGTTCAAGTTTCCCACTTCTCTTAAGATTCCTTTATCTTAAGCCATATTTTATAAACTAAATTAGCTGTTTAGAAAATACTGCATCAGAGTGACAAAATTTTGGTATTAACCTTATTTGTATGTGTTATTCGATGATGAATTCGTGCATTTAGTTTGGAATGAATGCAACCAAACAGTAAATAACATTTTATTCAGGAAATATTACATATCGCTTTACAACATGAAATTATATAACAATACAGTCTCACTTGTTGTAATTTCTGTATTTTGCATGTAGCTGATTCACAAATTTAGACCTAAAAATAAAATGAATAGATTATTGTAAATCTCATTATATAAGCATAGCTATTAATAACTATTAATTATAATCAATATTTCATAAATTAATTTTATTTTAATTATTTAAAAATATCAAAAAAAAAAATTCCTTCTATGTCTTTTTTTTTTTTTTTTTCTGTGTACTGACAACATTATAATCATGGTATGAAAAAAAAACCCATACAATAAAATCTATTCGATGTTATTTTTGCAAAGTACGTATTTAAAAAAGTATGTACGTAGTAAAGTATTAGCAAAAAGTTGTACTACGTACGTAGTAAAGTATTTTAGTACGTCATTTATAGAAAAAAATGTAAGAAAACAAACCTCTGAGTCAAGTATAATAAAAAAAAAATTGGTGATGCATATATATACACATTTACTATTATTTTTTATTACAAATTTTTTTTTACTATTATTTTTTATTACCAAATTTTTTTTTTACTATTATTTTTTATTACAAACTTTTTTTTTTTACTATTATTTTTTATTAAGAACTTTTTTTTTTACTATTATTTTTTATTACCAATTTTTTTATCAATATATATATACACACGCACACACACACATATATATATATATTTTTTACTATATTTCTTATATATAAAATTATATACACACGCACACACACACATATATATATATATTGCGTTGTCTTTAAAAAACCCATAAAAAAAGAGCAAAACAGCAGGAACTCTAAACTGAAAGTAACTCTGCTTCAATAAAATATGTTTATTATTATTTTGTAACTTTTCACTCCATTTCATTTTGCACACCTGAGCATGAATGGGATTTGTGTGTGTGTACAGTGTGCAGCGGTTTAAAGGTCAGCTTTTATTGTAGGAAACATAAACTTGGGAAAGGCGTGATTCATAGTAAGTGCGCATTGAAACTGATTTCGCGGCTTCTTTCTGAACACAGGGATTTCAAAAGTTTGAAAAGTTTTTCATTATCACGGGAATAAGCAAGGTTATGAGAACTTGTTATTTCCGTATACACATGAATTTTGAAAACAGCGGATTTTCAAAAACTGATACGTATGTTTGTAGCATGCATATGATTTTATCAAAATTCAATGTATCTTTATATTTATTTTTACTGTATTTAAAATTAACCTATTTTCATTTTTAACATCATGAAAATGAAATTATTTAATTATTAGTAAAAAATATATATATATATACTACTGTGTCCAAAAAGTAAGACCAATTTTCAATTTAAAATTCCCGTGGCTTATGGAATTTAAATATTTTTTTTTCTTTTTTATGTTGCTGGAACTGTCCTTGACATCTGTCAAAATATTCATTAGTGCTTGAGTTACGATTCGCTTTGTGAGACGCTAAAATTGATTCCGCTGATTTTTGAAATGTCTTAATTAATTGCACAAGAACTTATTGCTTTAAATTTTATTTGCGGAAACGTATAGAATGTTGCAGAAGGCATTCGGTGAGCATTCTTATATAGGAAATAAATGTTTAGAAGTGGTATAAACAGTTCAAAGAAGGCAGAGAATGCGTTGATGACGAAGAGCCCTCTGGTCTTAACCGACAAAACTCACGTCCATCAAATTAAAGATTTGGTGCCTGCAAACAAACGATTTACAGTTAGAGACCTTGCTGATGATGTTGGAATTTCAAAAGGATCGGTCCATTCCATTTTGGACCTCAAACGGTCAAACCTCGATTGGTAACGACAACGCTGAATGCGCCAGCTCACACTGCATTGATTCTTCGTAACTGTTTCGCCAAAAATGAAACCCGTATCATTCCACAACCAACGTATTCACACCGTGCGACTTCTGGCTATTTCCTAAACTCAAAAGACCACTCCGGGGACACCGTTTTGAGTCGATTGAAGAGATTCAACATGAATCGGCGCGCGCTTTGAAGACCATCCCTGCCGATGACTTTTGAGCACGCATTGAGAATTGAAAAAAAAAGTTGGCATAAGTGCATTGTGTCCGGAGGGGATTGCTTTGAAGGCGATGAAATAAATCTGGAAGAATAAATAATTAATTTTTGAAAAAAAAAAAATTGGTCTTCCTTTTGGGGCACAGTAATATATACATATATATATTGCTGTTTTTGAAGGAAGTACATTTTGACGAGAGGCTATAGCCAGTGAAATGGTATATACATATTTTTTTCTATTTAACTATTCACTTTTTTTTAATACACAATTCGTTAGTTTAAATTTTTCATAAAAATCTGATTGAAAAAAGTACTAATATAATTTTTGTGATAATATTGATATATGATATTGGAAGGAGGTGAATGATATTGGTAATGGTCCCTGTTTTAAAAACATTGCATTGTTTCGAAACGAAAATTCGTGAAACGATTAATAAATTATGTATTATTTACTGTTCTCCTTTTAAAATTTGTATCATTGTTGCAGTAGTACACATATTGAAATATTATTAAATATTTTATATTATTTTGAAATATTTTGAAATTTTTTATTTTCAAAATATTTCAATCAGAAAAAAAATAAATAAATAAAAGCACATATTGTATTCAGCGTTTAATTTTCTTAAATTCGAAACGATCAATAAATTATGTATTAACTGTTCATCTATTAACATATTCATCTGTTCATAAATTATGTATAAATTGTTCATCTTTCAAGGAGTATACGTTAAAAATTATTCAAGGAATTTTCGATTATCTTTAAGTTTTATTACTATAGACTCACTTAAAATATGACTATTTACTTGAAAAAGAAGGAATTGTAGCAAATGTACGTCATTCTTTTTTAATCAAATTTAAATTATACTAAATAAATATCGAAAGCATAATATTTTCACTTCCTATTTTATGAATTACAAATTTTTCAACGGTAAACTTAAAATTATTTTTAAGTATTAAAAAAGCTTTATTGAAAAAAAAATTTCCAGAAAAACCGCATTAATTTATTAATACTTGTTATCCAATCCGAAAATATTAATTATATGTTTATCTTATTCGTAAAAAAAAAACACTTGAGGCACCCTGAAAAACCCTACAATTGTGGTAGAAAACCCCACCGCAAGAAATCGAAAGAGAAAAAATAGATATATCAACTTCCAAAAAAAAATCGCTGTCGTTTTCTCCACCTTGATTCCGCGGCGTCCTTGACCCAGAACTCCCGCGGAGACCTTGGACCCAAAACCGAGTTAACTCTCCTCTCACTCCAATCCTCCATTACACTTTCTTGAACTTTTATTATTATTTTTCGACTGCTTCGACCCGAAACCGCGACTTTGACTTTTCTTTCTCCCCTTATCGTTCTCTTCTGTTTTGTCATCGTTCTGTTTCTCGAATCCGCACGTGCAGAACTGAAAAAAGAGTTAAACTGCAACTGGAGGCTCTGCTGCTACTATATCGAGAATAAAAAAAAGAAAAGAACGGAACCTTGAACGAGTCTGAGTTGAGCGAATCTCTTACGAAACGGATCCGTTTTGAGATGCGAAAGTTGAATCGGTCAGAACATTGGGTGACTCAATGTTACTTTTTTTGTTATTGTTGTTTAATTAAATTTTGCGAATGGCTCTTCTTTTTGATTAACCTGAATTCGCGCGATTTGCTTTGTTATTGTTGACTAAACGGACATGCAAATGAGATATGTGGAGTCTTGTTCCTGGAGGGACCTTCACCCTTTTCAGTAATATGGCCTTACTCTAGAAGAAGTGGAGTGTTCTTCACCTTTTGGAATGGTTTATTTAAACGAGTTAAATAATCTGGGATGTAAATCACCCCTAAAGCTTTTATACAAAATTACAAAATCATATTTGAATCAAAAAGTGCCTTTTTATGGGCAATATATTATTTAAAATATCAAGTTTATTACAGTCTTGTCAATGGTACTTCACATTTTTTTTCAACAGAAGCAAATAAACTATGGCCTGTTTTTGATTTGGTTTGGTTTGTCGTTCTAACGTGCACATTTTAGGCTAATGGCATGCTTTTCAATGCCTTATGAGTTTGCATGCAATGGTGTATGACTGTATGAATATAAAATGAAAGACATATCGAAAAGCTGGAATGACCTAGAGCAGGTTTGGCCAACCCGTGGCCAGCCTTGAACATTTTTCCGGCTCGTGACATTTTTAACATTTTTACAAAATATGTTTATTTTATAATGACCAAAGTGGTGAAAAATGTATTAAAAAAAAATTATGTGTGTATCCATCTATTAAAAAATGAACTGCCGGAATGATGAGAAAAATTAACTTTGATTTTTAAAAAATATATTCTTGTGAATATAGGACAGATATTGCCTGTTTTATTGATAAGTTTACAATTATGAGTTCGAGTTTACAGTTATGAGTTCGAGTTAACAATTAGATTTTTATAACACTTACGTCACAAAAGAGAAATACTCCAATTTGAGAAATCTGGCATACGTGTATGCTTGGATGTATTGTTAGTGGTTCAGAATCCACATTAAACTGTAGGCCCTGGCCTAATTAGCCTATAGTGTGCAAAAAATTACCGTAGAGCGACAAATCAAACCTTTGGTCACAATGTATAACACTGAATCAACCAGATAATTGACTTACGTAAATATCAAGATGACATTCACTTAAAAAAATTTCGTCCTTAGATTAAATCATCAAATTTTGTATTTATTTCAATAAGATAATATCATACTATAACCAAGAAATGTTTATACATTGCTTCAAATAATTTAAATATAACTACCCTTTTATTAAAAAATATTCTTAATTGAGAGTTAGTAACTGATTATTCGCTTACATGGTAGCTTAGAATGTATTCTTTTATACTTCTATCATTATTTCAGAAGTATTGCTATAGTTTTATTTGTATTGAGGAGTGCATTTTTCCTAGTATTTTTAAACGTTTAATTGAAATAATAAAAATAATTAATAATTTCTGCATTAAGTATTTTGTTATATTAATTTATTTTGCATCAAATTTCTCTATAGTTATTTACCAGGCTTGCTTAATTAAAAAAACTTGTGACCATTAAATTATAAATTGAATGTAACTTAATATTTCACAAAATTTGTTACGTACTTTCTCAATTAAACTCCGATTCTATTTCTATTTAATTAAAAAAAATGCTATCTTCTTAATAATGAAACTTTAATTCAATTATAAAAAACATATGCACTGTTATATTGAAGCTGAAAATATCTATTAAGTAATCTTTTAATGCTTCTGTAATATTTAATGATGAAATATGTAAATCTTAATTTCAATTTTATTTAAAATTATATATTGGGGAAATTAATGATGAAATATGTAAATCTTAATTTCAATTTTATTTAAAATTATATATTGGGGAAATAATTCACTGTAGCCAATTAATGTTAATTTCTCAATATAAATTCGTTTTTAAATTTTCTAGAAAATACTGATTATATCCAGAAGTTGAGGATTATAAAAAATTTTATAAAGCAATTAAAAAATTATGTATGTTTTAAAGAATTGTAGTATAATTATAGTAATAGAATAATACGGCATAAGAAAAAAAGAAACTAAAACTGTATAAAAATAAATAATTATTATAAAAATTTAAAAAATAAAATAATGAATTATTAAAAATAAAAAATAATTGAAAATAATAAATTATTAAAAATAAAAAATAATTGAAAATAATAAATTATTAAAAATAAAAAATAATTGAAAATAATAGATTATTAAAAGTAAAAAATAATTAGAAATAAATAATTAAAAACTATATAAAAATTACAAAATATTTTAAGAACCCTTCTCATCCAAATCAAGGTAAATTTGTGATTTACTTTTTAAAATTGGGATGCTTTTTTTCAGCATTTTATCTCACTTTTTTATTGTCTTAAATTTAAAATTGCTCCACAATTACAATTGTGTTAGTATCTCACGTGATGGTGCAAATATTGCATTAAATGACACTGAGTTGCGGTTTCATTGTTTTTTGCCCCGAATTTTATTACTATAATTTTTTTTTTCAAGGAATTTTGTCAAAAATTTTCTTTCCTGTTGTAACTCATTATATCTATTGTTTCTATTTAAACTGTACTCGAATATCAATTAGGTTGCGAGAGGAAGCATTTTCCGAGGGTTCAAAATTTCATTTTTAAATATAATAAATGAACTTTAATTATATCACGATGATAGATTTTATAATTTTTTTTCTTAAATAATATATTATTATTACAACATCAAAAACCACTAAAGGGTCCTGAGGAAAAAAAAAAAAAAAAGATTCCTTAAATAACATGTTTCTATTTGCTTATTGGTTACACTGAAATATCCAGACAACAATAAGAGGATAATTTGAAAGAATATGCGTTCCTTTTATTCAAATAGGCAACAAACTTGAGCATATTTTATGTCTTATTCAGTACTATTGCTGGTTATTGAAATTATTTATATTATCTTTATTTGGATTTCCATTGGTCTTTGTATCCATTACAAATAAAAATGCTCAAAATAAGACTGCTCTCGTAAAGTAATTTATTTAAAAAGTGCATTTCATTTTCCTGCACATTCGAGGCATGCAAACATTAAATAGTTCTAAGAAAATTGGTCAAAATATTTTATTTAAATATTGTGCGTATAAATTTGTAACCGTTCTTCCTCCTACACACTGGAAGAAGAGAGCCCCCTGTGGCGTTCAGAAGAAATAGCCAGTCAGCGCAACCTGCGCTCCCACTGAGAAATGTTTATTTTATTGTCTCTCATACCGAGAGGAAATATATTCAACGCGACCCTGCGTAGTAGTTGGCCTAAAGACTCTCACCCTGAGAAGAAGTATATTTCGCGCACCCTGTGCGTATCCAAGTTTGGGGTTTTTGATTTAAAAGTGGTGTCCTTCTACGAATCTATAATTATTTATCTTTAAATGCGTTAAATATTGCATGTCTCTATTTGGATGTGTGTGGTGTTTGTGCGTGTGCAAATAAAGCTGTGAATACTCCAACTTGTGCCTCAAGAATCTCAACCCTACCACAACCAGTTATACTCCGGTTGCCTAACCTGCATACTACAATCTGGCTTCCGACTGTGGGACTCGTACTCACACCAGTACAATCTGGTCACCCAACCTGCACACTACAAATTTTCTTCCTCGTACACTAGAATATATCTAATATATAGCATAATAACTTTTTTAACATTGATGGGCTTCATGTACCACTAATGTGCCACGAACAGCTCATCACATGGATTTTAAAGCATGCTAGACACATTTTTCTTTCTCAAAACATTTATAAGTATATATAGATTTGGTATTTTTTTAATCTTGTTATTTCTTAATATTCCAATTCTTTTCCATATCTTCAAATCTAAAATATCAGTGTTAATTTATTTTAGAAGTTATGATTATGAATTAGATTTGTTTAAAGGTTTTTCGGCAAAAACAAAATTGTTTTATTTGAAAAAATATACGTCTTATTTTTTAATTACTGACATTTTATGTGAAACAATGTAATATAAAATAAATTTATTTTCTACAGAAATAAAATTTTGTCAAATTTGATGTCTACCCCTCTACAAATATATATATAAATACTAAACATAACTCTTCTTAATAAGTGGTATTAAAAAATGAACATATAAAGATTATCGAAATGGATTTTTAATATATTAATTTCAATTAAAAAGTATATTGTACATTATTTTTCTTTTCATAATTTTGGATAGCAAATGTTAAAACTTTTTTTTTCTTTCTAATGCAGCTGGCGAACACAGACACCTTGGTGTTGGATGCCTTAAGGCAAGTGCTGCACAGACGTACTCACTTTGCATTACCCAGGGGGCGCGTGTAACTTGAAGATAAGCCACGGACGCGGTGTCACAATGCCCCCGCAACGCTCTACGATCCTACTAGACCGGGACCTACTTTTTAAAGTGGATTCCGAACCACTACAAACAACCATGGCCCCGCCGAGACTCGAACCTGAAACCTGTGGTACCGAGCGCCAGCCACTCGGCCATTCAGGCCCTGCAAATGTTTAAACAATAGGAGTAAAAGTTACATTATTGTGGAGTTTTCTTTATTCATTCCACATTTTTGTTTCAATGATACATGAATCGATTGGAAATACGAGTTATTGTATATTCTTTTGTTTAACTTACGTAACAATCCCTTTTCTTAATGCATTAGGTTCATCCAACAATCATTGTGATTTATTATTCATTTGCAAGATAGCATTGCCTTCAAGGCACAAATGGACGCTCTTCGCTGGCGACTTGCAACCTAGGGGGCTTAAAAAATCCTTTCTTTTTTCTGCTAGCAGACATTGCGTTTTTTTTTTTTTTTTTTTTTTTTTTCAAATATGGATACTTTATGACAGAATTTCTTTAAAATGCAAACAAATTTCTGGAAAATATGAAAAATGACGTCTCATTCAGAATTATTTTTCACAGCATACATTCTAAAAAGCAAAACCCTTAATAGACAAATTCACAGACAGAGTTCATTCAATAATCACATATAATAATGGAAATTCGATCATGGAACGCACAGACAAAAAAAAAACTTCTAGAAAACTATCTAACATATATTTATATCATTTTTTAAACATGATTAAAATAAATAAAAAAGAATTTGATGCATGATATAATATTAAATGGCCCAATGGCTAACGCTCTGGCGTTCAGTACCACAGGTATCGGGTTCAAATCCCTGCTTTGCCCATGGGTGTTGTAGTGGTTCGGAATCCACTTTAAAAAGTAGGTCCCGGTCTAATAGGATCGTAGAACGTTGCGGGGGCATTGTTACTCCGCGTCCGTGGCTTGCTATCAAGTTACACGCGCCCCCTGGGTAATGCAAAGTGAGTAACGTCTGTTCAGCGCTAGCCTTAAGGCATCAAAGACGTCCATGTCTGTTTGCCAGCTGCATTAGAAAGAAAAAATAATAATAATATTAAATTAGTAAGTGTTTTAGGTTTGGTCCGATTTGTGAGGTAACTAAGGCACAAGAGAACTAGTCAAACGGCTATATTTATTAATATTTTTGTCTAAAAATTTTGTTCTCCAACACATGTTGAATCCTGGCGGTGGCGTGGATGTTTGTGAGGGGTTAGGAATCCAAACTGTAGGTCCGGTCTATTTAGCCCAATGTGTGCAAAAAAAAAAATAATAATAATAGTAATAATACTAATTAACCGTAGGGCGACAGACCAAACCCAAATCCAACACATATTGATTCAAACAGGTTTGCACATTTAATGTTTCATGTAGAAACAAACATATGTCCGTTGTATTGAAAAATTATTAAATGAAACATCTTTTAGATCTGTATAGAGAATTTTAATAACCTTTATAAAGCTAAATTAGATCGTATATAGGCCATATATAAGCACATATCATATCGCTAAATACAGCACGTTTTTGTTTTTGTAGCTCTATTAGATCCCCATAGTGAATTTTAATAACCTTTTATAAAGCTAAATTAGATCGTATATAAGCCATATATAAACAGATCCCATATCGTTAAATACAGCACGATTTTGTTTCTGTACCCACATACAGAATTTAAATAACTTTTTTCTGAAGCTAAATTAGATCGTATAGAAGCCATTAGGTAAATCCCATATCGCTAGATACGGCAGGTTTTCGTTTCTTCGTATATTTCTTAATTTTATGGAAAATGTTTTTTTAATTAAACGAGTTATTTGATTTGTGAAAATGAATTGTTTTATATTCGAAATTGTTTACAGTGTTAGTTTGTTACATCGTAGTCAAAACACAACTCTTTTGACGGCTTTAAATTTTTCTTCGCACACGGAGAAGCCTGATGGCCAATTGGCTAGCACTCTGGCCGATGGTTTACAAGTTTTCAGGTTCGAATCCCGACGGTAGCATGGATGTCTTGTTAGTGGTTCAGAAACCGCGTTAGACAGTATGTCCTGGTCTAATTAGCCTAAAGTGTGCACAAAATGACCGTTGAGCGACTAACCAAACCAATCTCTACATTCGATCTTGTTTTTTTTATCATTTGTGGATAAATGCCGAACAGCTGTACTGTTTTTAGAATTTTCAGCGAACGCGGTCATCTGTAGTTTGAAAGTTACCCTATAGATACTTCTCTCGTCACACATCTTTCAAACAAAAAATTAAATGCCACAAAAAATTAGACTAGAGTAGATACCACAAATGGCATACAAGACAACAACTGAGTGAAAACAATGTGCTTGCTTTAGCAAGGGTTGCCAGAGCTATATAGTCATTGGGGTTTAACTTTACAACGATTTGATTATAAAATATTAATTATTAATAAAACACGCTTACATGTTTTAACATTATGGGAAGTTTTTCTTCAGTTCGGCTTATATACAGGATTTAAAATTTGGATCAATTTTTTTGAAGAAAAAACGCGAAAATTCGGAAATATACGGTTATATCATAGAAATAAAAGAAAAATGACAAATATCCAAGTAATTTTTTTATTAATGAATGTTTTGATCTCTTATTTTGGGATAAATTAGAGTTTGGTTTGTCACTCTATTGTCATCTTGTCAGCACAAGGGCTAAACAGACATGGACCAGTTGAATGGATGTTTAATGTGGATTCCGAACCACTCACAAACACCCATGCAACGCCAGAATTCGAACTGAAGCCAATCACTTGGACACCAGGCCGCATAATAAATTAGACGATATTGAATAAACATTTTTCTAGTATTCAAATGGATTGTTTTCGTATTGAACTAAAGTTGAATCATGTTTCATGTTTGGATCCTTTAATGAAATATGACAATCTTCAAAAAATACCGTTTAAATTACTTTTAAAGTAAAACTGACATAGAATGAGGCACGCCATTAGAAAAGCTACAGTAATTGATAAATGAGAATTTTTATGTATTATTGGTGTGTTTATCTACTAACCACAGGAAACATTTTATACAAAAACTTCCACTATTGAAATCACGCGAATTTTCGATATAAGATACGCTACCTTTGATCTTTCACGATAGTTAGATATGATATTTGATTTTAAAAATCTTAACTTGTGTGCATTTAAAACTAAATAACTTTTTATATACATAAATAATTTTATTTCATTATAAACCAAGCTCTTTGACATTGAATATCTTTTAAAACTCTAGAATGATAATTTACAAACAGGCTACTTTATACCTCGAAAACCACCCTTGTTAAAAAACAAAACAAGGGATGTACAACAGAAGAGTTCACATTCAATTTGTAGCCTCCTTTCATATGGCAGACTCGGCTCTTATGCCTGGTGTGCATAGTGCCATGGATGTTTGTGGGTGGTTCGGAATCCACTTTAAACTGCTAGTTGCCGGTCTAATTAGCTTAAACTGTGCACAAAATGATAGTAGAGCGACAAACCAAACCAAACTAATGTGTTTATCGGATTTGGAGCAAATCCGCACACAATAGGAGTAGCATGAACGTTTATTGACACACAGCGCGATGAGTACCAAAAAGGTCTACTTTACCTCGAAAAAACCCGAAAGGTGTCCGGGAGGATCGGAAACAATACTTGCGCTGCCCGATGATCGGGTGGTGGTCTCATTTTGTTTATTTCCCCGTCAGGTATATTGCTCGGCAATTGCGTCAGCGCCGGCTCCGCTTTCCCTTTTTAAAACCTCTCCCCCGGTCAGTGGGTCAAGAAGAGAGGGACCTTGCTCCGCGAATAGCTCTGGTCAGCCCCGGTCAAGGTGAGCCCCATCCCCACCTGGTCAGGGTCGGAGTGACCGGGCGGCGGTCAAGGGCTCCTCTTTCTGGGATGTCTGAGACGTGCTCTGAACTCCTGATGGCCGTGGGTGAGTGGCTCGCAATTTTAATTGAGGTTCATAGAAAGAGAGCGTGGAAGCGATCCCATTTGCCATTTTCGAAATACGTTTTAAGTTTCGTTTTTCAATTGGATTATATGTTGGATATAGTTTGGTAGTTGTCTTTTGGGGGTTTTTTTGCAACACAAAAAAAGGAGTCATTATCAAAGGAAAATCAACTGTTATCTTTTTTTCCTAATGCAGTGATCAAATACTTAAGACAGTTGTCTTTTTTTGCCATAAGCAAGGGTTGCACCGACGTTACTCCCTTACTCGTAACCAGAGGGTGGTGTGTAGTTTGAAGATAGGCCAAGGACGCTGAATAACACTACCCACACAACGGTCTACGATCCTATTAGACCGGGACCTACGATTTAAAATGGATTCAGAATCACTACAAACATGCATGGCACCGCCGGGACTCCGAGTACTAGAGCACTGGTCACTGACCATGATATGATATGATATGAGCATTTCTCATCGACAATTATGCTACAGGATGGTTGTTTTCTAGGCATTTTTACCCTAAAGTTTAGGATTATCCCTAAAAGTCGTCCCGAAAAGCTATGTCTTCCCAAATTTATCCATCGGGGCGTACATTACTGGAACACGAGGAAATCTCAGTATAACAACAACTAAAAAAAAAGATATATATATAAAGTATTGTTTCTTAATTTCTCCCAATGAAATATTTAACAATTGTTTACTTTCACTTTATTCCATGGAATCTTTACTTCCCTGCTTGTGTTTTTAAATTTAATAATTGCATTGTTTGAGGTTGATATATTCAATACTTAATTTGAAAATGAAGAGCCCTTGAGACGGTGATCATTTGAACTCCATTCTGTTTTCTGTAACACTTGAGGAATATTTTTAAACTTTAATCAGTGGTGTAATTGTTTAAAATTTCTAGTACTATTTAAAAATGTCAGTTTTGGTAATTTTAATAGCATTTATTAATTATTTAATCGAATTCTCTTTCCCCAACACGTTACATTGTGATTTAGTCCTCAGCGTCCTGCAGTGAGTGACAGACATCCCATGATTAATTTACTCAGGGATGTAGCAAAGGGGCAGTTTCTGTTATGATGCAGCACTCGTCGGTAAAAGTTTGACTTGGCTGTGTCGCTGAAGAGGGAAAGGAGTGCCTTCCGGAAGGACTTTTAGAGGGAAACTATCCGTCATTTGCGTATTACATTATTACATTACATTGCAAGTTATTACATTGTTTTTCGTAGCACCCTATCAGTTTCGAGCTGCTATTTTCGAATGCTGGAAACTTAAAACCTCATTTGTCCACTAAAACGACAGAGATGTAGCGAATTCAGCATTACTCAGGGTGCCCCACGAAGGGACTGCGACACTGCCTTCAGACTGTGCCACCACAGTCTCGCAAAGCAGGAAGCGTATGGAGTTTCCACTTTCTTTTTATTATCGAGTAGCTAAAGTTTATCGGCCCATTCCCGTCATACACATTGGCTTCACTTGCTGTATTCTCAACAAACTTCTTTCACTCCTGAATTCAGGAAAGCTTTATGTAGGTGGTTAATTTTAAAATAGTTATTTTCGGACTCGAGTTAAAATCGATTCTTTAATTTCTATTATTCTTTGTAAACTTTGTAATCCGAAGATCTTAATTTGCATTTCATTGATGGCGACGATAAGCTAATAATTCAAAGGATTTTGATATCCTAGAATTGATTTTCAGATGGTCAGACATCTGTTTTTACTTTCCGAAGCTATGTAAACATTAGTGTAACTAGTTTTTTCTAAATTTGTATTGAAAAAAAAAAGATAGCAATGAATAATATCCTTTTATTGGCCAAAAAAGCGATTACAGTCTAAGATGTTCAAGGTCACAGTCTTTCTAGCGGCCAGTGTGTATTAGATGTTACATAAAGTCTATTAACTAATTAATGGTCTGGAAGATATTCACCAAATTATGTAAGAAAGACGAATGTCTGACGTTTGATCCGTAGATCTTCCTCAATGTCCACCTTGACATTTATCGGTCGAAAACGAACATTCGCTCCTTTTTCAGTGGGCATTCGGCACCCAAAATAGCCACGCGTGTTTCATTTTCCTCCTTCCAAAAATAAATCCCTTGAATTTTTCTGAGGGTGATAAATGCCTTTCCTCATGTTTGCAAATCAGAGCATTTTTTTTTTACTTTAGTAGTTTTACTCTACATTATGAAGGAGCGTCCTTTTTTATTTAAATGTCACGTATTCACTGTGTACTCGTGTGATTCACGTGTAAAGTGAAACACGTTTCAGTTCGGAAATTAAACCCATTCAATTAGATTCTTTCACTTTTTATTTTTTATTTTTATAAAGGGTTAAATACTGCAAGTGAACCTATTCATAAAAGTGGTTTCTTCCTGACTTATTTGCAGCGTTTCTGTGATTGACTGACAGCCATCAAAAGTAACTCTTTTTTAATTTTGTTGTGCAAAAGAAGATATTCATTGTCAGTTTTTAAGAGTGAAATTCACTTTAGAAAGCACACGTGCGCGACACATGTCAAGGAAAAAGCATTTTTATAGGGTGATGAGAGGTATGCAATTCATACTCTATTAGCTCACACTCTCCCTACATATATCTTGTTCAAATTTTCAATCGTTCATAAAATACTTTGTATATCATTCATCCACTCGAGTTCAAATACACTTTTTTTGAACTTGTAGTGGATGACATTGGATGTTGATACAGTTTTTTCAAATATTAATTCATTCATTAAATTTAATTAATTAGTTTCAGTTTTTTTTAGATTTAAGTTGCATGTATCTACCAATAGATGGCGCCAGATAAACTTTAAAAAATGACATGAAAATTATTTATAAAAGACTTTCTGCAATAGAGTGAAAAAAATTAGGAATTGATCTTAAAAAATTTTTTTTAATATTACTTGTTTTATATAAAGGGGGGCCTGAATAGCCTAGTGGCTAGCGCTCTGGCGCTCGGTACCCGAGGTTTCGAGTTCAAATCCCGGTGGTGCCATGGATGTTTGTAGTGGTTCGGAATCCACTTTAAACAGTATGTCCCAGTCTAGTAGGATCGTAGAGTGTTGCGGGGGCGTTGTTACTCCGCTTCCGTGGCTTACCATCAAGTTAAACGCGCCCCCTGGGTCATGCAAAGTGAGTAACGTCTGTGCAGCGCTTGCCTTAAGGCATCCATGACCAAGCTGTCTAAGTTTTTACCAGCTGCATTAGAAAGAAAAAATAATATAAAGGGTTAAATACTGCAAGTGAACCTATTCACAAAAGTGGTTTCTTCCTCACTTATTAGCGGCGTTTCTGTGATTGACTGACGTGCATCAAAATTAACTCTATTTTTTTTTAAATTTGCTGTGCAAATGAAGATATTCATCGTCAGTTTTTAAGAGTGAAATTCACTTTAGAAAGCACACGTGCACGACACATGTCAAGGAAAAAACCTTTTTTATAGGATGAGGCAATTCATACGATATAAATTTTTTTTATTTTCTTAAAGCTATAACCAGAATTTGACAGAAAATTTTAAAAGCCTGTCTTTTCCTTTTCGTAAATATTCTTTAATTTTGAAGGACATATTTCAAGATTCAATTTGTTTGTGAGTTAACTAGCAGGAGTGCATGTGTTCGTTTGAACACGTGTGAGGAAATACTTATACCACTATTTAGTAGTACCACTAGTGCACTATTTTTAAGCGTAAACCATGATTTGCATGTGTTTTCGGCTTCGGCGCTTTAGTGTGCTGCTCTTTATTGCAGTGCTTGTTGTGTTGATGGGATTTCAAATGCAAAATACCATGTGCGTATAAATATACAAAAAGATTTATACTAAGTGCAATAAAATACAACGACATAATGAATAGTTTAGAACAGGAATGGCCGACCCGCGGGCCGCCTTGAAAATTTTTCTGGCCCGTGAGATGTATCACACTTTTCCAAAATATATTTACTTTATAATGGTCAAAGCAGTAAAAATCAATGTATTAAAAAATTCTTTGCGCATCCCTATAATCAAAAATGAACTGTCGAAATGATAGGGAAAAACTGACTTTCATTTTAAAATAATAGTCTTGCGAATGTAGAATAGATAGTGCTTGTTTTATTGATGAGTTTACAGTTATAATTAAATTGAGTGTTGGAACTTGGACTTGGAACTTGGTTAACGTGAACTTGGAATGTTGGGCGGCTTAATAACAACGACAAAAAAATACAACATTCATTACATTAAAATACAACTTTCATACAACATATATTATCCTGTTTACCCTGCAACACCCATTACGATGTGCAAATACCCAAATTGAGATCGATTTTTCACTCCAAAAAATGTCTATGGTGGGTCCAAATCTAATAGGGGGATATATTTTATATGCGGTTCGCGAAGTTAGGATGCATTTCCAAGGTGGCCCGTAAGATCATTTGGGTTGGACACCCCTGGTTTAGAAATTAACTTCAAATTAATGAAATCTTTTTGTCTTTATCAGCAAGGTCGCAATAATCTAAAGCTCTTTCTATTTTATAGAAATAATATTTTTAACAAAACAAAATCTCCAAATTATTAGAAATACGCTTTAAAAATCTCACTGGTTCAAAATAGACTAATGCAGTGTTGTAGGTTGTGCAGCTCTGGATTGTTGGGTTGAGATTTGAGACACAAGTTTGAGAACACACAGCTTTATTGATACACTCACAGACATCACACACATACAATTCTATACAAAATTTAACATATTTAGAGACAGATTATAGATTTAAATTATAGATTTGTATCTATTATTAATTATAGATTTGTGGAAGGATTCCACTTCTAAGCCGAAAATAAAGATACTCAGGTACTCGTGTAAAACACTTGCTCTCCGGGTGAGAATCTGTAGACCAATTATTACACAAGATTGCGTTGAATATATTTCCTCTCGGGATGAGAGATTACAAACTAAACGTTTCTCAGCTGCAATGCAGGCTGGGCAGTACTTTTTCTCAGGGTGAGAGTCTCGAGGCCTACTGACCATTTCTCCTGAAGGCCACAGTGGACGCTCCTACAGTGCGTAGGAGGAATACGGTTACACCAATAGGCATTCATTAGTAAAATGTATCGTTTAACTACTTATTATAAGAGCATAGTGTTGGCTTGTAAAAAAAAATGGGATAGCCACCAAAAATAAACTTCTAAATTTACTACAAAGTTAAGTTCAGGAACATATCTTTCCGTCCAGCCCTTAGGCACACGATGTCTTCAGAGCGTCGTCACGACAGCAACCCTGGTCTGAGATCGTTAGATTTAATCTTCCTTCTGGTACGGGAATATTATTTCTGGTATTTTTCAATCTGGTACTTGAGTTATCCGGTGGTGGGAGCTTATCTATGAATACTGGACCCTCAGGAATTCCAATATATATATATTTAACAAGGGTTGATAACAAGGGAAACTAATAATTAGAAAACAACAAAAAAAAAAGTTGCCTACCCTTCCAGAAAATCCATGATGCTATTAAAATTCTTTTCAATTATTTTTCTAATAAATAGCCTAGATTTCTTATTTTGTAAAAGAGAATTTTCTAATTGATAAATTTAAATAGTCCGCGGGGAATTCTTTATTTCTCTCCACTTTCCAATTTTCAGAAAGAAAAATAAGAGGATATCTATTTTCTTCGACATCCCCACAGCTACCGACGGCCAATGTATTGGTCCCCACGATTTAACAAAGTAACATCTGATGGATCGCATTTCCATTTGTTACTCACTCTACAAAGGCGACGAGTAGATGCCGTTTTTAGAAAAAGAAGCAAGTAGTGACGGGGAATGAAAAATGGATCATGGAAACCGGAATGACCCAAAACGCAAGCCCCCCCCAAACCACCTAAAAGGCAGGCATCCTAAGAAGGTGTTGCTCTGTGGATCTGAAAATGATCTGTGGATCTGAAAAGGAATCATGCATTATGAGCTTTTACCAAACAACGAGACGATAAATTCAGAAAAGTATTACCGATTTTTTTTCAAACCTTTTTAATACGCTTTTATTAGTTTCACCTGCATGTATGTATGTATGTAACTGACTCTTTGGGCTCGATTTTGCCATACTTTAAGCAATCATATTTAATTTAAACGTTGTAGACTTATCAAGGACCGACGACACTAAAATAGTTTGATAAGTTTATTATCTCATCCTGATTAGGATCGCCAGGATTGGTGATTAAAACGCACAGCCTTTGAAAAGTCATCTTGATCGGGATCATTTTTCCCCTGGAGATCAGTACTTCAAAAAAAAAAAAAGTTTAAAAAAAAGTAATAAAATGTAAAAAAGTAATAAAAAGTAAAAAAGTGATAAAATGTAAAAAAGTAATAAAAAGTGATAAAAAGTAATAAAAAGGAAAAAAGTGATAAAATGTAAAAAAGTAATAAAAAGTAAAAAAGTGATAAAAAGTAAAAAATAAATTAATAGTTTAAAAAAACTAAAAAAACACTCTTTTAGAGTTAATCAAACTAAAAAGCAAAAAATAATTGTTAACATAAGAACAAAATGACTGACGAGAAAATGAATGTCACTGTTCTTAAAGCGTGGGGTGCTCGATATCCATCGTTATAATTTTTCACTAGTTTCATTCCGAAATGCAGAGTCAGTTTAAAAATGTCATACAAAGCAAGATTATTATAAATGTAGGATTTGTTTTTGTGGTAATCAGCAGGCGGTGACACTTTACGATTGCTTGTCTTTGACAGAGCCTGCACGACAGTGTGGGGGAGTATTCAACTTTGAACTCTGACCCCACGAGAAGGGGACAGGAGCCCGGTAGATGAAGAAAGAAAAAAGAGAACGGCTGACAGGAGCGATTGGGGCAGACTGCGTCAAGCAGCGAGAGAATATATTTAACCCCTTAATTAATGTAAATATCATTGTAAAATATAATATTAAAGGGCTTTATTTAAAATAACGTTACTGTGTTTTGAAATACACCCCTAGACACTCACTGCAAAAGTTCAGCTTTTGTTAGACTGGTAGAGAAGTCTAACAAAACTGTAGGTTCGGCCGGGATGCATCTTTTGCAAGCGGCTAAACCCTACATAAATTAATGTAATTATTTTTAATGTGTAATTAATATACAATTTATGTAAAACAAATTAGGGTAAAACCGCTTGATTTTATTTCAGAATTCAAGGAATTAGGTTTTCAAAAGCCGAAAATTGAAACCGAATCTGGTATTTATGCCGAAGTGATAGCAAAGAAGATAGCAAAATTTTTCATCTAGGCTTGATGATGAGAAAAGGTGAGGGCTATTCTCCCTGATATCATATTTACAAGAGTTAGCTCAACATATTTGATGGTAAAATATTCACCAAGCATCATGATGCATCCTGGATAACATTGAATTTGCTGCTCCTCTGATCTTGCAGTGGTGAAATAACAAAGTATCCTTCATTAGAAAACAACAGCCTTCTTCTCTTCACCCTAAATCCAAAATTGGAGAAAGTATGACAAAAATTTAAGATATTTTTTTTTTATCTTCCATAACTTTTATGTAAATTATTGTAAATGTCTGTAGTCCTAAAATTATTTATTGTCGTGAATACAGGCAGAAATCAAAGGGATTTGGTAATATAAACGACGAATTATAAGAAACCAAATCTTCAATATTTGAAAGTGCAAAAAAAAAAAAAAAAAACTGAAAAAGTTACTAATGTGAAAAGATAAATATTTTATCTTGATAAATAAAAAGATAGATTAGATAATAATAGATAGATTTTTTGGAAATATTAAAGCAGGAATTAAAACCATTTTCTACATTCCTCATAGTAAAGACTTTCCTTTTTTTTCTCTCCTATTAATTTTAAAGAAGTCTAGGATAGCATGTTTATGAGAGAGAAAATGAATGTTTACCAAGGTCTCAAATCTATCCACTTTTACTAAAATTTAATCTCAAAAGACATATTTTTAATTAGGCGGAAATCTAAATCTTTTAAATATTACGAATCAAGGAAAGAGGAAGTCGCACTTTCGGAGAAAAGATATACCATTCGTTTTTCCTACTATAATAACACTTTTTCCTGCATCCATTGCAAAATATTTTCCTTTTCAATTTGGATAATAAATGCTTAAACCACAACAAGATTCTTCTTAACCACAAAACAAATAATTAAGCAACTGCACGTGTATCCATACCATAAATTAAATAAACCAACTGCATTTTAGTGACATTAAATCTAAATATAATAATCGGGCAGACTGAATTGAAGCCTTAAAACTGGTGATTGCTTCTGCCCTTGCAAAATATTTTCTTTTCAATTTGGATATTAAATGTATAAACCATAACAAGATTCTTCTTAACCACAAGACAAATAAATAGGCATCTGCTCTGCATAAAGCATAAATATAAGCATATATAAGCCATATAAGCATATATAAGCATCTCTCTGTGTATCGAATCAAATAAACCAAATGCATTTTGGGAATCTTAAATCTGAATATAGCAATCGGAAAGACTGAATTGAAGCCCGAAAACTCGTGAATGATGTGGTTGCTACTGACAATGCAAAATATTTTTCCTTTCAATTTGGATAATAGACGTGTAAACCACAACAAGATTCTTCTCAACCACAAAACAAATAATTAAGCATATGTGTGTGTATCCACGAATCAAACAAACCAAATGCATTTTGGGGACCTTAAATCTGAATGCAGCAATCGGAAGACTGAGTTGAAGCCCGGAAACTCGTGAATGGTGTAATTGCTTCTGCCCTTGCAAAATATTTCCTTTTCAATTTGGATACTAAATGTATAAACCACAACAAGATTCTTCTTAACCACAGACAAATAAATAGGCATCTTCTCTGTGTAAAGCATCAATATAAGCATATATAAGCCATATAAGCATAAATAAGCATCTCTCTGTGTAAAAAATCAAATAAAACAAATGCATTTTGGGGATCTTAAATATGAGTGTAGCAATTGGGGCAGACTGAGAAGTCCAAAAACCCCTGAATGGTGTGGTTGCTTCTTCCCTTGCAAAAATTTTCCCTTTCACTTTGGATAATAAACGTGTAAACCACAACATGATTATTCTTAACCACAAAACAAATAATTAAGCATATGCGTGTGCATCCATACATCAAATAAACCAAATGCGTTTTGGGGACATTAAATCTGAATGCAGCAATCGGGAAAACTGAGTTGAAGCCTTAAAACTCGTGAATGGTGAGATAGCCAAAAATAAATTTCCGCGTATTCCCCTGTGCATGAGCAATGGATGGCAGAAATCCAGATTACAGCATCCTTGGCAATTAACAACTGGTGTACCGATTACGGAGTACGCCAGTTGCCAGTCCCCAAGGATGCTGTAATCTATTTGAAACCCTTAACCTCCGCATCTTAATTCATACATAAAATTTACGATTATTAATTGGCTACTTAAAATTATTAGGTAATAAAATATAAAGTTTATAAAAATTAAAAGTGGTACTCGTAAAAAATTTAAAAAATACTAAAAAAAATTAAAGTAAAATAAAAATTTAAAAAAATTAAAAATTGAAATTAAAAGAATTTAAGTTAAAATTTGGTACAATGAGAGGCCCGTTATCGATGCTATAAAACTATTTAATATGATTTAGAAATTGAGCTTGATAAACGTGCGGACCGTAACGAGGAATTTAAAAATATTAAACATTAATAGTCCCCCCAAAAAAAAAAAAAAGACAGATCATAGGACCAAAGTTCTGGCATTTTATTATTTTTTATTTTTTCGTTTTTTGATAATTTCTTTTACTACCCTTTTATATTACACAAAAAAAGGAGTAAAAAAAGAAAAGAAAATAAAACCTAACTGTGGTTACTAGTCGGCAAAAAGAATTAAGTACCCATCGTAGCTGATTAGCGAATGGAGCTGGGTTTAGATTCGAACCTTCGACCTTGCGGTTTGAGATCCATTTCTTTACCCCTGCGCCAATTCGACATTTTTAATGAATGGCTGCAAATTTTTAGGCTCAGTGAGGTAATTTGTCTCAGTCATGGGTTTGGTTTGGTTTGTCGCTCTGCCATCATTTTGTGCACTCTTTAGGCTAACTAGACCGGGACCTGCAGTTTAAAGTGGATTCCGATCCACTCAAGAGCATCCATGCCACCGCCAAGAAACACTCATAGGAGACATCGTAGATGGATCTGGGCCTTTTTTGCGAACTTTTCACTCCATGGTAATAAGTTGGCAGGCGCGGCATCCTTGGGGGACCCTTGCCAACTTCTGGATGGTTCCGTTGCCGTCACCAGGAAATCCGTCTGACGAGAACGATGATCTTCGTAACAGCTGATGGATGCTTCACCCCCCTTTTTTTTCCATTCCCGCTCCTCACTCAGTTTATGTTTTGAGTTACGGCTAAGTGAGTCAATTTAAGTGGCCTTGTCTGCACATAAATCTGCTCTCGTAACTGCATCTATAAATGTTTTGCTACTATCCAGAGAGGTCTGAGGGATGGCTCGTTGGGTTTCCGAATAAAGAAAGCACAACGCCTGTCATAAAATTTTCGTTTCTATGTCGGGGACGGTCACGGTGCATTTTTAGACAGGAATTTGCATGGTTTTAGAACAGGGGTAGACAACCCGCGGCCCGCCTTGAATATTTTTCCGATCCTTCAGATGTATCACACTTTTACAAAATATATCTATTTTATAATGGCCAAAGGAGTGAAAACCAATGTATTCAAAAAATACATTATTTGCGCATTCGTCTATTCAAAAATTGACTGCCGAAATGATGCGAAAAAAGGAACTTTGATTTTAAAATAATATTCTTACGAATATAGGACAGATAGTGCCTGTTATATTGATGAGTTTACAGTTATAAATTCGCAGAATCATTAAATTATATTTTGCTCACTCATTTTGCAACCTCTTATATAACCGGCTTTATGTTTCACTTTAAGCGACTTCATTGGATACGCACAGTTGACTGTTTGTAGCAGAGCAAACCAGACTCTCAGTTGAAGTTGTTAGCGCTTTTGGTTCAACTTGCACCTGCAAATCCCTTTTTCTAAAATGAAATGGAACCCAACACAAAACACGCTCAAACATAACGGACGCTCACCTGCAACATCCATTACGACGTGCCAATACCCAAATGGAGATCGATTTGCAAAACCTAAGTGAAACAGTGGAGAAACACATATCGCACTAGTAAATAAATATTTTTGAATGATTTCATTTTTTTTACTTCATTTATATTTATATATATATTTTTTGTTCATTTTTAATGTTATATATTTCTTTACAGTGTGCGTTTAGTTAGCATTATTATTATATTATCTATGTTTACATATAATAATAATAGTAAACACCAAAATAATAACTGATTATGCTTCCATTTTTCACTCCAAAAAATGTCTGAATCTAATAAGGGGATATATGATTTTACATACGGCCCGCGGAGTTAGTATGGCCTGCAAGGGTATTTGGGTTTTCCACCCCTTTTTAGAAGGTAGAAGAATGAAGATGCACAACCTCTAAATTCCATATTTGCAGATGTTTTTTCCAAATTGTAGTGAGAAAATGTGGAAGCAGTATACTTTAGCGATATGCCCAGATTTCAAATGCTAGCGACTCAATCTTAAGCAACTTCCAACACGAAGGGATTATTGAACCGATTGATGCAACAGGAAACGAAGGTGTACCTCCCGTCTGCCAGAAACCAGGGCCAAAGAGATATGTTTTGGCAAAGCACCTTGGGACATTCTGGGTCTATGATATGTTAGCTGATGAGGCGAATGACCTAAAGTCAATGTACAGAGCGTTGGAAAGAAACAGAAAAACAGGAGAATGAGTTCCAAGTATCATACTTGAATGGGTCTTTGTTCCAAAAACATGTTTTATGAAAAAATAACCATATCAATCTTCTGGATTTATTACATTATATCTGTGAAATTATAAAATAAAGAACCTATTTTGTAGCACGTAATGTCTGAAAAATTGCGGTTCGTTCACCTTTTAAAAAGTTTTGAGAGTTTACTGCTGACAATGAGGCTTCAATTCAAGTTGAGTATCCGTTGGGATAATGGTGCGGAGTTGGTAAAATGTTTTGGCTGACTCCCTGAACTGCATTTTAATTCTGACACCCGACTCCTGACTCTTTGCCATAATTTTATGATTTAGAATCTTTACTATTGAATTTAGAAAATTTATGACTTAACTTTAGTGACTCATTTATCTATAAAAATAGTCTTTTCATTAACAAAGTATTTTTCACAACTTTAAAGCTTTAGTATTTGCACTCACTTAAAAGAATATGTATTGGTGTTGTTGGTGCCTAAGGGTAATTAGAAAGAAAGAAGGGGCTGTTCGTTTTTATATTACGTTTATTGCACACTATAGTTACCTAATTACAAAATATTAACACAACGTTTAACATCGTCTGTTATCTAAATTAATATACAACGTCCATTGCTATTGTCAACATCGTCATCATCCATCTACTGATATACCTTTCTCTGCCCTCTCCTTTGGCTTCAATACAGAGGACCTCAACTTAAACACTAGCATCAGATATATATATATATATATATGACTCGGAATCAATCTTTAGGCAGACAGTCTTGGTCCCCCATGGGGCGGTTGCGTCTTTGAAGAAGAGGGTATGTATATATATATATATAATTCCGACTTCTGACTGGCCATGACTGTCTAGCAGAACATCTCCATCGCATAAAAATCTTTTCGAATCCTGGCTGCCCCCTATGTGGTTCAACAGATCCAATGAACAGAGACCACCTCCAACGATGTGCGGTACTTGACGGCGACTCGGAGACAGCGCTTTACTGGCGTGAGAGAGAAATTCAATGACTTCGGTCATCTTTGCATTTTTTTTGGACGGTTATTCTTTTGTATTTTTTTCCCTTGTTATTTTTGTTATTATTACTATTTTTATTCTTCTTGTACTTACCTTGCCATTGGAAATAATAAAAATATATATATAATTAAAGAGACTATATTAACAGGTAGCAAAATATTATAAAATAATTAAAGGAAAGCAAAAGAAAATTGTGCATTTTAATCACAAAGATTTTATGTAACTCTTATTTGCTCTTAAAAATAAAAGAGCTTCTATTTCATTATGAATCCAAGATAGTTTTAATAGGCTTCAGTCCTAAGAAAAATCTTTCTACACTTACTTTGCTAAAGCAGTATTGCTAAAGCACTTACTTTGTTCAAGCAGTCACTGTATTTGCTGCTGGTTATATTATTGAAGGTTACAATTGAATTGCCTCCTTGACATTAAGTGTCATAATTTTAAAAAATAGAAACTATTTTTATGAAAGAGTTAGGAGTCGGATTTTTATACCGACTTCTGATTCATTCAAATATGCTCGACTCCTGTCTTTTTGTTTCCGACTCTGATTTTGTCTATAGTTTTTTTTTTTTTTTTATGATTTGGTGAAGCATTATTTTAATAAGAAAATCCTAAAATTACCCAAAATGATTCCACATATTATTTTTCTGCCCTGTTTTTTAAAAAAAATATTATCAGTCGTAACTAATATAAAGATTATGTGCATACAAATGAACACAAATGTATCGTGTTTGATAAATATTCGTCTCATTATATATGGATACTTCAGAGCATTTTATTACATTTCCTTTGATATACACTCAAGAGCCAAAGCATTATGACCACCTGTCAATAACGAGTTGGCCCACCTTTGGCGCGCAACACAGTTTCAACCCGCCTTGGCAGGGATTAATACCACCACTTAATACCAGTTAAATAACACTTCCTCCAGATCACGTGCCTTCTACGTCATCCAGGCGAGTTCATTGCAAAATGTAGGGGTGGTCATAATGTTTTGGCTCTTGAGTGTATAGGTAGTTCCAAATCGAGAGATTTGAAGTTTTAGCAGATAACGCAGATTATTTAAAGTGTTAAAAAAAGTTTATGCTGAGTAAAAAAAAAATATATAAATCATAACTTAAAATTGGATGGTGCCTTTTTGTATTTCAAATTTATATTTATTTTTCTATGCAGCTCCAAATTTTTAGATTAAGGGAGGCGGCATACAGATTTTTTTTTTTTTTGGGGGTTATTTCATCTGTTTATGTAAAATCCCTTATGATGCATTTCATTTAACTAAGAAAATTTTTTTCTAAATTAAAATTAAAATATTTCCAGGCTTACTGTTGCTTTTTATTAGAAAAATTAATTTCAATCATTCGAGAAATGTTTTATAGATTGCGTTTATATTTTCGAAGATTTTTGTTTATAGCAAAATTTTGATTGTTTTGATGTTTAACAAGCGTTTTGAAAACGTTTAAAATTATTTCGTTACCTTTAAAATTTTTATACTAAAATTATAAACATTTAATTAATGTCATAGTTCATATGCATTACTTTTGTTCATCAAATTAAAATTGCATTGAATAATGGTACGATTCGCTTTATTTAAAATTTCCTTTCATTTTTAATGTTTCGTTACATTTAATAAATGATATGTTTCTTTAAATTGCTCGCCTACCATTTGGCATTTTTCATTTTATGTCAACTAACGTACTATAATAATTTTTGTAAAGCAAGGTCAACTTTTAAATTCGAATTTTCCTTCTACATAAATTTGTACTTTTAAATAGAATGATACGATATTTTAAAGTATACATATTGACAAATGCTTTCCATTATTTTAATAACAGAAGATAAAAATTGTGTTTGTCATCGTTCATGATTGTAATTTGAAGAAATGTCTCTTCATGTTTTTTCTATAGTGTTTGTTTTTCTTAATATACTATAGATTTCCAAATCAAGAAAAAATTTCAGTTTGACAATGTAGCGGAGTAAGAATACCGACAAATTTACGAATTGTTTTCAGAAAGATGTTTTTGGCCATTATATTTAAAAATTGTATAAGTAAAATATTATAAACACTTAAAAACATCATCAAAAATTATAAAAAGTTCTTACACAAAAACCAAAGAATTGACAAAGAGTGAATTAGAAACACGACTGTTTTGAGCAATAAAAGTAATCACCGATATTCGCCATCTTCAAATTGTATTAAAAAACATAACATTCACAATGCAATAACTTTGAAGTAGGGCCTGAATGGCCGAGTGGCGAGCTCTCTGGTGCTCGGTACCACAGGTTTCGGGTTCGAGTCCCGGCGGTGCCATGGATGTTGTAGTGGTTCGGAATCCGCAGGTCCCGGTCTCATAGGATCGTAGAGCGTTGCGGGG
Organism: Caerostris darwini; assembly: GCA_021605075.1. NCBI lineage: Eukaryota > Metazoa > Arthropoda > Arachnida > Araneae > Araneidae > Caerostris > Caerostris darwini. The sequence goes on along the minus strand of BPLQ01010785.1, from coordinate 622,453 downwards.
GCATTGTTACTCCGCGTCCGTGGCTTATCTTCAAGTTACACGCGCCCCCATGGGTAATGCAAAGTGAGTAACATCGGAGCAGAGCTTGCCTTAAGACATCCAAGACTAATTGTTTGCCATCTGCATTAGAAGAAAAAAAAATAACTTTGAAGTGCCTCACATTCAGACTTTAAAAAAAGAGGAAAAAATTGTTCCAGATCCAAAGCACATATAAGTTGGCTCAACGAAACTGAAAAACATTTAATAAACACAAAAAGTCGTACAAAATGCACAATGACAGGGTATGAAAAGATGTTGTCTAGGAAATCCACAAAAACCGAAAGAAAATAGTAAAAAAAGCAGAAATTATAATATCCTTAGGATAAATTTGTCAAGGAATACTTGTCCTCGGGATATTATGTTGCTGTTGTTGTTCTACTGCAGTTGGCAAATACTAAGACAGTTGTTTTTTATGCCATAAGCAAGGGCTGTACCGACGTTACTCACTTAGCTCCACCGAGGGAACACGTGTAGCTTGAAGATGGGCTACGGGCGTGGAGTAACACTACCCCCATAACACTCAACGATCCTATTAGAACGGAACCTACCTTTTAGAGGGGATTCCGAACCACTACAAGCATCCATGGTACTGCCGGGACTCGAACCCAAATCCTGTGATATCGACTGCCAGAGCGCTAGCCACTCTGCCATCAGGTCCCGATTTTCTTCATTGAACACTGGTCTATCGAATGCAAAAATTGTCGTATATTTTATGTGACCCCACACTTGATTGTGACAAACTGTGTGAAGCATCCCACATCGGTAGTCATAGTACCTGATGGAGGTTCTCTGACGGAAATGTGGGGCAGTTATGTTTAAAAGTCCACACGGAAGCCAATGTCACGTCGGTGAACTGTTTGAAGTATACGTAATTTAATAGAACACGAGACTCAGCTTAATTTGAAAAAAAAAGAATATTTTTAAGAAACTTTTATTCTTCTTCTTTAAAGATATTCTCAAACAGCACTAATTATATTAATAATAATAATAATAATAAATTAATGAAGCTTCATTTCATTTTATTATTACTTTGTATGTAATTGAAATAGAGAATTTTACTAGAACAATAGAAAGTTGAATGTAGGTCAAATGTCACATTCATTTCTTTTTAATTAAATGCAAGTTAAATTAGAAAATGTACGCAACATACGATTCCCCCCAAGTAATTCAATTTTAATTCTATGTTTCTCTGTAAAGCGAAACAATTTTAACTAAAGAACCGCTCATCCTGACTTCTGAGAGCCCGCTCTTACTGGGAGACAAGAATTGCGAATTCCTGTTCTAAATTTAGTTGAGAGTTCATTAGCATTGTGGTTGTGCGAATTCGAACAGAATCTTCAACTTCGCTCCATGCAGTTGGTACTGTAATGGATGATGGAAATCTAATGAAAAGAATGAATGACTTCGAACTCAAAGGGAATAAAATCTGGACGGAATGCTTTACAGAAGGAAATGAATCATTCATTTGCAAGGCATTCCATTCGTTATGAATCTCGTACACATGGTAAAATTTAATAAAATTGTAATTTCGAAAAAAAAAAAACGCATTTTGGTAGCGAAAGATCATAACTGATAACAAGTGAAGTTGCAAAAAAGATTATTACGAAACCAAAAAAAAATTATTTTTTTTGTTCTAAAGCAGCTGGCAAACACTTAGACAGCTTGGTCTTGGATGCCTTCAGGCAAGCGCTGCACAGACGTTACTCACTTTGCATAACCCAGGGGGCGCGTGTCACTTGAAGATAAGCCACGGACGTGGAGTAACAATGCCCCCGCAACGCTCTACGATCCTATTGGGACCGGGAGCTACGGTTTAAAGTGGATTCCGAACCACTACAAACATTCATGGCACCGCCGGGAACTCGAACCCGAAACCTGTGGTACCGAGCGCCAGAGCGCTAGCCACTCGGCCATTCAGGCCCTGAACTACAATATTGAATAGGGATAGGATAACATACGTAATATCCAGTTGCCATGGTAACAAAATCATAACAAGAAGCACTTTAGAAGCTCTTTTTTGCTTTATTTATTTGATTACCGTTTGTGTGCCAAAATTCTGCTCTAACAGATACAAGATTGGCTATCGTGTTCTATTTGAATATATATATTTTTTTCTTCTAATGCAACTGGCAAATAGACCGTGATCTTTCGCCATAAGGGCTGCACCGATGTTACTCACTTTGCATTATCCAGGGGGCGCGTGTAACTTGAAGATAAGCCACGGACGCGGAGTAACAATGCCCCCGCAACGCTCTACGATCCTATTGGGACCGGGAGCTACGGTTCAAAGTGGATTCCGAACCACTACAAACATCCATAGCACCGCCGGGATTCGAACCCGATACCTGTGGTACCGAGCGCCAGAGCGCTAGCCACTCGGCCATTCAGGCCCACCAAAAAAATGTAAATATTGAAAAATTGCTCTACTTTGTATAAAATCTGAGAAAATGGAATAGGTTACTGGATATTATTTACAATATAGATCATCAGCATTAGTTGTTCAACAACCCTATGGTGGGTCAAGGCGTAGTTTCATTAAAATTGTAATTTATGTTGATTGATATTGTTAAAGTATTCTAAAAAGTAAAATTACATTACATTCATTTGGTGTACAATCTATCTCTATATAGGTACGGTTTGTCGCTCTACAGACATTGTGTGCCACTGGCTTCAGGTTTGAATCTTGCCGGTGGCATGGATGTTTGTGAGTGGTTCGGAATCCACTTTAAACTGTAGATCCCGGTCTAATGAGCCCTACGTGTGCACAAGATGACCGTAGAGCGACAAACCAAACCAAACCAAACTACGAATCGTAAAATGTGTTAAATCCATAGTAAAATAATTACTGATTTGATTAAAATAATTACTAGTTGACATCATTTGAATCGAAACTAAGAATCGAAGGAAAAATATTAAAAATTAAATTCACACATTCGGAATGAAATGAAATCAAAGTGCTTTAAAAAATACTATTCATAGCAACCCGTCCGGTGCAACTGCACCCATCAACATGCCACACACTTAAAAAAATATATATTTCGAAATCTGATGACAGATCTGATCATCCTCTATCAATCTGCAAACAGAGGCATCTCGAGAGCTGTCTGGGACCGCTATCTCAGGTGACGGAAAATCACCCCTTCCTATCGCAATCTCATCGCCCGATCACCCCACTCTGACGTCACTCCCTTCCCCGGAGCTGACACATTCAAACGCGAACACGTGCAACCGGCGTGTCCGCATTGTGTTCTGGGTAAACAGACAACAGCACGACCACCGCACGTGTTAGAAGAACTTCGAGGGAGTGTGTTCCATTTTTTATTTATTGTTATTTGTGGGTGAATCACATCCAATTCATCGCGTGAGCGTGTCGTCACGAATCGGACATTGACACGGGCATACGTGAGAGGAGGCCATATCGTATGCAGATGTTTGGCTCTCACGAAGGTCGCGGTTATTCTTGGTAACAGGGAATGAAAAATGGACCTGTCGGAATGTGGGCCCTTTTTTTTATTGGCCTTAATTGAGCGGTAATGAATTACGACATGTCTTCTTTCGACTCGGAATGTCTCGTCCGTGAAATACGCATGAATCTCTGTGTGGAATGCATTTTAGCATGTGCATGAATTCAATCGCTCGAGTCCAGTGATCGTCCGTAAGCCTCAAACAGTAATTTATAGAAGGCCTTGGCAAAGCGGAAGAGAATGAAGTATTTATCCATGGCTGTAAACTAAATTGAAAGAATGTTTTACGCGGAAGAATTCATGTTCTCTTCTGTGAATGAAGTTACAGAAAGCTTTTTAAGTATTTAATCTGGTAAACAGTAAAACAGTAATAAACAGTTCTTTCGCTTTTATGTTGATGTCTTAAAAAAATATTTAAAAAATACAAAAATTGTACTTTTATTTTCATTTACTACATATTCATGGGGCCTGATGACCGAGTGGCTAGCGTTCTGGCGCTCGATGCCACAGGTTTCGAATTCGGTGCTGCCCTTCTGCAGAGCCATGGATGTTTGTAGTGGTTCTGAATCCACTATAAACTGTAGGTGCCGGCCTAATAGGATCATAGAGTGTTGTGGAGGTTGTGTAACTCGCGTCCGTAGCCTATCTTCAAGCTACACGGGCTCCCTGGGTAGTGCTCAATGAGTCACAGCGGTGCAGCGCTTGCTGATGGCATAAAGATTGACTGTCTCTGTATTGCTAGCCGCATTAGCAAAAAAATATTTTTTTTTTTCTTTTGTGAATGAAGTGGCAAAAAGTATTTTAAGTGTTTAAACTGATGATGACAAATTCGTTCTCTTTTCGTTTATGTACCCAAAAAACTTTATTATAAAAATACTTCTTGTTAAATTTTATTTATATGGATGAGGATTTCAAATAAGAAGCCCCTCCGCCTCACATCATGTGCCACCAGATGGACAGTAATGTAGCAGATTCAAATTTACCCAGATGCAGCCTGCGGCCTGATAGCCAATTGGCTAGAACTCTGACCTTTGGTACCAGAGGCCTCAGGTATGAATCCTGGCGCTGGCATAGATATTTGTGAATGGTTCGGAATCCACTTTAAACTGTAGGTTCCGGTCTAATGAGCCTAAAGTGGGCACAAAATGACCGTAAAGCGACAAACGAAACCATTCTACAATTTGCTAGCATAAATCAAGCAATTTATATGTTTCGGTGATATACGACAGTTAATCAGAAATTTTTCGTCCCAAATGTACATGTGGTTTATTGGAGCCTACACAAAAATTGTAGTGGGTGTTTGAAGGAAGATACTACAGATTCGATCCCCGTTCACTTAATTAAAGTCACTTGAATGGGCCAAGTAACATGCGCTCTAGCAGCATTCTTTGCCATCCTAGTGGCGAGTGCTTTCTTAATACATTTTATGTAACAACCAAATATGACCCAATAACTTTCAAAAGGCCTTAGAAAAGTATCATTTACATGCGCAATGAACAAACCTTTAATGACGAATCCAAAGAAATGTTAAGCGTATTACAAATATGCCCTATCAGTGACGAATAACCATAATGTCAAGTGCCTGGCATTGAAAAGAGAAACTCTTCTCATCAAATATGTGGGCAAAACACGTGTTGGCGACCTTCTCAATGTCATAGTTCCTTCTTTTTTTCGGATAAGTTTTTATTTTTAAAAGATCGGGCCTATTCTCTTCCACCAAGGTCCTTTCTCCGCACACAGATATCTCCTCTGTGACTCGAAGATAAGCGCCGCTGAGACTCATTTTCAGATAACGGTCTCTCTCCTTTTCGCACTCAGCTACGTGGAGTGGAATGGGCGATAGGAATCAAAAATAAATATAAGAAAGGATTTTCAAGGGTGGGAAAATTGGGTAGAAATTCTTTTCGGAGATTCTTTCCACTTATCTATACAAAGAACAGTACACCGATAGGTAATGAAGGGAAGACGTAGCCTTGGGAGAGAACCTTTACGGGTTGCTGCTTCACATTTATGCATTGTATAAGATAAAACTCGAAAAACTCTCACCCAGCACCTGAGCCGACGAGTCGAGATTTTATGCACGTTGTCACGAACTCCATCGAGTTTCCTCATTTCTGAAAGCCTACAATAGAATGAGGACCTTTAGCAGATTGGAACCTGTGCATTGGTGCACGTTAGCTGCGAATTTTATATTTGGACTATAAGGGCCTAATGGGGAGTAGTGTGACTCGCGTCTGTAGCATATCTTCAAGCTACACGTGCCCCCTGGGGTAGTGCTAAGTGAGTAATAGAGGTTCTTATTATTATGTGCACCTTGCTTATGGCATAAAGATTAACTGTCTCTGTATTGCCAACTGCATTAGAAAAAAAAATCTTTGGACTATGAGTTGTTCTCTCACCGAAACATTTCTATTCTGACACCGAAACATTCTAAACAATCCATTAATCCATCCACTCCGAATAGCAACGCTCTATGGTAACTTTTATGCAAATCTGATGTCCAATTCCTTTTAATTTACTGATGCTACAAACACGGTCTAAGGGTGCAGATGCTGTGTTGGTTCGATATTTCATTTTTAAATTACAATGATCCCATGAATAGATTCTATATCTGTAACACAAACTGCAATACTCGTGCAACTATCGAAAAGGAGGGCTCAAATTTGAAACTTCTGGCCATGTGTTCGCGGTTTTCAGAATTGAGAACGATAATTGGTAATTGCTACATTGTCCGAAAAATCGTCAATCCTGTCAGGTACTTTTTAGATTTAATGATGCCTTTATGATGATATTCCATATGACATGCAAATGCAAGACAATTAGCTTTGAATGTCCTCCTGGAAGAACACTAATTAGGGACATTCAAAAATGGAACATGAAGCTCATCAATATAAAAAGAAAAAAAGAATTTTAAGCTTAAATTTGCGGAACAAAATAATTAACAGGAAGGCGTTTCATACACTGCCTATATATTTTATGCTAAGCAAAACATTTTAATCCAACAAATGTTTTTTTCTTTCTAATGCAGCTGGAAAACACTTAGACAGCTTGGTCTTGGATGCCTTAAGGCAAGCGCTACACAGACGTACTCACTTTGCATTAGCCAGGGGGCGCGTGTCACTTGAAGATAAGCCACGGAGTAAACAATGCCCCCGCAACGCTCTACGATCCTTTGAGACCGGGACCTACAGTTTAAAGTGGATTCCGAACCACTACACACATCCATGGCACCGCCGGGACTCGAACCCGATACCTGTGGTACCGAGCGCCAGAGCGCTAGCCACTCGACCACCCAACAAATGTAGAGGAAATAAAACTTTAAAGTTGTTGTATTCAAGGCTTCTTCTATGGTAAAGCTCGGTTCAAAATTGAAGTTGAGCTGAAAGTTTCCTCGTCAGTGCGAAACATCGGCAAAAGAAATTTCGAAGAAGGTCAAAATTTCCCTTCATTTTCGTGGGAGACAGGGAGATTTGCGTGTAATCTCTAAATGCAAGTGTCTGTTCCAGGTACTAATGTGGGTGTAATGTAGCAGCCTACATCACCACGAAAAATATTCTAAGTTAGAGGTGGTCAATCCAAATGATCTTGCCGGCCACTTTGGAAATCCATCTTAACTCCGCGCGCCGCCTATAAAATGATACATCCTCCTATTAGATTTAGATCTACTATAAACATTTTTTTGAGTGAAGAATTGAAACAGAATGAGTCGTTATTATATTACTTACTATTATTCTTACATGCAAGCATAGATAATACATATCATAGACCCAGAATGTCCCAAGGTGCTTTGCCAAAACATATCTCTTTGGCCCTGGTTTCTGGCAGACGGGAGGTACACTTTCGTTTCCTGTTGCATCAATCGGTTCAATAATCCCTTCGTGTTGGAAGTTGCTTAAGATTGAGTCACTAGCATCTGGAATCTGGGCATATCGCTAAAGTATACTGCTTCCACATTTTCTCACTACAATTTGGAAAAAACATCTGCAAATATGGAATTTAGAGGTTGTGCATCTTCATTCTCTCTACCTTCTAAAAAGGGGTGGAAAACCCAAATACCCTTGTGGGCCATACTAACTCCGCGGGCCGTATGTAAAATTATATATCCCTTTATTAGATTCAGACATTTTTTTTAGAGTGAAAAATGGAAGCATAATCAGTTATTATTTTGATGTTTACTATTATTATTATATGTAAACATAGATACTATAATAATAATGATAACTAAACGCACACTGTAAAGAAATATTTAACTCCAAAAATGAAATATAAACAATATATAAATATAAACGAAATAAAAAAAAGGAAATCATTCAAAAATATTTATTTTACGAGTGCGATATGAGTTTCTCCACTCATCATGAGTTCGCAGAATATAATTTAATGATTCTGTGAACTCATCAATAAAACAGACAATATCTCTCCTATATTCGCAAGAATATTATTTTAAAATCGAAATTAATATTTTCTCATAATTTTGATAGTAAATGTTTGAATAGATGGATGCACACATACTGTATTTTTTAATGCATTGGTTTCCACTAGTTTGGTCATTGTAAAATAAATATTTTTTGTAATAGAGTGATAAATCTCATGGGCCGGGAAAAATTTCGAGACGGGCCGCGGGTTGGCCAGCCGTATTCTAAGTCGTCATTAGGAAAGAACAATAACATTTTAAGAAGACTAAACAAATAATTTAAAGTACTTAATAGAAAAGACATTTATTTCCTAAATTAATATTAATTGGTGTTAAATAATTAAATTTTTCTCTTTCGGTGAATATAGTTTCAAAATTATTTCTTAATAGCTCGAACTTTGAAGCATCTATGAATATGATATGCTATGTTGATTATAAATTTTTATCATGAACTCTTTTAAAGAACCGGAAACCTGGCGTGTGTTTGCCAATGAGTAGCGTTATAATTCCATGCACTGGAAAGTATCTCCGTTTTTTGGATAATAACTCTTCAAATAGCTGCTTTGAGGGTATTTGTTCAAAACAGGGTAGCAAAATATGGATGCAGTAGGCCCTTCATGGTGCAGTTTATAATACTTCTGGCGTTGTAGGAGCGAATGTTCAGCATTGAAAAACAAAATTCGGGTTTTTCAAAATATTTTTATTTCTACTCTTTGAACTGCATTTCATCATCATGGGCGTAACTGCCCTATGGTGGGCAAAGGCCGTCTGCCTACTGGTAGATTTCGAGATAGAGATGATTTTATTTTTACGGGGTAGGATTGTCAGTCCTACGCCCAACGCTTTACAGCCAAATGAGATCGGGATCTACGGTCTAAAGTTGATTCCGAACCACTATAAACATCCATGGCCCGCCGGGACTCTAATCTGAAACCTGTGGCACCGAGTGTCAGAGCGCTTGTCACTCGACCATCAGGTCGCTTGAACTGTATTTAGAAAGCACAATTTTTCGAAGGATTGATTTGGTTGTCGCTCTACGGCCATTTTGTGAACACGAGGCTAAACAGACCGGGACCTACAGCTTAAAGTAGAATATTACTACTACTATTAAACCACGCCACATCATTGTGCCTAGAGATGAGTTGCCCCTTTATAGTTTGGAAATGATGTGGGTGAGAGAAGTCTGACTGGGTTCCGTGATACTCTACGATCCTATGAAATTGGGACCTGCGGTTTAAAGTAGGAACCACTATAAATATCCATGGCCCCGCCGGGACTCGAATCCGAAACCTGTGATACCAAATGCCAGAGTGCTAGCCACTTGGCCCCCATGCCGCTCAATTTCTCGAAGGAGGAAAATGTGCTTTATTTATTTTGTGCTTGAAATTAAAAATATGTTTTAAAATCATGATATGGGAATTACCTGATTAAAAAAATTCTGAATGCCATCCCCAAGTTCTCCTTAAATAAAAGAACAAGAAATGTGCTTCACAACAGATCCCCAGCTGAGTCATCAACAGCTATTCAAGTAGTGCACTATCGACACGCGAGGCACCACGCAGCGCTCACGTGCCACTCCTACCTCAAGACAAACTAAAAGTTTCGAAGGTCCGCAATTAGCACAAAGAGTTCGAATATTCCGGTATCGCGTTAATCCCTATCTGTTCGAGTGTGTGTACTGTTCGTTCCCAGGACCTTTTCACTTTCGGCATGTAGTGGTCACGTGAGAGGGGGGAAGTGTGGACTCCTTAACATTTCATTTTAAGGATACCCCTCGCGCCTTGGAATGTGATAGAAAGGAATCTATTTAGAGTTGCATATGATAAAGAGACTTCAGATATATATTTTTTTTTCTATTGGTTTTGATTGTGTTTTTTCATGCATGCTTGGTCCACGTGATATTCCTATTTTTTTTATTTTTTTTTAAATTTTTTGTTAAGGTATGCTGTTAAAAGTATGAAAATTGAACACTCGTCTTGTATCTTAAATGGTTTATTCTGGTTCATTTGAATGTCATGGCTTAAAAATCGATTGCATTTGAAAACAAGATACAAGTAATTTCCGCAAAATTTGCAGATATGGGAAATTGGGGTCGAACATTTTTCGAGATTTGGTTTGGTTTGCCGCTCTACGGTCATTTTGTGCACACTTTGGGCTCACTAGACGGGGACCCACAGTTTAAGGCGGATTCCAAATCACTCACAAACATCCATGCCCCCACCAGGATTCGAATCTGAAGCCTACAATTTTTCAAGGAGTTGGAGTGAGGAATTAATTTAAAAATCCGACACCCGATTCTTTCCAAAATTTTAAGAGTTAATGTTAAAATGAAATGTTAAGGAGTCGCACATTTTAATAGTATAACTTAGAGCCTGATAGCCGAGGGGTTAGTGCTCTGGCGCTCGGTGCCACAGGTTTCGGGTTCGAGTCCCGGCGGTGCCATAAATGTTTGTAGGGGTTTGAAATCCATTTTAAACTGTAGCCCTCGGTCCAATAGGATCGTAGAGAGTTGTCAGCGTAGTGTTACTCGCGTCCGTAGCCTATCTTTCAGCTACACGTGCGCCCTGGGTAGTGCTAAATGAGTAAAAGCGGTACAGCCTATGCTTACGACATATAGGATAACTGTCTCTGTATTGCCAGCTGCATTAGAAAAAAAGTGTCTTGATTTGCAAAAAATAACTCAGGGTTTAAATCTTTGAAAGGAATGCCTTCCTGCAGGACTTTGTAGCATAATCACCCCGCAGTCCGCAAATTTTCAGTAGAAATCCTTATTACTAGGAAGACTGTCTCATTGATTACATATACTTTCCCAAGTCAATCTAAGATTGAATCTGACATTTCTCATGCGGGGCACTCTGTCGGAAGACATAACCGTACCATCATAGCTAGTCGGTGGCTTTACATTGTATACCCACCCACGAGGACGCTCCAAAAGTATAACTCCAATAACAACAATGCAAAATTTTTTGGAAGAAGTTTTCGAAAAGCAAATGGAAAAATCTGGATGAGCAATTTGTTCTATAAAATTGGAATTTTCTGTGTAAAATTTACTGTCATTCCAGAATTAGTTCTTTTTTAACTAATTCTGGAATGACAGTAAATTTTACACAGAAAATTCCAATTTTATAATGTCAGACCGTCGTATCTAATTTTTATTAGCATTATTCAGTCAATTATATAATACAATGTCTTAATAAAATGTCAAGTGGCAATCATAAAAACTCAACAACCTTTCAAGTTAATCAAATAGAGACTGCACTTCATAATGTACGTCCAAAGCAAACACTTATGAGTCGATGCGTGTATAAACAGCTGAAGCAGAAGAACGTTAAAAAAAAACCCACCGATTGCTTCGAACTTCGTGCAGTGATTCATTGCCGCACCAGATGCTGTTCGACTCCATTCTCAGGTGGTTCGAATTCGAACTTGTGGCTTATCGGCAGAAAATAGAGTTGAAATTTTAGCTTCTTATTAAAGCTTTTGCAGTAAATGTTATTGCTTTCCAAATTCTGGTAATGGACATGAGTTCATTTGCCAATAGAACGTCAGATATGTAGCAAATTCAGCGTTACTCAGGCTAACTATAATAGACCTGTCACACTGCGGCCAAACCTTACCTCCGACATTTAGAAGGGCACTCTCAGGTTTGACACATCTGTTGGTTTACCACCTCCTCTTCTCCACCCATAAAAAACGGCCTGGTGGCACTTTGGCCTTTGATATTACAGGCTTCTAATCTTGATGGAGGCATGGATGTTTGTGAGGGGTTCAGACGTCACTTTAAACTGTATGTCCCGGTCTGTTTAGCCCACGTGTCCACAAGTTGACCGTAGAGCGACAAACCACCCATAAAAAGAATTTTCGATCTACAAATTAATTGAAGGGTTCCGAAATCCATCTCCTCCCAGATACCATCCCTGTTGGTGTTCGTCCCTGCTATGGCGTCAAAATAAGAATCAAGTGTAGCTAGATGGGACAGTTGATAACCTTGAAATCTATGCTGCAGTCACAAATGAACTGAGGATCAGTACATTAAGATGTGAAATATAATTTTTGTTAGGTTATTTTATTTTTTTTTGGTCGCTAAGAAACAAATGGAAATTTAAGAATTGGTAATGTGTGGTCACATCGATAATTAAATAGATTTGTAATATAGCAAAGGAAGCGCGGAGGCAAAGGAATAGCTTCACTTTGAAATGAAATAGTCCGAGAACAGCTGTCCCCTGCTTTCTGAAACTGGGCGCTAAACAGTGAGCACAGCTGCCGCGCGGGGGTTTTACAACATTGTTTTGTTTCATTCTCCCCTCCCCCTCCTCGTCTCAGCACGTGATGCGTGCTTGCGGTGTGACGCCACTCGGCTGATGCAGACGGAAGGGCGGATTACGGAAGATCGGTGGTAAAAATAACTATTAAAGTCAAATTTCATTTTCACGTGATGTCGGAATGGGCAGCAGTTAGTTTCGAGGAATACAGTTTTATGGAGCACAGGTTGAAACGAATTTTTTTTCTTTCAGAAAGATATTTTAGTTCAATGTCGATTGCGTTCAATTGAAACAAAAGAGTTCGGGTTCAGCATTCGATAGCGGCCTCATGGTCTTTAGTACCAAAGGTTTTAGGTACGAATCCTGGCGGTGGCATGGTGTTGGTAAGTGATTCCCCTGTCTAAAATCCGGTCTAATGAGCCGAAAGTGTGTGCAAAATGACCGTAGAGCGACAAACCAAACTAATTAGCATTCGATAAAGTAGGATAACCGCTGGTCGAATATAAAAACAAAAATAGCACATTGATTAAGGCGATTAAAAAAGAAAATGTGCGAAAATAGCACACTAATTAAGTTCTGTCACCACATTTTGATTTGTTCCAGATATTTCATATTAATACTTTAAATTTTTACGATTATAATATTGAACGAGGCTGTCACTCTCAATCTTGAAAAATTCCGATTTTTTCTTTTAAATCAAATCCGTTGGCGAGTATTCAATGAAATATTATTTGAAATATCTACAAGATACCACCGGTACATCTGACTAACACTGTTTTAGCATTCTAACGAACTAAATTGTTTTTCTAAATCGCTTTTCTGTTTATTTGAACAAACAAATTAAGTAAAATTCACTCAATCTACTCCAGCATAAAAGCCGTTCGTCATTCCAAATGTTCTCAAAAGTTCTATTTCGGCGGATTTTAAAACAATGAAAATTTACAAAAACATTATTCAAGTTTTAAAAATGAGCCTATTTTAAAATACTATACGATTTAAAAAGGGGCCTGATGGCCGAGTGACTAGCGCTTGGTGCCACATGTTTCGGGTCGGAATCCCGGCAGTGCCATGAATTTTTATTGTCGTTCGGAATACACTTTAAACCGTAGGTCCCTGTCTAACAAGATCGTAGAGCGTTGGGGAAGGTAGTGTGAATCGCGTCTGTAGCTCATCTTCAAACTACGGGTGCCCCCTCAAATGATTGTTGCACGTAAGACTGACAACCCTACCCCATCAAAAGAAAACGTCTCCTATCATGAAATCTGCCAGAAGACAGAAGGCCTTGGCCCATCATGCGGCTGTTGCGCCACTGATGAGGGTGATACGATTAAAAAAAACACTTGGATACATACTAAAGTTTAAATATGTATTTACATGAAGTGTCTGGATCTTTTAAATAGTGCGTTGTTTTATAATTGCTTGTACCAGTTTAAACTGTTATACTGTTCGTCATTTAGGGTTCATAAGTTTCAATGTCTGCGATGAGCACGACCTATCCGTAGATTGGAAAGTACTTCCATTGGGCTCAGGGTGCAAGAACCCTTCGTAATTCCTACTGAGATCTGTTCAGTAAAGTTGGTATAGGAATCTGACTTAAAATAAATAGCATGCGGCCTGATGACCAATTGGCTAGCTCTCTGCCCGTTAGTATTACAGTCTTCAGGTTTGAATCCTCGCGGTGGTATGAATGTGTGTTGGTGGTTCGGAATCCCCAAAAACTGTAGGTCCCGGTCTCATTAGCCTAAAGTGTGCATAAAATGACCATAGAGCGACACATCAAACTAAAATAAATAGCCATGGGCTTCATTTTATAATCCTAAAAAAATTTTAAAGAATTCGAAATTTTTAGAAAGAGTTGTGGCCAGCCGAATCAATACATTTTTGTGTAATTCCAAAATTGAATTTCTCTTGCTCTATCGAGAGTGGACCTTCTTTATTTTACTTCGCAGATAACGTCCGCTGCCGTTTGGGGCTTTTCCCACGTGCGAGAACTCTCCTTCTCCCGTGCATAGTGAGCGAGTAGGAGATAATCTCAAAGCATTCGACTCATCTCTTGCCGATCCCACGTCACGCATCCCACGTGTCACGAGAGCCGAAGCGTGTCTGCGAAACAGATCGGTTTGGCTTCTTTTTTTTAGTTGCCAGAATTGCGGGGTGGCCCTTGAAATGACTTTCTCTGTTTCTTGGCATATAAAATTCAAACATAGATAGTGGAACCTGGGTAGATGAATTCCACTAAGTAAGACGGCAAATAAATAAACGGTGAAGAACGGCAAGAATTCCCAGCCAAGAGCAGGAATGGTATCTCTGACTGATATTGCCTTTTGTGGTGCGGCGATGTCGTCCGGCAAAACTTTTCTGTGTCTTGTAGACCTTCGATCGCTTTTCCATCATCATCATCAGTGGCACAACAGCCCCATGATGGGCCAAGGCCGTCTGCCGACTGGCAGATTCGGAAACATGAGAAGCGGCCTGGTGGCCAAGTGGCTAGCGCTCTGGCCTTTGGTACTACAGGCTTTTCAGGTTCGAATACTGGCTGTGGCATTGATGTTTGTGAGAGGTGCGGAATCCACATTAAACGGTAGATTGCTGACTAATTAGCCTAAAGTGTGCATAAAATGACCCTGAAGAATGAAACCAAACCTTGAAGAATGTTCGACCGCGATTCCAATTCCCCATATCTACATATTTTGCGGAAGTTAGTTGTGTTTTGTTTTCAAATGCAATCGATTTTTAAGCCATGACATTCAACTCAGCGAGAATAAACCATCCAAGATACAAGACGAGTGTTCAATTCTCATATTTTTAACATTATACGTTAACAAAGAATTTAAAAAGACCGGCACTTTCAAAAATTACGTGCGCATGCATGAAAAAAGCACAATTAAACCAATGGAAATAAAAAAAAAACTAAAGGTTTTTTATCATATGCAACTCTAAATAGATTCCAAGGCATGTGGGATCCAAAACTCTTATCAAACGATAACTGCGTGCTGAAAGTGAAAAGGTTCTGGAAAGGAACAGTATCGAATGCACACACTCGAACAGATAGGGATGTTAAACTTTATTAGGTCTTACGGAATGTTACGTTAAACTGTAGGTCTTGGTCTAATGAGCCTAAAGTGTGCACAAAATGACCGTAGAGCGACAAACCAAACCAAACTAAACTAAATGTATAATTATGGAAAGCTGAAATGTATTGTTTTTTGTTATGACATGTAATATTTCGTGCAACAAAAGAAAAGAGATATGAAGACGCAATATCTATTGAAGAACAGTGTTGAAATCGAGTGACATTGACAGCATAGAGCAGCTATGCAAATGATGCAAACATTTCAGGGAATGATAAGTTGTAACCCGATTAGTTTTTGCGTGACTCTTACGCAAAATGCCAAGTGTGAGCTGCGCTAGAAAACAGATACTCCTGCAAAAATCGTATCTTTCGCAAAAGGGTGAAGGTTTTGAATTCCACTTTAAAATGTTCACGTGATAATTGCATGCAAATTCCTCTCAATCAAAGTTCTAGAATTACATCCTTTATCGTCACTTTTCGCACCTCCCCCACCCCCCACCCCCTCTTCGATTTCTATACTTCTCATTAAAAAGAAAAGGTTACAGAAATAGCTGACCGTTGCAAATAGTAAGGCCTTTGAGTGTTATTCACTTGTGAACTCATGTCAGAAGAATTTTCAAATTAAATAATTGGATTTTGAAAGAAAAAAAGGCTTGTTTAAATATAACACAATTTGAATTTAAAAATTTTTTCTTTTGATTTTCTTCTCTCGTTTTATTTTAAACACGCAAGTAATTTTAACTAAATAAAAGGCAATTCTTACTTTAATCAGAGATGCACAGATTTGTAAAGGTTGCAAGGTGCACACACACACGCAAAAAAAAAACCCATATCTTACATGTATTTAACACATTTCTCTTTATATAATAATAAATGAATATAATTTAATAAGAAATAATTACAGAATTTGAGGAATAATATCATCATCCTCATCAGTGGCGCAACAATCCCATGGTGGGCCAAGGCCATCTGCCTACTGGCAGATCTCGAAACAGGAGATGTTTTTTTCTTTTTACGCCGTAGGGTTGTGAGTTATATGCGCCTAACGCTCTACAGTTATATTAGACAGTGACCTAGGACTTAAAATGGATTCCGAATCACTATAAATGTCCATGGCACTTCTGAGATTCGGACCCGAAACTTGTGGCACCGAGCCACAGGAGAGATTTTAGGAGAGTTTTTATTAGTATTAATATTTTAGAAGAGTATTTTAGGAGATGTTTTTTTTTTTACGCGGTAGGGTTGTGAGTTATATGCGCCTAACGCTCTACAGTTATATTAGACAGTGACCTAGGGCTTAAAATGGATTCCGAACCACTAAAAAACGTCCATGGCACCTCTGAGATTCGGACCCGAAACTTGTGATACCGGGCGCCAGAATGCTAGTCACTCGGCCATCAGGCCGCGAAAATTATTCAATTTCGGAATACTTTTTATACTCATTATAAATGCTAAGATATAACAATGGATTACCCGAAAAGATTATCTTCCCTATATGCAACGTGAATATATTTGGAATATGACAGAAAATTACCATTGCATTGCATACATATTGCATACAATATTGAATTTATTTGAATTCCCTATTAAAATAATAATAATGAAAAAAATACGGATTTGAAATCAATTTCACACACATTATTATACAAATGACTGTATACGTAAAAATCATAGCTCTTAAAAGTCATTCATTGCGGCTGGTCTAAAAATACTTCTCACCGAATGGCCTCGTAATCACGCGAATGCCACGTGGATTACCGGCAGATAATAAACAGTACAGTACAAAAAAAAAAAAAAAAAAAAAAAAATTATGCGTACCGGGGTAAAGCAGCACTTGAGAAGCATCCCCTGCCCACGTGCAGGAGCAGAAGGTCTTTAAAGATTAAAATGATACAGAAATAGACATCCCCCTTGTGGGAGTGATCATCTCGTATCGAGATTTCCGGAAAACTTCTCGACATTCAAACACATGTTGGAATTTGCGTGCACACGTGTCCGGCGAATGTTTGACGGATAGCATTTCATCTAAAGGTACATAAGAGCAATAAAATTGATTAAATTTTGAAAAAGTAAGCAATTACTTATTTTAAAATTGGAAAATAGTTGTCAGTAAGAAATGATTTATTTTGAAAATAAATGAATAAATTATAGAATGTGTATTACGAAAGGGTCCAGCATGAGCTAAATATAGTGTAAAAAAGTGAGATTCAATTAGCGTTTTCAAATGTGTTGTCTCAACAAACGCATTTGAAAAAAAAAATTATATGTGAAAATACTACAGCAGTGAGGCTGTACTGACTGTACTGGGATAGTGAGAATTAAATGTCTTCATACAACATATTCTCTCTACGTAACACTAAATTTCTGAACCCAACACACACATACACACTCATTCTATCTGAAACATTGAACCTCTGGATATAACACATTCTTTCTTTTTCTCTCTCTCTCTCTCTCTCAGTGGGTAACATTGAATCTCTGAATGAAACACATTCTATCTTTTATTCTGTGCATGTGTGTAACATTGAACCTCTGGATGTAACATATTCTTTTTTCTCTCTCTCTCTCTCAGTGGGTAACATTGAATCTCTGAATGAAACACATTCTATCTTTTATTCTGTGCATGTGTGTAACATTGAACCTCTGGATGTAACATATTCTTTCTTTCTCTCTCTCTCTCTCAGTGGGTAACATTGAATCTCTGAAAGAAACACATTCCATCATTTATTCCTTTTATTCTGTGCATGTGTGTAACATTGAACCTCTGGATGTAACATATTCTTTCTTTCTCTCTCTCTCTCTCAGTGGGTAACATTGAATCTCTGAATGAAACACATTCTATCTTTTATTCTGTGCATGTGTGTAACATTGAACCTCTGGATGTAACATATTCTTCCTTTCTCTCTCTCTCTCAGTGGGTAACATTGAATCTCTGAATGAAACACATTCTATCTTTTATTCTGTGCATGTGTGTAACATTGAACCTCTGGATGTAACATATTCTTCCTTTCTCTCTCTCTCTCTCAGTGGGTAACATTGAATCTCTGAATGATACACATTCTATCTTTTATTCTGTGCATGTGTGTAACATTGAACCTCTGGATGTAACATATTCTTTCTTTCTCTCTCTCTCTCAGTGGGTAACATTGAATCTCTGAATGAAACACATTCTATCTTTTATTCTGTGCATGTGTGTAACATTGAACCTCTGGATGTAACATATTCTTTCTTTCTCTCTCTCTCTCTCAGTGGGTAACATTGAATCTCTGAAAGAAACACATTCTATCTTTTATTCCTTTTATTCTGTGCATGTGTGTAACATTGAACCTCTGGATGTAACATATTCTTTCTTTCTCTCTCTCTCTCAGTGGGTAACATTGAATCTCTGAATGAAACACATTCTATCTTTTATTCTGTGCATGTGTGTAACATTGAACCTCTGGATGTAACATATTCTTCCTTTCTCTCTCTCTCTCAGTGGGTAACATTGAATCTCTGAATGAAACACATTCTATCTTTTATTCTGTGCATGTGTGTAACATTGAACCTCTGGATGTAACATATTCTTCCTTTCTCTCTCTCTCTCAGTGGGTAACATTGAATCTCTGAATGATACACATTCTATCTTTTATTCTGTGCATGTGTGTAACATTGAACCTCTGAATGTAACATATTCTTTCTTTCTCTCTCTCTCAGTGGGTAACACTGAATCTCTGAATGAAACACATTCTATCTTTTTTATTCTGTGCATGTGTGTAACATTGAACCTCTGGATGTAACATATTCTTTCTTTCTCTCACTCTCTCTCAGTGCGTAACATTGAATCTTTGAAAGAAACACATTCTATCTTTTATTCCTTTTATTCTGTGCATGTGTGTAACATTGAACCTCTGGATGTAACATATTCTTTCTTTCTCTCTCTCTCTCTGTGGGTAACATTGAATCTCTTAATGAACACATTCTATCTTTTAATCTGTGTATGTGTGTAACATTGAACCTCTGGATGTAACATATTCTTTCTTTCTCTCTCTCTCTCAGTGGGTAACATTGAATCTCTGAATGAAACACATTCTATCTTTTATTCTGTGCATGTGTGTAACATTGAACCTCTGGATGTAACATATTCTTTCTTTCTCTCTCTCTCTCTCTCTCAGTGGGTAACATTGAATCTCTGAATGAAACACATTCTATCTTTTATTCTGTGCATGTGTGTAACATTGAACCTCTGGATGTAACATATTCTTTCTTTCTCTCTCTCTCTCTCTCTCTCTCTGTGGGTAACATTGAATCTCTGAATGAAACACATTCTATCTTTTATTCTGTGCATGTGTGTAACATTGAACCTCTGGATGTAACATATTCTTTCTCTCTCTCTTTCTCTCTCTCTCTCAGTGGGTAACATTGAATCTCTGAGTGAAACACATTCTATCTTTTAATCTGTGCATGTGTGTAACATTGAACCTCTGGATGTCACATATTCTTTCTTTCTTTCTCTCTCTCTGTGGGTAACATTGAATCTCTTAAGAAACACATTCTATCTTTTATCTGTGTATGTGTGTAACATTGAACCTCTGGATGTAACATATTCTTTCTTTCTCTCTCTCTCTCTCTCTCTCTCAGTGGGTAACATTGAATCTCTGAATGAAACACATTCTATCTTTCATTCTGTGCATGTGTGTAACATTGAACCTCTGGATGTAA